>JBBELK010000209.1:600000-1103545 GCA_037783545.1 Henricia sp. BOLD:AAB3569 | reverse complement strand
CAGAGGGCAGAACTTATGATAATGACCGACTATGAGAAAACCATAGCATTTGTGCTACTTGCTTACACTCCTAGAATACACTCCAAGAATTATATTCTTCTGTACATTATATTTTAGCCACAATCAAAAATTACTTTTTAAAACAAAAATTGGCAGGTTTATAATTGTGTGACTGAAGCAAAATTCATACATGTATATAGAAACCCCCATTCAGCTAGAAAACGTACTGTCGTGTTCATGTATAACCGACAATATTTGCATATACATGTAACATTTTTTGTTTATAACATATTATTTAAGTTTTAAGAAGTGAACATTGCAAAATTGTGAATACCCGTAACCCGGTACAGCATATGCTAACTCGTGGACCTCTGCGGGTTTATGTGAAAATGTTCAGCTTTTCTGACAGAAACAGACAATTTACAAAACCATACTGGAAGTCTCCGTCGAACTTTGTGCGAAAACTTGGCAATCATAACCACAAAGCCGAAACAAAAATCAAGAAAGCAAACTATATACATGTAGCCTACATGTGTTCCTTTGCCTATACGACTCTGTATACAAGATTGTTCGAGTGACAATGGCCGGGTGACTCACAATTATGTGTGTTACGTGTTATCGTTAGTTTTAACAGGGGCCCATTTCATAAAGCTGTTCAGCAGAAAAATTTGCTTAATCCAAACATTTTCTGCTTTTTTAGAAATGGGTTAATAAGTAAAAATTGTATGTCAACTTGTGTATTAGCAAGAAAACCCATTTTATAAAGCAAGCAATTTTTTTCTGCTAAACAGCTTAATGAAATTGGTCTCAGATTTGTTAATACAGCTGTAATCTCGACCTGTAACTGAACGTCCAGCTTAACATCATGTTAACACGGTGTTAACACTATGTTAATTCTATGCACTGAACATATAGGGCGAAGTCAACTCTGGGTTGCGTGTTAGTTAAATTAGTGTAACAGATTTGTTAACTTAATCGGAATTGTGACCTTGGAACAAACACCGTGTTAACTCGATGTAACACGATGTTTAGGACGTGTTAGTGTTACATCTCATGTTAGTTCAACACGTACCTCATAAAATATGTTACACATCGTGTACGTGTAACAGATCTGCTAACAGATCCGTTTACTATCTGAAGGTATTTCCCAACTTGAAAATTAGGGGTCCAAAAGTGTGACGTACATGCTTTTAAAGATTTTCAAGTGTTTTAGTGATTGAAAGTGGTTTCCCAGCAGAAAATATTTATTTTGTATTTCTAAAGTGCCACTTAAATTTAATATTTGTTTGTGAATAGAGTACTCAGGTTTAATGCAAACTCAATATACAGCCATTTTTTTATTGGCGTACACTGCAAAAAAGTTGTATGAAATCCGTTGGTTAAATTACTCACTCGCATGCGAGCGCCATACCGTGAAGGCGGGAGTACATCTAGGGTTTGTGCAAATCTATCACGAAACTGGTAAATTCAGCAGGTCCTATAGTAGCAGCACATTAGCCATAGACGAAATGGTTTAAGACTGGTCGCAACCACGTTTAACAAAATTGTCCTGTGGTACCCTTACATAATTATGAGACGACATTACATTTCTTGCGATCTTCAGAGTTGTTTTGCCAATTGATAGTCCAAACAGCATATGCCATGGTTTAGGTCACTGAACGCCATCAACGAAAGTGGAGGAAATCATAGACGCTTGCATTAAAGGAATTAACACACCGGCTTTGTTGGGCTAGAAATAGACCCATATTATTCTGAAGCGCCTTCGAGAGTAGATTCGATATATCCTGAAAAGACGCCGTCAAATTTGGCCGTTTTTTAGCACTTTTCAAAAATTCAAGGTCATGCGACTTTTCGGACGTGGTCTTGTGAGTTAGTTGTATTTCCAGCCGTATAAAAGTTTGTTACTGCACCAAATTCAACTCTGATTTCCCCCCAATATTTATAAGTAGTTGACAAAAGAGAGACTATTTATACAGGTATGATACAAAGTTAAACATAAGTATGAACATAATTGTTTGTTTCGAGAGTTCGGAGAACGGGAGCGAGCGCGTGCTACGGCAGGCTACCGTGGAGTGTAGGATATTTGCCCCGCGCAGCACGGCAAATAGCCCGAGTGCACACACACACAGGCGTGTTGCTCCGGTGTACGTTCGTGAAGAAAAAACATGATGCCAACTCCTCAAAAGAAAACGGAAATTCCTATTCAGTCGTCCGGGCTGTCCAGTGAAATCGTGAGCAGAAAATTGGAGATATCCTGAGCAGGAGAAGAGCGAATCGTTTGTGACAAAGTCGCGAGGCTCGCGCGTAGTTGCAACGGCTGGTAAAGCGTATAACACGTCTTTTGACCGTTTTTGTTAATTTTGCACTTTAGTAAATTACGGGATATTTTGATGATCTTTTCTCACAACGACCATCAAAAAAGTATTGTCAATGCTACTAAATCATGTTAACAGTATAGGCCGGTGTGTACCTTTAACATTCGTCACTGCTCAGTCAACCAAAAACACATGGACATGATCAGGGTGTCATTTTAAAGGAGATTCAGCCCTCACAGAAGAGGTCTCCCTTCGATTAAAATGTGCCATACATTAGTTACAATCATCGATACCATCTCGGTTTCGGTTTTTTGATAAAGTTTATTTTTTAATAAAGTTACAACATCCACCGTCTTGCCGACAACGTTATACGTTACTGTACGATTCTCAAGGCAACTCTTGAATACACTTTGTGGTTCATACTCTGAAGCTTAAGGCGAGCATGATTTTAGAGTTATATTCTCTCGTATGTACTAGAAACGTTAGACAAAATAATGTTGGTTAGTCATACGAGACTTGGTATCAACAGTCAAATGATTATGTATGGTTCGACTAATAGACGTTATTTTGATTAATTATTAGAATTGCGATAATTACTTTATATATATATATCATTAGCGTCACAAAATGACCACTTCCCGGTTAATAAAACAAAAAAGCACAATGGGTCGATGAAATAAGCCTTTATGTCGTAGGTTTCGTAAGGAGTGTCCGTTCACTATAAACCGAGCAATGAAAGATCTGCCTGGACTATACGGCTGCCCCTTCGGCAATCTCGTAGTGTATGGTTCGCACCGCGGCGACGGCAACGTCCATGCCTCCTTTAGGCGAATGAGCAGCGATAACTCCTATAGCCGTCTTCATCATGACGAGAGCCCCGCTTCGGTCCTTCTGCATCGCGCTGGCCAGTCCATCTCGAATCCCACTGAACATGTACGGGACCCCTTCGGCAGTCAGCCCGTTGGCTTGCATCGAATCGAAGCGGTTGTTCTTGAAGGCAGTGGCGATGGCGGCCATTTCTGGTCCAGTGAGTTTGAGGCCGTAGGCGATGTCCGGTCGAGTTATGCGCTTGCCGGTGGAGACCTCGATGAAGATGGCCCGGTCGATCTTGCGCTCGCCCGTTGACTTGTCCATAGCCACGTCCTCGAGTCTGGCCAAGTACTTGTAAGCCTTTTCCGTCTGAAAGATAGACATATTACATTATATTGGAAAACCCCGCAGGAAGAGCATTACATAACTAAAGAAATGTACGGTCAATAAACTGCCTTGTAGACATTTCAGTGACGTAGATGCAGTGTTAAAAAAACTTGAGAAATCCATGCATTGTGTCGAATGAATAATAAAGAGTCGTCCGCAGACATTTTTTTTAAAGAGCAAATTCCTACCTGGCCGTTACTACGTAGCTCATCAAGCACCCGTCTAACGATGCTGTTTAATGCGTCATCCGTCTGGGCACCAATGAAGCCGGCTACCAGGAAAACGAATACTGCCGTCTTGAAAATTGCCATCTTATTTCTGTGAATGAGAAATAAAGTATTTGTACGCTAAAATTCCTGTGTATTTTCTCTATAAATATCGTTCTATTTCGCCAAACAGTGAAATTATAAAAGGTCCGCACGATTCCATAAAAATACAACAAACACGTGCCGTAGCAGTACCTGCCTGTAGTGGTTCACGTAGAACGGTAGACAGTTCTTGCTCGTAACTCGAGGTTTCGGAAAGTGACTGAGAACTGCACGGTGAAGCCCTTATAAGCACTCCGGCCAGAAAGGTACAGGTGAAGTTACGTGAAATGCCATTATCTGCGTCACTTCGGCAAGGTGTTTTTCTGAATGGGAACTGCTGAAGGTATTCGGTGCATGGTATGCGACGGATGGTACTCCCATTGTGCACTGTTATAATCAATTGTGTCTCAATCATCCAAGGAATTTTAAAAGTTCGTTTCAAATATTCTGGGTGTATGTTTCATTAAAAGGGGGTTGATTTGGTGCGTGGTATGCGGCAGAGGGCGCTCCACTGGCATTGTTCCACCATTGTGCCTCGAAAATCCAAGGAATTGTGAGGAATTCTTTTCAAGTTTTCGAGGAGGGTCTAAACTGAAATCAGTTAATGTTGGCTCCTAAGTACGGCGCTCTATGAGTGCCATCCCACTTGTTTAGATCCCGAGATAATTCATTTCACCAAGTTAACTTATGACATGGATTAAGTCGACCTAGCGAGACAATTTATGTTGCCAAGTCGACTTCCTGGATTTAATATGTCGACGTAGTGTATTTGGGAGGTCGACTTAGCAACATTTGCCACTGGTTACAGTGCTTTTGTGTACGTAAACGTGATATCAAGTCGGTATACGGTCGTGTTTTTGTTCGTCAAACGCATTTTTACCGCACACGATCGAGAGCCGTTTTTATGTACAGTATATATTTTGGTTTCGACACGTAAACCGACTTTAGAAACATGTTTGCGCAGCAATATTCATGAATTGAAATTGCGCGTTATAGAAAAGGACGCTGTTACCATAGCAAGAGCTAATAACGGTAATCCACGCGCCGCGCTCCGCGTAGTTGTAGCGTTCATTTTTACCGGGGGATCTAATGTTTAAATATTTTTCAATAGATACGTAGGCCTATCTTTATAAATTCAGATAAACTGCGTTAAGCTTTTAGCGAAGTGTAGTATATATAGGTCTTCTTTGAGTCACGAGCATTTATACTGCGTACATAAGTGTACAATAAAATAATATACATGTACATTAGAAGATCCCCGACCAGGGTTGTAGTCGAGTCAATCACAAGTCCTCACATGCCTTCACAGGTCCACCACAAGTCCCTGGGTCTTAATTCAAGTTACAAGCTATTCAAATGAACTCCAAAAAAGGCATTCTTTTTTTGGGGAGTGGGGGTGGGGGGGGGGGGGGGGGGAGGGGGGGGGGGGGGGGGGGGGGGGGGGGGTATGGGTGTTTGGGTAACCTCTCTAATTTGACATACATTAGCCTGATATGACATAGGCTAATAGGGCCTACATGTATAATCAGGTCATAGAGCACTCTCAGCAGACATCCAGTCACTTACAATCGGTGTATCGTTTTCAGGGCAATACATGTATCAGGAATTGTTCGTAGGGGAAGGGGCGGGGGAGGGGGGGAGGCGGGCACTGAACATTTGTGGGGAGCACGTCCGCCCCGACCCCCGCCCCCCCACCCCGCACCCTAGCCGTACCTACGCCGCTGGTATACGGTCGTGTTTTGGTCCGCCTGACCATCGATATATAATCACTGGATGAAGTATGCAATAGCAGTTGGCTATAAGATAATTGAATTAAGCCATGCACCGGCCGCCATTGTACCCCACGAACAATGCTTGGCCTAGACTGCTCCCCGGTCCATGCGATCGCTTGCATTCCACTTAACACATGTAGACTAGTGAAGACAGTGTGACCAGTCTAGGCAAGGCATTGTATTTGGTGGGGTACAATGGCGGACGGTGGCTTCAATTTTAGACGCCGTTGCTTCATCCAGTGATTATATATGGATGCGTCTGACGCCTTTTTACGCACGCGATCGAGGGACGTTTTATGTACCTACGTTATGGTTTCGACGCCGATGTCTACAACAGTAAGAGAACTTGTTCACAGAGAACCGTGAAGCGACTTTTAAGCACCTCATTGATGCACTTACTATGGCCCTGGTGTTGTGGTACACTATAGTACATTGTTGCGTTTTGGACATATATACAGTTGAAGTCAGAAGTATAAATACAACTGTATGCAACCAAGTGTTAAAACTGGTGTGCTTACACCATTTTCAAGCCTTGGTGAACAATTTCTCCTCAGAACACCGATCGACCACAAGTTGCTTCGATGGCTGTTTCATTTTTGCAAACCAGAAGGACAGACGCCTAGGCGGATCCAGAAGCTGGAGTACTATGGATTAGAGCATTGAACGGGCAAAAGGCACACTCTAAATCCTGCGTGGCCAGTGTGTAATAGCGAACGACGAGACTAAAGAGTGCTTTACAGGTACGTTTTCTTTCGCACAATAGGAGCCGGATCGCAGCGACAGCAGTTATACAAGCCGTGGGAGAGACACCACAGGAAAAGCTCCTGGTTGGAGCCGGGACGGGACGAGGTGAACTATCTCCGGGAAGTGAGGGAAATGAGCCGGCAACACAGAGATCTCAGACAAAGGAGAACTGGCGAAGGAGCAGCAGAACGAGCCTGGAAAATCATGTAGTGGTTGTGAGAGAGGATCTCGAGCCAGGACGTTGCAGCACTCGACAAGGGAACAAAATTATCGTTGGTATACGTAAAATGGGCGACACCTCAGTGAGTCCTACGCTGATCAGGTGGGACCAACCTGCTGGTGAAGCGCCAGGATGGAAAGTTGGAATTTTACGGGCGAAGGGGGAGACATCCTGAAATTGCACCGGACACTTATAGGCATCACAGGGAGGATCGTCCGACTTACGCAAGCTCTAGTTGAAATGAAAGGGGAGGGCGAAGGACTGCGATCATATCTAGTGTCAGAAGTGCTACCGCCCCGCGACCCCGAAGGCCCGCTGCAGCACGACAAGGTTGCGACAGACCATGCTGACAGGAAGCATGCACGAGCATTATGTGGTAGCTGACTACTTCACTGAATCGGTGGAGGCCTTCCCCATACGATCAGACGTCGGAGACAGTGGCGAATATGTCACTGCCAAGCAGGTCATCAAGCAGTTAGGCACTTCCTAAAAGACCCATATATGCAGACGTTCTGGAACGTCTGCAGATGGACAAATCGAGTCCATCAAAATGCATGAGGTTTCCGGCCTCCACTTTTAAAGAAGACTTACGATTGCCGTAAGTGAGCAGAGCAGAGTATACATGCCGGGACAACCGGTGTGGCTCTTAGCCTATAGGCTATATACACCACCGTCAAATGTAATACAGTGGCGGATCCAGCCTCATACAGGAATACAATGGATTTCAAGGGGTCCGATGGCCGACCCCCTGAATTACATTGTATTCCTGTATTTTAATGAGGCTGGATCCGCCACTGTATTAAGTCGCATGCCGAAGTTACAGCGCTGAGGGTACGGGCCATTCGTGATCCTCAATAAGATCGACCAGGCCACTTATAGGTTCCAGTCCCGGTGAGCCAAAGCAAAAGTGGTACACTAAAATGAAGCGGAGGGACGCTCTCTCCGACACGGAGAAAAGCTGAAGGACAGGCCAGGAGGCACCACCTCCAGTGAAGAGTTCACGAACGCCTGCGGTAAACACTGATTTTCAGTAAAATCATTCTTAGGCCTGCCCAATAGGCCGACAATCAAATTATGACCAGGATGGAAGCTGTAGCTTCTGTTTCATATTGCGGGTATAGTCATTTAGTTGCGAAATCCATATTCTTCACACATTAAGCATTTGAAATCGGATTACCATTTTTATGAGCCAAAAGGAGTTTCAATTAGCCCTATACCAAAATTATGCCCATTTCATTTTGCATGGAGATAAATGGAATTATGAATGCAACATGTTCTAACCCATTAAAATATTAAAATAATGGATAAGAGGCTGCAGAAAATACGATGAAAACACCCATGAAATGAATACCGATCACTTTTCAAATGTTTTTCCCAAAGGACCAGTTAAAGATTATCTGAACTATTACCTGGACTGCAAAGTAAATTAACTCAAATTTATTGAACAAAAAGACGACAAGAGTAAGATCGAAAGACTCGACAACTGTAATTGCGTTCAATTATATAACTGTAACGTATCAAAAGCAATTAACTGCCAACACATCAGCTTTCGATAACAAACACAAATGTAATCATCCAAACAAGAAATACCATTGGTACATGTATAACTACAGTGTCCCCGGATATCATTTGTTACTGTGAAAATAAAATTAATTAAATCATATACCGTGAGAGAATAATTTTTAATATAGGTTTTTCTGCACATTTTTTCAATCAAATTCATAACCAGTTAACTTAAATTTCGTCCCAAGACGAGTGAAACGCGCAAATGCTATAATTGATTTGGTCTTTGGTCTTTCCAAATGATCAATAGTCAATCAATTTCAATATTTGTCCATTCAACGTCGTAAGATTTTAATCAGATTCGTCTCACCTGCAGGATCATCTACATCATGTAAAGATTGAATTCGTCTTTGTTCAACCGACCTCAATCATTTGTCGATCGAATTCGTTGGATGGTCAGACTGTATAAATCAAATAAATGCATGTGACAAATGCAAATAAATGCATGTGAAATTGATTTCCAAATGACGAAATTGCTTCATTCGTCATACGTTTGGCAACTGCCGACGACGAAATCGAAAAGTCTTTTTCGAAAAAGTATGCAAACGTACGAAATGGTTTGGACAAACACGACCATGAGCGACCAAATACGAAATTGAACATGGAAAATGCAAAGTCGGGAATTTGTGAGACGAAAATTAACCGGTTGTAAATTTGAATGAAAAATGTTTCAAAATGTGCGGGAAAACCTATATAATTACTATTGATATTATATAATAGGCTATTCAGATGTCTCGTCAACATAAAACTACCAGTAGTGCAATTTTGCCTGTTGATTTTGCAATTTTTGTTGCCCACAAAATAACTGGGGCGGTTGGGTTGGCGTAGTGGTTCTTTCCTCGCCTTCACCTCTGGCGTCCCGGGTTCGAATCCGTGGCGTGTATGTGGATTGGGTTTGCAGTCCTATACTTGACCGCGTGGGTTTTCCCCTGGGGCATTTCTCTGGGGGTTTTCTTCCCACTTCTAAAACTGCAACTCCTTCTTCGTCATCTCAAGTTGAAACTAAAGTATAGTTAAAGCTAAAATCGTATAGTTGATGGCATACGTAAAGGGCGCCTTAGTTGCCGAAGATGCCATAAAATTAACAACAACAACAAAATAACGACTTCAGTCCATCCTGAGATCTCAGGGAATTTCCACTCTGCAAAGCGACGTGACAATACCCTGAGGAAATACACGCAAATCTGTGGAGCGAGCCGGCTGTTGTCTTGAGCCAACTCACGCCCGAGTCATTTTGATGTAATTTAATCAATTCGGTCATGTTATGCCGAAAAGAAACAATTTCTATACTTTCCAGAAATTGTATTGGGTTCCGTTCCTTATGACTGTCCCATTCCTACCAAACTTTCAAACGGCGAACCTTATTTACTCCGCGGTTTTTCAAATTAATAACAGGGATGCATGCTGACGAATGTAATAGAACGGATTCCCCAGTATGCTTTAAATAGCAGCCAATCGCCAAACGGCCAGCATTACCGAGTACATGTATCACATGCGTGCACGGTGTTTACAATCTGCGCGCGTGACATTTGAATGCTTGCAATCGTGCTACAATGCACTGCAAGCGTCCTGATTGGTCCAACAGAGGCGACAGGATTTCTGTCGCTCGTCCCACCGCCAAATGGGGCCTTTTTCAACAGGGCCACTGTACGCAGGAGTTGGGGAGTGCGTTAAAGGGGCACTGTTGCAAGAGGATGCTTCAGTCAGGAAGGACTGAATTGACTGCAAGAGATTGTAAGTGATTGTAGAATCAACAGTATAGGCCTATATCAACAACTACAAGGTATTTTGATTTCATTTCTAAATTTTACGTAAAATACAGAAAATGGACAGTAAGTTTCATCCGCAAAATACAATATGTGTACCGTTTTTTAATTTTTATATAATTTAAAGTGGGTTCTGTATGCATGAATTATTATAGCACAGATGATAGTATTCGCTGGCAGAGTGTGACGTCAATTTCCGCGCAGACGCGCTGACCTCTTTGACAACGGTTCACGCTATTGCATGACAACGCGTTTCTCAGTTCGTTTTGCACAGGAGCCATAAGGGGAACATTTTTTGTTGAGTTTTTCCGTAACAAACATAACAAAATGAGGCGGCAGGATATCGTATATGAGAGTATAGGTATTGCAAGTCATTATGGGCCTTATTTTTAAATATTTTCTTCTAAAATACAAATACAATGTATGTAAAACGTGAGCGTGAACCAGTAACCATAGTTACGGTCCAGCGCCCGCAATGTGACGTCACGACTCCGCCACTTTGCTAAGTGTACGTGATGTCAGTTGTCAGGGTAATTGAGTCTAAACATTCGCAGGCAATCTAAAACACCCATTGCTAAAACGCGGGGAAACATTTCACTGGTTTTAGTGTAGATCCAGTAACCTTGGCAACACACAAAAGGCGATTGTTTTTTACTTTAGTATTCTACATAATTTTATTTACGCTCTACATATGTTACTCTATTTTTATACCAATAGGCCTACTTATATATGTATCGAATTAAAATACATTTAAATAACTTCATTTATGTCATTCTAATGGGGGCGGGGGGGCGGGGGGGGGGGGGGGGGGGGTTAGGGGGGCTAGAAACAATTAATATGTATTGATTAAACTCCCTCTAAGAATTCCTTACCTCTAAGAATTCATTAATGTTTGGAGCATAATAAGAAACAATGAGTGGTGTTCTATACTCGTCACATTATACCATAGACTTTCTATTAGCTAATTGCGTGTTTCGCACGAATAGCGTCTCTTGTACTGACGTACTTTCATATGCACACATAGTATCCACTTGACCAGACTATTTGTTGTTGCTATGTGGTGCACGCGGAAGGTGTGAAGTACAGCATTAATACCGTGTTCACCGTAGTAGAGAATGACATAAAGCAACCAGATTTATTGGTCGCTACTTGGCATGCACCACGTAGCATCAACAACATAGCATTTGGACTTTCTAAACTGCACCTCCATTTGAAGATTTCGGGGCGACAGCCATTAAGCAAATGTGACCGGCTCCAGCAAAACCCAACACTTGTGATGAAAATTCAAAATTTAAGTTTTGGTATCAGTATAGTGTGCATACACAAAGGTATCTTTTAAAACATGTTTGAGGAAATTCTGATAATTTTTGGCGAAGTTATGACCAATTAAAGTATGACAGATCAGAAAAAGTGAAATGGAGCTATTGGTCTTTAAAGTTTGACAAACTAGTTGATTATTTAATTGTTTGTCAATAATATGAGGAATTTTGAGACAGTTCAAACAACAAAACAAATCTTGAATGTATCCCGATGTTGATTCTGCCAAATTGTCAAGTTGGTCCCAGAGGCCATTTTTTAAGGTTGTGGGCCCATATCACGTAATGGGAAATGCCGAGAAGCGTCGGGTTTTGCCAGAGTCGGTCACAAATGTTACGCGCAAAAGGCTAATTGAAATGCTGAGAGCGTACATGTCGAATGTAGGCCTAAAATATAACTGTCAGTCACACATGTATGTGCAAATAAACAAATTAGAAAATTCTTAGAAAAATGCATAACTTCCAAAGTTAGGAAAAGATAGACATTCATGGACTTGGTGGCATTTTACATGCAAACATCTTGTCGTGGCACCAGACGAACGTTGATGGGTTTCTCTGGAGTCAGAAGGCCACGTGTTCCCCGAGTCGGTGGAATCTGTTGCGGTATTAAGAGAGAAATACATCGGTCATTTAATTGGTAACCACAATTGGTAATTATATCCATTTGCTGTTGGTTGTTACCGGAACCTTTTTGCACCATTTTCGGCGCACACAAAAGACGTTTCCTAAATCTGCTGAGTATACGCCAAGAGAAAGGCTTGCGCTGTTTTGGATAAGTAACGGTCGGATATTTGATGAATAATTAACTAGCGTGGAAATAACATGTAATGGGCCGTCCAAAGTTAACATTTCTACAAAGTTAACGATTTTACAAAGAGTAGGAAGGTGGGGGAGGGGTGGAGTTCGAAGGCCGCGTAGGACTTTACATACGCCGTAAAATGTTAATATGGTATTGCCAGAAAAATGTTGACTAGTATTTCTCGGGGAGAAAGGGGGAGGGCAGGGTGTTGGTCTTGAAAAATCCCACTAACTTTGGACGGCCCCTAAGCATTGAACGTCTCACAGGCTTACAGGCTGCATGCACCCCGTGTGATTTCATCAGGTTTAAAGAACAAATCATGTCGTTTTTGCTACGAACACTTTTATTAGGGTTTTTCTTGTCAACTTGAGTAAAATTTTGGATCACTGCAAATAATGAAATGTGCCTTAAAAATGGAATGATATGATTGAGCCCAGTGACCAGGAGTAATGACCTGGCGCCATGAACACTTGTTTGGTAGATTGGAAATGGAGCGATATCAATACGTATTTTACGTGAGAGCTAAAAGTCTGAAACACTATCAACAAAACTAATCAAAATACTAACTTTGACAAAGGTTAGTCAAAACGATGCCTCATATGACTAATTTACGTTATTTTGACTAATTGATTTTGAGAGTGAACGTGTATAAAATGTTTCCATTATTTCAAGGACAAAAAATCCCTTGACTCTGGGTCCACGCCTTCTGGTTTCCTTCTTGTTGCAGAAGGAGCTCCTTACCTCAGTCTCTGCACAAGTCTCCACGCGGAATTTCTGCAAGACGCGAGACATGGCCACGATCATCTCCATCATGGCAAAGCGGTAGCCGATGCACATCCTCGGACCCTGGCCGAAGGCAAGCCAAGCAAACGGGTTGTCCTTGCCCTTGTTCTCCGATGAAAACCTGCCGAGTGGGTAAAATATCCGCATACAGTTATAGATATATAACTTTCTTTTCAAAGTGTTTACGATTGTCCAAGTGTGCTTTCAAAGTGTTCACGATTTATACAAGTGTACACCTGAATAAACGGCAAGAGAGAAATAAATATTAATATTGCCAGGTGCGAGATAATGGGTCTATATGCTGATCTCTTTCCTACCTCCAAGTCGACGTTTTCGTAGGATGCCATTGCGTCGACATTTTAAGTTGCCAAACTGATCGCCTTTTATGAACATTGAACAATTTCTCTGTTTTGCAGTAGAAGCTTAAACCTTTTTTATTAGTCAGGTTTTATATTTAATGAGTTTAATGAACTTCAATTCGCAGGCTGAATTGCATGAAGCTTACATGTATGTGTTCTACCCAAACATCCAGATACATAGGTGGGTGGCGCCATTGGCAGCCGACGGCCAGAAACACTTTTACCCAGAGTTACCCCTTACTCTTCACAGAAAGAATGCTCTGGGATCTTTTAAGTGCGTTACACGACACACTGGACCAACGGTTTTACATCCATTCCGAAGGATGGAGCAAATGTGGTTGAGTGCATTGTTCAAGGACACAAGTACAGT
This sequence comes from Henricia sp. BOLD:AAB3569, assembly GCA_037783545.1. NCBI lineage: Eukaryota > Metazoa > Echinodermata > Asteroidea > Spinulosida > Echinasteridae > Henricia > Henricia sp. BOLD:AAB3569. The sequence goes on along the minus strand of JBBELK010000209.1, from coordinate 1,090,033 downwards.
CGGGTATCGAACCCGCAACACCTAGTTTTCACCCCTATTCAACCACCTAAACCATTCGGCCACGGTACCCCACAAAAGCCTTCTTGTTTGCCCCCTAGATCCTCCAGGTGGACTTGTTGATCAGGAAGTGGGTATCTTAGTAGGCCTATATAGGTGTGGCATGGATTGCACAGATGTGAGGCTTAATTTAGTCGAACACTATTTGTGTCAGAGAGCCACTGCACCTGTGCACCAATGGCAAAATGTAACACACTTCGACTCTTCATCAGACCAAAACGGTGTGTTTAAATGTGATTCGATTTGCCAGTGTTGCTCTTTCCAGCGAGGATGCTGGGCATCATGCAAGTTACATTTTGTGTGTACACCCAGGTGTGAACTCACCTCCCACCGCGGTTCATCTTTTGTTTGGACATACATGTAGTTTTTTTACCTACTCCTCTCGTTTGTTTTGTACACGATTGGAATCGCGGACGTTCGCTTGGCAATCGCGGACGATATTGTTCCCTTTGTTAAACCAGAGAAAACGTCCGCGGTTTGAATAGATGAACCCGCGCACATTGTATATATGAGATTTTTCAACTGGTGTGTAACTATACATTTTCTTTAAAGTTATGGTCAAGAAAACAAGAACTGATTTGCAAAACCAAATGAACTTGAACCGCTAGTGATAGCTAGTTACAATGGGTGAGGTCACAATTATATGTGTGTTACGTGTTAGTGTTAGTGTTACAGATCTGTTAACAGACTTGTGACCTCAGAACAAACGCCGTGTTAACACGGCGTGTTAGTGTGTGTTGAAAATCGTGCGCAGAACCGCAAATTGCAGTGAGCGAGGGCGCAATTCTGTGCTACGTGTTAGTGTAACAGATCTGTTAACAGATCTGTTAACACGGCGTCTCGGGAAACCGTGTTAGTGTTAGTGTAACAGATCTGTTGACTCGTCATCTTGGTAAATATCAAGTCGGTATAGGGTTCTGCACGACTTTCAATACTAACACAGAATTGTGACCTCCGGTCCGTGTTACACGAGCTTAACCACTAGTTATGGAAACTTTCAAAATCTTCACGGAGCCCAAAAAAGTATCAATTTTGGGTAGAATGCAAGATCCAACACATTTATAAGTTGTGTTGAAAAATGAATTAACTCAATTTATTGAGAATCACGAAAGTTCAAAATTAATCAAAATTAACACCACCCACTTCGTTCAGATTAACACGATGTGTAACATGAGATGTAACACTAACACGTCTTAAACATCATGTTAACATCGAGTTAACACGGTGTTTGTTCTGAGGTCACAATTCTGATTAAGTTAACATATCTGTTACACTCACGCAACCTAGAGTTGTGACTTCGCCCTATACAGTGCAGATAATTAACATGGTGTTAACACCGTGTTAACAGATCTGTTAACACGGTGTTAACCTGGACGTTCAGTTAGAGGTCGAGATTAATTCCGAATTGTTAAACTAACACTAACACGATAACACACACAGAATTGTGACCTCACCCAGTGTATGGACCTTCCAAGATTCCAATGTGAGTCGCAACATTTCCAGCCCACCTTTCGCCCATGCGAGGATCGTCTTACCTTTCGGGATCAAACTTGTAGGGTTCGGGCCAGTTGTCAGGATCGTAATGAATAGCAGTCACTGCGAGCTCGACCACCGTGCCTTTGGGGATCTTGAGGCCGTTCACAACGCAGTCTTCCTCGCAGTACCGGTCGAGACTGTACGAGAAATGAGAACACACGGAGAGAGTTGTTGATAGACAAATCAGGAGTGACTGTTTTATATGTAAAATTACAGTGGCAAATAAACAAGTTGCATTAAGAATTATGTCGTTTTTAACGATTTGAAAGTATGTTTTATTATCGTCAGTCACTTTCGTAAGAGACGGAGGTAGGTGGCGCGTTTATGGGTGGCGCGTTTATGAATGTTGCTTACACTTGTAGGACCTTGGATATACAAAAAGGCTGAAATGAAAATAGACCCATCTTTGCCAGTTCTTACATTCACTGTATGAAGTGGTTTTTGCCTGCAAACAATAATTGCCTAACTCAAACCTGGTGACTTGGGCAGGTTGTTTTTTTCTCAAAACTAGTGAATATGACTTTGGCAGTTAAGTTATGAAGGTGACGATATTCTTAGGTTGCACATACATGTACCAATCGATGGGGGGGGGGGGGGGGGGGGGGAAGGGGGTGGGGGGGGGGGGGGGGGGGGGGGGGGGGGGGGGGTGGGGGGGGGGGGGGGGGTTAACCCCCCCCTGTAATGTCTCATAAACCAAAAAAAATAACAAACAAAATAATAATAAATCCACAAATGTGACTTTCGTGGCAAGATAACTCTTATGCCGTGACCAAAATTCGAACCCGAGTTCTGAGACCTCCAAAAGATAATTATGACCACTGCTCAAGCCATTTCGCTTTTACGTCCGCGTTTTACGTACAGCTAAACCTCCCTAATAATACATTTTTTTGTGTCCGCAACAAGCATATATAAAAATGACTGGTAACGCACACACCACAACCACTCCCCCAAATAAATTGAAGTTTGAAGGTGGAGTGGGGGTGGTGGGGGTGGGGGAAGAGGGCAACAAGCACCCCCTCCAAGCACCCTCTCCCGGCAGAGCGACTTTGTCGGCACTCCTACTGGCAAAACCCCTCCCTGGATCCGCCCCTGTAAAGCTGGATTCATACTTTATGCGAAAGCGAACGCGAATGCGAATTTTACGTCACAGCGAATGTTTCGCGCAGCGAATTCGCAAAATGTTGATCTAGTTTTAACTTGCGCGAATGTTCGCCGGGAAATGTTTGACGTCAGATTGACGTGAGATTCCCGTTCGCGTGGGACATTATTTTGGAACCAGGCATATAATGGATGGTACGAGGGAAGGCTGACTTAATGTGGCTGGTGCAGTTGTACGTTTCTTATAAGATGTATGTGGCCGACAGAAATTTTACCTATCTTCGTCCAATGTCTTAGTGTCTGTCAAAAAAAATAAAAATAACAAATGAATAAATAAATAAACTCAGCATGCCCTGAACAAATTAAACTGGTGTAGACGTCACGTCGATGGAACAGGCAAAACCAGCGCCATTCTAAAGACGCCTAGACTTACGATGCAGCAGTTGGATACATTCTGAGCGATTCGCGAATCACCATTTCCATGTAGGACATCTTGCTCAGTTTCTCGAAGGTGATACCATCCGCCATGACCGTGTCAACTTCGGCTATCAGACGCTCCTGGACGTCTGGGTTCAACGCTAGGTTGTAGAACGTATAGGCCATTGAAGCCGGACTGGTCTCCATGTTTCCGGTGAAGAAACTCATGCACTATTTCAGAGAAAACATGACAAGTTCGTCACCTTTTTTAAAATTTGGACACATCGGATTTCTTGAGAATGAATTTTACAGGGACATATATAGGAAAACATTCTCGTTTATATGCACATGCAAAATAATGTTATCGTTTTGGGGGAAACAATCATTATTCTTGGTCTAACTATCTTTTTGACGCACTGAGCAGACAGATTGATAACGATTGAAAATATATACGTCTTCTTTTGTTAGTTGCCTAGGCACTGGCTCTACAAAAATCACTAAACCGTGTCCCTGTGCTTTTGCAATGGTACCTTTTCCGACGCCCATGATGTTTCGAGCCAATTACAACGGCAACACGTCACACTTCGGCTGTCTATATACTTTACGTAGATTGGACGTTTAGGATATTTCCTGCAATCACACTCTTGAGTTTTCCATTAAGAAATACCTGTCGTCCAAAATTTGACGCCCGCTGGCTGCTGAATTTTTTTTAAAGACTTCTGAATAGTTATGGGAAAACTCGACAGATGCAAAGCGCAGTTCTGACTATAATTCTTTGTAAGATTGTCACTGTCTGTTTCAAAAATGCTTTTAGAGCCTAAATCCTCGAAAATAAATAAAAAGGTGTCCTAGAAAAAAAGGAGACCGAGATTAGTAAAATGCTCCAACGATTCAAAGCGGCACTGTCATAAATGGCTTTGTAGGCCTACCAGATTGAAAGCATACGTTGGCATAATCCACTGCGATTAAATTTGTGTTGAAACTGAGAATATAGAAGCCTGGGATACTTTGGTTGAAGACTGACAGTGGTTTCCTCAGAAGACTGCAACATTTTGTGATTGAATAAAGGATTTTTAAAGTGATTCTTGGTCCTTTTTTGACTTTTCATAATCTGGTGCAAAGCTATTTCTGACAGGGTTGCTTTGAACAACTGATGCTCATGCAGTTATTCATGAAGGTATAGATTTCTTGGAGTCGCAAGAAAGAGGACGTGATTATGTAATGGATCAGTGGTTGCCGTTTTCCGAAATCCTCAGTAATTTTCGAGTAATTACTAATTAGCATTTAAATATCGGTGTATGTTCATGGAATCTATGTAATATTCGATTTGTATTAAGGGCACTTTAAATGCTTAATATGATATATACATTTGTAATTATACGAACCTGCGACATTATCTCATTTTCCTTCAGTTTTCGTTTTTCAATCACGTGTCCGTTCGTGACGTTCTCCGTATCCAGACCTTGTTCAGAGTTTAACATGAGTTGGAGAAAGTCTATATATTTCTGCGAAAAAAAGTAACAGCAACAGAGGTCAATATAACTGGGTTAGCGTGGTGGAAATATGTAAGCAAGAATTAGGATCCAACCTTAAAAGAAACCGCGACAGGAAGCGTGTTTTTATATGCACCATACGAGTTCACAGCGACCTTTCAACCCAGAAGGATGCTGCAAATAATTAGTGATGCTTCAACTTTTGTTTCGTATCTTCTATACTAATTAATTTAATAAGGCATATATAATCAGTGTTATCACTCATCAGATATATATGATTATCATTTGCTAGATATAAAACACGAAGACGAAAATAAGGCAAACAACATTTTAAAATTGGGAAAATTTTGTTTGAGTCCGTTTTTTTGCGTGAGCAGTACTTACAGATGAATTTGGGTCGTTTCTGCGAACGTGTATGATGTCTCTCATAATGTTGGCAAAGTACTCGGTTGCTTCCTGTGGGTGGATGTAGCATCCAAGCCACTTCAAGATGGGCTCCACCCAAGGAAATAGCACTGCAGAAAAATAAATACATCTTCAGGTGGCAGGTGTGAAGCGAAACAAAGCGTTTTACTATTAAATCAAAATGCGAAAACTAGACGTCAACTTTACACCAATCACATGCAATCAACCAGAACGTTTGCACGGGCGGCCATGACGGGGGCAGTCAGTCAGTCACCCTGCGTCATGCATGGGTAGACACTTTGTGGATCTATTGCCACATCATTTTAATATGAAAATATGTCCCCTGCATGGCGGCCGGTGCAAAGCTTCTATATACAACAAATGCTGTGGCATATACACGACTGGTGGTAACGGAATCTACCAAAGTTCTGTCTTGTCGTTTGCCAAAACGAAATGGTGGGAATTCCAAACACAAATTACTACAATAAAAATGATCATAATATATAATAACTGGTATATTCTAAGGTAAGATATGTGGCATTGCTGGGAGTTGTACGATCAATTCCAACCAATTACTATTGGCCATTTCATCTGTAATGGTGCACGCTATTATGAAAAACAGGCAACAACCATGAATGATAATCTGGATTTCGTAATGTGCCATTTGAAAGCTATATTCGATAAACTAAATAAAATAATGGAATCAAAATGTAATTGGTCACGTGAACAACCCAAACAATTATTTCATCCTCGAAATTGGGAACAATTTGATCTGGAAACTTTAAAGGTAGTATCTCACTGGGCTGCGACAGCTCGCGACTAGTTGAAGACACAAAATTGCGACAAAATACGCGAATTAGCGACAATTTTCACTTGGAACCACACTGAATTGGTGTACTTACGACACGTTTGCGTAATTCGCACGAATGTTGCACGAATGTCGCACAAACTCCCGCCGAAATTTAGTTCATAGGTCGCCAACCCCTCACAAAGTTGTCTCACATTTCTCGCACTTTCTGACTCACGGAAACTAAATTGAGAAGGGTTCGAAACGGGTTCAAAACACCCGCGACGACTCTGTGACTATTTTGAGAGAATTTGTTGAACATGTTTAACATTCCAGCGACACGAGAGCGAGGCTCTGCGACTCACTGCACGCGAGGAAGAACCCCCGCGAACGTTTCGAGACATTTTGGAAACTCCCTCGCCAATGCCGTTCGCAATTTGTCGCCAACAGTCGCAGCCCAGTGAGATAGGGGCTTTAATAAAAAGCCGATAAAGCAATTTTTTGCTTAAAGGGTCCCTTATTTGTGATTTTTATCAATGAAATCTATGCTATAAAACCAATATATACTCAGTTACATTCATAAAAATCCTATTTGGAGCTTGTTTTGGGGGTTAAAACAAAGGTTTTTAGTTTTTATGCTAATGAAATATGCATATTCACGACCAAGGTCATGATGTCACAAGAGGCAAACACAGGAAAATCACATTCAACTGTGCACAAAAGATTCCACCTTTTTTTCTCAAACGTCCTGGAACTTTTGTAATCGATGACTGTTTGAGTTTGTTCTACATGTTTTCTGTTTCTGAGAAAACTGCAGCAATTTGCCATAAGTCCAACTTGAAGTCTTATGTTTTTTCTTAACTTTTCCCTTCTGTCTTCCTTACGTGATGCACTCCAAACAGCGCCCTCTGTCTGTGGTTTATTGCAATAAAATCTTCAAAGTTGAAAAAGGCTACCTTTTATTGATTTTACATCCAAACGAACAATAGTATGTCTTGCTGAATAAGTAATCCATCATATGAAGCAAAGATTAGGCAAAAAGTTGTTTAGCATGTCATGCCCTTTAAGCGGCACTATTGCTACACAGTGTAATAGACAGCCGAAATATGACGTGTAATTGCCATGGTAATTGGCTCTAAACATCATGGCCGTGGGGAAAAAGCACCATTGTAAAAGCAAAGTGTAGAGCCAATTGTGCAACTAACTAACTTCGGCAGTCTATGGCTCCACACGAACATTTCTGAACCGTTTCTTCTGCGACATAACACCGCACGATAGGCCTATATGACAGAGCTATTTTCCATTGTTTTGAAAACGTTCAATGAATTTTGAAGGAATTCGTTTCAGGATTTCACGGGGTGGAGCGCCCGAGGGAGCGTGTGGAGACAAAACGGCGTCAGGTGCCGTCTCCATGGCAACTGACGTCGTGTTACGAAACAGCTGCATGTGACACAGAGGTCTAGAACTCACCAGTGAACATCCAGGGAAGATAAACTGTCTTGAATCGATACCACATGACCTGCGACTGCTTCATCAACTCTGCTTCGTCTTCGGAAGCATCAAACTTGGACGCAAAGAAGCAATACGCTCCTACGTCGATGCCAAATTTGCCCATGTACCTGCAGAAAGCAAGATGACATTTCATTGTACAGATTTATACCGACTTTTAATTATTATTTATCGGTAGTTACACCTAATTGTATGAAGACATTGACGGTTTCGATGGGTGCGCGCCCAATCTTTGACGTTCGTATGCAGTGTTTACGTCCACAGAAACGACAACGGTATAGCCGTTAACGGCAAACCCCAAAAGTTGAAAAGTTTAAACTTTCAGCGGTACCGCTGACGTTGACGTTCCGTTGCAATTCACTTCAGTGTGGACGCACCTTTAATGCTAACAGTGTGCCTCAACACAGCATTGCATCCACTGATGCATTCGATACGTTCAAACCAGTCCAACTGCCGACTTCATCTGAAGTCTAGTTTGGATAGACCCAGATATCAACACGTTTTTAACCCCGGCCTGTACCTGTATATGTCCAAGATACCGCCAGTCTTCGCCTGGTCGTTACCAATGCTTCGGACGTTTTTGTCTGCACACTCAAGCAAAATCGGCACCATCTGACAGAATTATCAAAACAAAATTGCACTTAGTCTTATAAAACCGGACAATAATTCCTCAACCCTACGTTTCACTCACTTACTGTTTGAAGCAGTCCCTTTGAAGATTTGTTTACTCAAGTTTTTCGGCCCATTCAAAAAACCTCTACAAGTTCCCATTTGAGACAGAGCAGAAAAGTGGGTGCACTATTATGCCCATGTGAAAGACTGACTCATATTTTCCAGGGCAAACTCAGACCGTCTGGCAGGCCCTCATATGTTTATGTACAAAACTGTTTGTCAGGTCTATACGTTTGTGTGTATATACGGAACAGATGTCGAGATTAATCCGGTTTATTCTCGAGAAAGTGTCCCTTTTTGTCACCAAGGAGCTGTGTTGTAGTACTCGAGTCCAGGACTCGGACTCGAGTCTAACTCAGGTCACATTTTTCGTGACTCGGACTCGACTCGAGTCACATTGGAAAATGACTCGGACTCGGACTCGGACTCGACGATGATGACTCGGACTCGAACATGATGACTCTGACTCGAACATGTGGTGACTCGGACTCGAACATGATGACCCGGACTCGAACATGGTGACTCGTGACTCAAGTCACCTATTTCAAAAAAAAATATATAATCGCGCGCTTAATGCAGGATTCTTTAGGGAAAAGCACAGTACGAGGCGTGAATATGTACACTACCCCCACCAGGCCGGTGAGGAGCACACGAGCACGTCATCATTTCACACATTGAGTGTACGAAACTATAGCAGATTCAGTTTCATTTTGGTGAACAAGTTACTCGGACTCGGACCCGAGGGAAGTGACTCGTGACTCGGACCCGAGGCTATTGACTCGAGACTCGGACTCGGACTCGATATTGGTGACTCGACTACAACACTGCCAAGGAGTGTACCAAAATGATAATAGACTATGTAAGTTGACCTCGCGAACGTACGAGACTGCGCGAGACCACTGTTATTTCCGGGCACAAGACCCTATCTCTTCAACGCACGTCGCGAGCGAAATTCTTGGATTATTTTGTTTACGCAGGTTTTTGTAAACTCAGACGGCCCAAAACGCGTATCTCTAAATAAAATCTTGCATTCCAATTGATGAAGTGGGGTATATATAATCAAAAATAAGCAATCGAAATGTAAAAATTCACGATCTTTTCTGAGCCGACAAGTCAATCTTTGAAGATCGTAAACTACATGCAGCAAAAGGTATGCAACACGCACAGCAGCCGACGTACGTAGGCCTACTGTGTACATACAGACCTCGCTAGCGATAGGCGAAATGCCATATACCAAAAGTACAGCTTGCAGACTTTTTTTTTTTAGAGTGCCCAAGTTCGAAGCATTCATTTTAACATGAATCCACACTTGGGTCATCCATTCCAAATTGGATGAAGAATATGCTAGCAGATAAATTTATTCATAAATTTATCGTTTTTAGAGATAATTATGCATGTATTATATATTGTAAAAAAACATTTTAGTTACCCGAATCACTTTCGGCTCGGTTGTATACTTAAGATTGGACAGAAAGATTTATATACAAAAAACAAAATCTCGCCCGTGTTTATAGGAATCATCCTGAGATCTCAGGGAATTTCCACTCTGCAAAGCGACGTGACAATACCCTGAGGAAATACACGCAAATCTGTGGAGCGAGCCGGCTGTTGTCTTGAGCCAACTCACGCCCGAGTCATTTTGATGTAATTCAATCAATTCGGTCATGTTATGCCGAAAAGAAACAATTTCTATACTTTCCAGAAATTGTATTGAGTTCCGTTCCTTATGACTGTCCCATTCCTACCAAACTTTCAAACGACGAACCTTATTTACTCCGCAGTTGTTCACATTAATAACAGGGATGCATGCTGACGAATGTAATGGAACGGATTCCCCAGTATGCTTTAAATAGCAGCCAATCGCCGACGCGGACAACGGCCAGCATTACCGAGTACATGTATCACAAGCATGCACGGTGTTTCAATCTGCGCGCGTTACATTTGAATGCCTGCAATCGTGCTGCAAAAGCACTGCAAGCGTCCTGATTGGTCCAGCAGAGGCGACAAGATTTCTGTCGCTAGTCCCACCGCCAAATGGGGCCTTTTTCAACAGGGCCACTGTACGCAGGAGTTAGGGAGTGCGTTAAAGGGGCACTGTTGCAAGAGGATGATAGGAATAGGCGTTTTAGTCGTGTTGTGCCCGGAAGCTCAGATTTGACCTTTGCCGCGAGACTTACATAGTCTATAGATAAATACATTTTAACAAATCTTATACCTTTTGGACTTTAGTCTTTGAAAACGTCAGAGCTACAGTCTCCCTCATGGCCCTCCAACGTTTACCTCGAAGGGTCAAAAGGTCATACTTCATCAGCTCCGGACGAAGTGGGAAACCCTGGTGGAAATTGAACAGCCAAGACGAAATTTTAAACGCTATGTTTTTGTGATTTAAACCACTTGTAAGATTTGAAAAGGAACTGGTTTTTGAGATACCCACCATGCAGTTCGCATGTTATGTTGATGTTTGGAGAATTTTGCATATAAGTAATTTAGTAATTTGCACGTGAATTTAACTCGTAATTATTATCTTGAAAACCGTAGCTTAAACTTCTGTATGTAAGATTGAAGTTGCGAAAAATGAAAACTACATTATTTTAAATTACCACGCAAATCGTTCCACCTTTCATTCCTATTTTGTTTGTTTTTTAAGAAAGTAATTCACATAGTGCAATTTCAGCACGCTTAGCACAACCTGTGTTCCTTTGTAGACTATATTAATACCCAAGAACTTTATACTCGAATCTGAACAATTAAACTAGCGGCCTTGTAAATTTGTTTCATCCACCATAAAACTGGGGAATGTTGCAGGTGCCATCCATAGATCTTCGGGGATTTTTTTTTCATCCCAAGTTTAGTTGTATACCCGTATATTACAACTAGGTCATAACATGAAATGTTTCGTTTCCAGTGACGACGCAAGCTGTTATATTACATGTACGTGTAGGCTAAAACATGTAAACAAAAATGCGGCAAAGGACCTATAATTTCCCTGATTCTTAAAAAAAAAAAAAATTCTGATATAGGCCTAGATTAATAGAAAAAAGGTTGTGTTGGTTATGCAAAATGCACACGAAGCGACGCAGGCGGGGTATAATGTTCCCGGCCGATTGGTCCAAAACCGTTATGTCACATTCCGGAAGAATGAGGTCTCCTTTGAAAATTTAACAATCATCCGGTGTGTATACCAGCACAATTGTCAATCTCAACCACATCGTGTCGTATCTCCTACGCCTCTCCACCAGACCATTTTATTGTTGCTAAATGTTTTTATGTACGAAAAAGCCAAAATGCTTTGACATCGCTAACGTTTTGAAAAGAATAACGGCTGTGCGAGTACGGAAGTCAAAAGGCTTTTTAAAAAGAAGTGGACCTGCTATGCTGTGGATTGTCGTAGCCTATAGCCTACACAAATAAAACATCACAAAGCAAGGAAGTCTATAATACAAGTAATTTTTCGATTACGGAAAAAATGGCCTAAAAGAAAAATATAATCGGGTCCAAGCGAATATAGAAAACAAACAAACAAAAGCTCACCGATCGGTCTTGAAAATTGCTGAATTTCTTGACCATAATCTCTCGAACCAAGTCTGTGTCCGAGGTTACGATGATTGGTGTTGCCCCGCGAAACAAGCTGTGATTAATGCGATGAACGAAAGTTTATTAATATCTGTAGTTATGACTATAAATACATGTTTATTTATCTTGGAGAATTACTTTCCATTTTTTACTGGCCTCCATTTCAAAACATACCAGGGGCAACCCGAAAAATAAAAATAGTGCAATTTCTTCTTTAGGGTGGATTCACACTAAGCCTTTTCGCGCGTAAATGCGACGCGCGCTGCTTTTGGGAAAAAGCAGTTGGGAGGAAATTTGGAGTGAAATGAGGCACTGATACTTACAGAATCAACTTGGGTGGAAAGTGTTTTTTTGTGGTTCTATGATTTTAATCTAATCAATCAATCATTTATTGTTTAAAGTGCACAACATAAATATCTCTGCACACTTTACAAAAAAGTCATTATAAATACAATAACACCACGAAACTCACTAACAAAAAAAAAAATCCCTGAAAAGATAAGTTTTAAGCAAGGACTTAAATGACTCATAAGTGGAGGCATCTCGAATATTCACAGGAAGCCCATTCCATAATCTTGGAGCCACAACTGAAAATGCACGATTTGCATAATATTTTGTTCTAGTTGACTTAACTGATGGAGGTTCAAGACAAATTGCACTGCTTTGCCTTGTTACTCTCTTTGGCACACGAAGGTTTAACAATTCAGTAAGATAAATTGGCGCGTTCATATTTCGGATTACTTTATAAGAAATGGCAATAATTTTGAAACGAATCCTCTGCTCGACCGGCAGTCAGTGAAGGTCCCTAAGAATAGGGGTAATGCTCTCGTGAATGCCAGTCCTGGCAACCAGTCGAGCAGCGGAATTCTGAATGAGTTGCAACTTTCTAATTTTCAGCGCCTCATTTCACTCCAAATTCCCTCCACATCGCTTTTTCTCAAAGCGACGCCGTGTTGCATTTACCCGCGAAAAAGCTCTACTCTCAAGTCCGCCGCACACCGTTGTGATTTACCGGCCAATCGGACACGGAAAAAATCAAACAAGTTTGATCTGCCTCTGTCGTTCGGTGTACGGACAGACTGGCCCGAATTCAGCGCACACCTTCATGTGGGCTGCAAAGTTATGTGCGGTGGGCTTCATGAGCAAACACAGAACACCTTCACTACTCTATCAGATACCCATTTTCTGCTAAATGGAAAAGGGAAATTTATGGTAAAGTGCCTTGCCCAAGGGCAGTTGTTAGGACAGCATCAATTTTAAAATAAAAGGATGGTAGAAAAAACACATATGAGTCTAACGCCATTGTTATCACTTTGAAATTCTTATCTGGTATATAATATAATAATAATAATAATAATCAATTCTTATAGAGCGCCCTCCATAAAAATTATCTCAGGGCGCTTTACATATACAGTAAAAACACATTAAAATAGAGCACATTAAAAAAATGTGTTTTAAGAGATCCTTTAAAAATTTCATATGAAACAGCACCACGTACTAACAGTGGCAGGGCATTCCAAAGTCTCGGTGCACAGACCTGGAATGCCCTAGTACTCGTTACCGCCAATAGGTTGGAACAGATACAATTTTCCCTGAGAATTCGATCTCAAACAGCGGCCAGTATCACGGACACGCAGGAGCTCATCCAAATAATCCGGGGCCATACCGTTTAAAATTTTGTATGTCAAACAAAGAATTTTGAATTCGATTCTCTGTTGCACCGGGAGCCAATGCAGCTCTTTCATAACTGGAGTGATATTTTCATATTTGTTAATCCTGGTAACTAGACGGGCAGCAGAGTTTTGTATTACTTGTAATTTACGAACTTCTTTGGCAGGAATACCAAAAAGAAGGCTATTGCAATAGTCAATCCGGGATGTAATAAAGGCGTGCACCAACTTTTCTGTAGTTTTAAAATCCAAAAGAGAACGAATTTTTCCAATTTTCCAAAGTGCAAATGAAGCTTTTTTGCACACATTAGAGACCTGAGCACGCATGGTGCCAGCTGAATCTAATATTACACCAAGGTTTTGAACCTTATCAGAAGGATATACATCTGCATCACCAATATAGAGGCCGTCCACAAAGTCGGTGGGGTGGTGAAGTGCGGGGTTGTATGAAGGGAGTGGCCGCTCACCCATATCTATTCACCTTCAATATTATGCCTGTAGACCCATGCCATCAGCTGCCAATGGGGTAATTTTGTAATAAAGTACATTATAGGGCATTTATTAAAGCACATCTATGGATGTGTGCGCGCACGCATGAGGCGCGTGTTGGGACGACCTTATGATACGGCATTATTAATGTCCCAGGAATTTGGGAAGTCGGAAGTTTTGTTTTGAACGCAACATGTTTGGAAGTTTTCACAATTTTGCTCATCGCCCGTTAATGCAACGGAGATTAATGCCATTATATTTCTGTCGATTATCTAAAATAAAAATCAGGTGAAAGAGATTAAGCTAAACAAGGGATTGCAGCCGAGCCGAGAGAAGGCACGAATGTGATACATGCATCCTATTTGCAAAGACGGGGATTTTGGCCTCCAAGATCTGTACGGGGGGGGGGGGGGGGGGGGGGGGAGGGGGGTGCGCGCTAGGTGTAAACATGACCTGCATTCTTCACGAGTATATTTTCGCAGGAGACAACGGATTTAACAAATTCATTGCATTGACCTATGGCAACAATGACAGTTAGTCCGTATAGACAGCCAAAGTGTGACGTGTTGCCATGGTAATTGGCTCTAAGCATCATGGCCGTCGGAAAAAAGTACCATTGGAAAAGCACAGGGACACGGCTCAGTGATTTTAGTGTAAAGCCATTGCCTATAGGCAACTAACAAAAGAAGGCGTATTCACTTCGGAAGTCTTTTTTTCCTGGTGCCTGCTTCTTACTTACCCAAATGTTTTGCCATACTCCTTGGTCCATTTCTCTAAGGCCGTATGTACGCCCTGTAGAATGTTAAAAAGTTTGGATTTTTAGAGGAGCATGCACGGTTTATAGTCAGTGAAATCAGAAGCGCATCCATTCCAATCGAATATTCGCTGTACAAGACGTAGCGTATAAGACAATTTGGGCACTTAAAGGCCCTATGTATCATTTGCAAGCTAAAATCTTTTACAGATTCGTGGAATAAGGAAGAATGTTGGTAAACTAGCCTGAAGAAATTTGAGCTACTTTAGATGCATCAATTCTTCAGAAAACCTTGAAAATCTATGGATTTCGTGTAAAAGTGAATGGTAAAAAACAAGTCGTGGACTGTAAAGGGCACACCTAACATTTTCCGTTACGCAAAACCATGCTTCCTAGCTGTTGAGGAACACGCTAATACGCAATAAATTTTGTTCGGTCAGTGATAACGTTTCACATGCCTACTTAGTATGACAATTTTTTAAAAACTTTAATTCAAAACATGTTAAATCTAACCATTATATACCTGAATGTTGGCATTAACATTTTTTTACATCAAAATTAACACTTTCAAAATATTTTTAACACTTTCAAAATATTTTTAACACTTTCAAAATTGTAACACGTTGAAAAGTCGAATATATTGTAACATTAGTTTTAGCGTGAATGTTACAATAGAACTTTTCTCGAATACACACGAGTTTATCCCGCTTTATATGATATCGTTTTAGAAGAAAACAGTGTTTGAAGATGGTTGCACTTTTTTATATATAAAACTTATTATAATAATGGTTATGAGTACATTAATGATTTAGTGAGTTGTTTCTAAAATATTGTTTCTAAATTTTAGACAAATTTTAAGTGGGCTCGAGTGTACCTTAAAAGTGACCAATTGCAACTGAGAATGCAGTGAAATAATTGATAACCTACATTTTGAAGTCTCTGAACCGTGATGACCAACGGCAAAAAGACAGATTACATGATTGAAAAACTTTTAAAAACAGAAACACCAGCATTACGTAACTAAATAATCATGTTGATAATATATTGTAGAAATTTCAGCCACATAGATATAGTATACTTCAGAAAACCTGAAAAATGCAAGTATTGTTTTGTGTTGAATGAATGGGAAAACTAATGTCTGCAGACAATTATTTAAAAAAAGTATAGCTTAAGTTTGGAGACGTGGTGGTCTAGTGGATAGCGTGTCGGACTTTCGGTCGATAGGTCCATGGTTCGAAACCTGGCCAATGCACCACGTTGTGTCCTTGGACAAGACACTTCATTCCACGTTGTCTCTCTCCACCCAGGTGTATAAATAGGTACCAGCAAATACGGTTGGGGAAACCCAACTATAGTTGCTGGGTGTAGACCTGCGATGGACTGGCATCCCATCCAGAGTACATGTAGACTTGATGTCAAGTCTGTAACTGGACCGGTTGTTTCGTAAACGGCAGCAGCGTAGTCGTGAATGGACTGGGAACAAGTCTAATCGACATCTAGACAGGTACAATTCATAACAACGACTGTTGCGTGTGGGGATTATAGGCGTCAGCAGACGGACCAAATACGACTGTCTAGAGACTTGACCTCAAGTCTAGAGTACATGTAGCATTGCTCCGAATCACTCCATGCCACGGAAACCGGGGATGAGTACCGGCCATAATAAGCCAATTGGCTGGTAAAACGACTTACCGTAGCTTTTAAGTAATTGACAATTTCTCCCACAAAGGTACTGTTTTCCATTTGTATACGAGGAAAAATCATGTGGTGTTTGTTACCATTGCTATCAGCACTTCTTTTCGGATTTTTCTTGTCAACTCGTGAAATAAAATTGTGGGCAACTCCAAATGTTGTTTTGGGGCTTTAAAAATACCAAAGCAAACAAACGAAATGTATCCACTATATATCATATAAACTATATGGAACATTTGAGTTGAATCTGTCGAAATTACTCACAATTTTGAATCCGAAGATGCTACCGAATATTGGTAGCGGAGTTGGTCCTTTCAGGCCGAGTTTGCCGAAGAACGTCAGCTTGTTGTACCAGTTCCTACAAGGAAGAGGGCGTTGAAAGGAAAAATAACAGTTCTTGTTTCTACCAATGCCATTTTGTTATTAAAAAAGAAAAACCAACTTAAAGAAGTCAATTACGTTTTGATGTATCCTTTATTTCTTCGTTAGTTTATTCTTAATATTTTGGTCCACATGAATGAAAACTAAAATAAAAGATATGGCTCTTTCTAAAACAATAAGCCCAAATTTGATGGGGTTACAAACGGCTCGTTGCCGCTTGATCGCATAGAAAATTACTGATAAAATGATCTTAACATACAAATTCACAGATAAATTAGGGGTCCAAAAGTGTGACATTTGGTGTCCCCCGTTACACCTAATATGTGTTATTTTTCGTGAAAAAATCATTAAAATGGCTTTTAAACCATTTTGTATGAATTGTACTTTATGTACTCACTCTTTGAGATGGAAAGTATTTAAAGAATGTGTCCTGAATTTACAAAAACAAGATGTAAAATGTAACGGGGGACACCAAACTGGACCCCTAATTTATAGAAAGACCCAGATACATTTGTAAAAGCTTTATTGGACGCAGCCTTACTTGTGTGCATAGCTTTATCTTACCATGCTAGAAGAGCAAGAATTACACCAAGCAGGACTACGGCGACTATCCCAAACATGATGGAGAGCGAGTGGTTCCAACGATGTACATGGAGTGACGACGGGCTTATATCCGTTTGGTAACCGTTCCACTAGGTTTCTCTTCAAGAGGAAGCCGTCCAATCAGAGACCGACTTTCTTAAAATGTTTGGCGCATGCTCACCATCGTTTTGCTCCACCAGATGCAAGAAGAGCTCTATAATTACACAACATCTATAGGACACACTTGCATGTACCGGTAACAATGTAAAATGCTGGTATGTAAAAAGGCAGGGAAAGGATTCAAGATGAACGCCATGAGACATTAACATAGGCCTACTATATACACAATGGACTTGCATATACAACAGCAAATTGAAGCTACGCGCGGGCCATCTTAATACTCCCAGACAATGCTTTATTGCTCCCCGCGTCCACATTGCATGCATTCAACTTATTTAGAAATCCGCTGTAAAGGTAGAAACATTCGTACGGGCGCCCGGTGGCGAATTTGTTCCCCAAACGACATAGCACCTCTTATTTCCTGATTGGTCGATCACATGCATACCTAAAGCACTTACTTCAAACCCAACTACAGTTTGAAAATGTTTCAAAGTTTGTTTTCTTCACTTACTGAAAAATATGGTATAAGAGTGAGGATTGAACTAGGGTCCTTTCGCTTGATAGTCTTACGCTTTACCACCAGGGCACTATAAAGAGAATAATAATATTCATTTACAATGCACCAATCAGAAGACACAAAATCCTCTGCCTTTGCTATGTCGTTTGGAATGATATCTGGGTAAAAGGTTACAAGATATTCTAAAACTTAAACATAAAAATTGTTATTTAAAATATTTTGGAAGGTTATAGCATCAATAAGTTCTGGCGACTATGGTATAAAAAAGAAAGACACTTAAACTAAGAGTTTCCCATTTTTTTTACTGGTACCCTGAGTTTGATTTGCGTGCATTGTTCGTTGGTCAATTGGGAGAAATTGGCAACTGGACGTTTTTTTTAAAAAGTATCTGCAGACAATTTAAAAACAAAAAAATTATTCATTCAACACAGAAAACATGCATGGATTTGTCTGGTTTTCTACTGCATCAATGTACCTGAAGGCAGTTTATTTACATTATTCTTTAGTTATGTAATGCTGTTAAAAAGTGTTATGTTCGCTGTTTTTTTATTTTAAGTTTTCCAATTATAATAGTCTTGAAAAGACCCAACATGTAATTCGAAGCTTCGTGATGCACGCGATATCCATCAACATTTCCAAGATGTTATTTAGAGTTGCCCCTCCCTCATCAAGTGCTCAGTATTTTAACAGTACCCTGTTTTTTTGTGTTACTGAAAAACATCCTTGAGTACAAACAAACTAAACTCATCATCATGTCCGCTCGTTTAACAGGAATACGTCAACATAATAAACGTTATCATCCACGTGAATGCCATGGTGTGCAGAACTTTAACATTAGATCAGTGCTGAGCAAACGGCCACAAATCATTTTGAATGAAGCAGATAGCTCTCGTCATAATTATTATGGAGCATGCACGATAAGTTCCCCCATTGTCTAAAACACAAGTTTTTTGGGGAGTTGGTGCGTTAACAAAAGGGAAGGGTGTGTTGAGGTATAGGGGCGTCAGGGGCAGGGGGAGAAAAGTCCCTTTGGCACATATCGTGCTCGGTATAGCTCTCGTGTTCGGCAGGCTTCAAGCGCACGGGGACTACACAAAACACAGTGCACCTTTCGCTAACCTCGCAAGCACCTGTATGTGGAGAGGCAAATGTGGAGAGGCAGTGTGACGTAGTTGCCGGGTAATTGGCACTAAACATAATGGCCGTCAGGAGAAAAAAACACATTGCAAAAGCACAGGGACACGGTT
This sequence comes from Henricia sp. BOLD:AAB3569, assembly GCA_037783545.1. Lineage (NCBI taxonomy): Eukaryota > Metazoa > Echinodermata > Asteroidea > Spinulosida > Echinasteridae > Henricia > Henricia sp. BOLD:AAB3569. The sequence goes on along the minus strand of JBBELK010000209.1, from coordinate 1,071,034 downwards.
AAGTGATTTTTGGTGTAAAGAGCCATTGCCTATGACGTATTAACTTCGGCAGTCTATTGTGGTAAAGTGCCTTTGTCAAGGGTGGACAGGCCTCGAGCCCACAAAGTGTAAATGAACTGAAGTATAGACCGTATCGAATAGCCACCATTTCGTGGGGCACCTTTGGTTACTTAAAGGGCCATAATGTGCTAAACAACTTTTTGCCTATTCTTTGCTTCATATGATGGATTACTTGTTCAGCAAGACATACTATTGTTCATTTGGATGTAAAAATCAATAAAAGGTAGCCTTTTTCAACTTTTCATTGCAATAAACCACAAACAGAATGCGCTGTTTGGAGTGCATCACGTAAGGAAGACAGAAGGGAAAAGTTAAGAAAAAACATGACTTCAAGTTGGACTTGTGGCAAATTGCTGCAGTTTAATTTATCCCCCAGTTTCGTCACGGCTCACAACAGGAAACATGTAGAACAAACTCAAACAGTCATGGATTACAAAAGTTCCAGGACGTTCGAGAAAAAGGAGGAATCTTTTGTGCACAGTTGAATGTGATTTTCTCTTGTGACATCACGACCTTGGTCATGAGTATGCATATTTCATTAGCATAAAAACTAAAAACCTTTGTTTTAACCCCAAAACAAGCTCCAAATAGGATTTTTATGAATGTAACCGAGTATATTGGTTTTATACAGCATAGATTTCATTGATAACAATCCCAAATAAGAGGCCCTTTAAACCATTCAACAATGGAAGCACAATATGTGCAACCATGCATGTCCTCAAGGAACAAAGAAACTGCCCCACGAAATGGCGGCTATTCGATACGGTCTATTGGATTATCCAGTCATCCATACATTTTAGCCAGTTTATTTTTGTATTTGCATCACCAAATAGTTTTACTACAGCTCTGGAAATTAATCCAAAGACATCATTCAATTTACAATGTAGGTCGGTATTAGAAAGAACAAAAAATCAACGTTTTTTTCCCGTGGTTATACAGTTTACCATCCTGAGATTTCAGGGCATTTCCACTCTGCTAAGGGACGCACGAGTACGGGAGTGCATTAAAGCACTTGCACGAGGATGACAGTTTACACGAACAAACTAAACTCCTAAAAAAAAGTTCGGAAAGTCAAGTTTGAATGACGATTTCTCTCTTGTTACTAAATAATTTCCCTTGAATTTGGTATCAATGGAAAGCCCCGTTATTCCTCTTTACAGTGATGCGTCATTTGTTATGATTAATCAATTGGGGGATATGCAGTATAGCGGAATACAGGGGTGGGTGGAAAGTGAAATGTCACAAAATTCACTGCTTTTGTCATGCAGTGCATTCCTTTTGCTTGGAGGATGGGAATGTGTCAATGCACCTTTTGACAATTAATAGCAATGCATTTTGTGACATTTCACTTTACACCCGCCCCCGTATTCAGCTGTGCTGCACATCCCCCAAATGCTTAATCATAACAAATGACACATCATCATAAAGAGGAATACCAGGGCTTTCCAATGATACCGAATTAAAGGGAAATGATTTAGTAACAAGAGAGAAATCGTCAGTCAAACCCGACTTTCCGAACTTTTTTTGAGGAGTTTAGTACTGCAGCTCAGTTGATTTCTTATACACAACTACTTTTGTTCCAGAGCGACATCAAAAACGCTACTACATCACTGTGTTTTAACTTCCACTTCTGATTTATTGTCTTCCTCACTTATTTTAATATATGACTACTGAAGTGTGACATCGGTTGCCACGGTAGTTCAGTCTAACATTTGCTGGTAATCTGAAACATCTATTGCTGAAGCACAATAAAACGGCTCACTGGTTTTTAATATAAAGGGACATTTTGAAGTTGTCAACATTTTCACGTTTCTACATACACTGTAAAATGTTGACATTTCATGGTACTGCGCTGGCAGAAAAACGTTGGTAAGTATTTCCGGGGAGGGAGTGGGTTCTTGAAAAATAATACTACTCTCTGCAGAACTGTGAAAATGTTGACAACTCATAATCATCGAGAAAACATCTGAATATCACAAAAATGCCTTAATGTTATTACTTAAACAATTATTTCTATTCGCTTTTAATCTGGTTGCCTTGATGCCCTAAACCAATTTTATAAACTGCTTTGATGTTTTGTTAATGCAAAGCAAAAAGTGTACAGTTCCTGCCGTGGTCTGAACTCCAACTTACTGAATTCATGGCACTGTTTACCAAATTTGCCGGCTTGGTTTTAGCTACCAGTAACTACCTGTTTTTTCCTAAGCACAATTTTTGATTAGCATTTCCTGCTATAAAACAGTGCCTTGAAAATGGTCCATTAAGATTTTATGTTGCATGCCATGGTCAAATTAACCTGCCAAAAGAAATACGAACACCAATTGCAAGCATTGTTTCTAAACAATAAATACAACTTACAATGAACAAGAGCCTGACAATATTACCTTTGTGTGGGAAAACAATGGCAACTCCCACAGTGAAACTTTTACAAATTTTTAAAATCACATTTTACCATTTAACTTTCTTTTTTGTCACTTTGAGTGGCTTAACAATTTTAAGGTCTTTTGTCAAAGCTCATCGACATCAAAAACAAATCTACTTTGCAATTTTCAATTACCAAAAGCCCCTTGGCAGGAACTGATGAAAACCTTTTTCTTGTGTGTGATGTGAGAAACAGCTTGGATCATGGTAAACACGCTAATAATCTAAGTGCAGTGAGCAAACTTTTGCACAATACAGTGGCAAACTTAAAGACATAACGGGTAAGGTGCTGAGGAGATGATCTAAAAACTGGCCAGTCACCCAACGATCAAAAGTGTTACCTTTGTTGGTCAATTTTTGTCAGACAACTCCGGCTAAATGAAACATTTTGAAATAATCCTATTCTTGTATCGTTTGTGGGGCGAGGTGCGGCACTCTCTAATCGCCAAAATTGCCCAGTTTTGGGCAAAATGTACCTTTAGTGGTTGAATGATACTCAAAATGTACAAAAAAATTGACTATTTGGTTTCTTTCTCTTCTTGGTACTTGTAATGTAGAAGCTTGACATCTGTCTGTGAGATGAACTCCCAACCAGTTTCCTTCATGTGGTACACTGCCAAAGAGATAAACAACAAGTAGGGTTAAATTTTGTATTCAAAGCTTGAAATTTTACTGGATACTATTTCTGCAACTGCCAGTATTTGGCAAATTACCCACCACGGAGCAGTGGAAGTTTACACCATTCATGTGAAGTATTGTAAATTTCATCTGTACCAATTGTCTGGGCCTGTGACCTTGTTGAGTCGGTCAAATTTCAGATGACAGTAGGTGTGCGATTCTTTTTTCAAAATTAAATACATGTATGTGTTGTACTGCACAGTTTGTAAAGGGCATTTTTTTTTTCATTTTCATTCATATTGGGTACTTGTTGACAAGTGTCAATGAGTTTGGGAAATCTGGATGCAGTGAAAAACATCTTAGGTCCACCGGGATTCGAACTGTGGACCTTCTGTTTAACATCCCTCCCAGAGAACACATCAATCTTTCACAAAATATATGCCATTCACAAAAATATCCTGATAGGCTCTTTTACCTCAAGGCAAGATGAAGGTACCTTATAAACCTGTGCATAAGGCACACATTTTTTTTCACCACGGCAAAAAACAAAAGTTGGGGATGCGCCTTATTCACGGAGACGGCCGGTCGTGACCGGCAGTCTTTGCACCATCGTGCAATTTCATTTCTGTTTGATCTAAAGTAGAGTGCATAAGAACTAATTTCGTTTCAATTAAGTACCTTATTTGTTCCTTTTATGAGTGTGGCATGGACTCCGTAACACGCTACCAACAGCCGTGCATTTACGCTGGGAATTTCAACAGTCACAGTACAACCTGGGGCTATAACACCTCCAACCCAGATGGCGACACCCTGGAAGACTGGGCTTCCTCTACCGACCTGATGCTTCTTTATGACCCCAAACACTCGCGTAGCTTCCGATCTGCATGCTGGGGCACAACGACAAACCCTGACACCGCATTTGTCAACCTCGGAGCTGTACCTTGCAGCAAGAAAGTCCTTGACCAATTTCCAAAGTCTCGACCATCTGTCATCGAGACGTCAGTAACCATCGAACCCGTAACAACATGGCCGGTTAAAGATGGAACTTTTGGGAATGTGATTGGGCGAAGTTAAATGACATCCTGAACACTGCAGCTAGCAGTCTCCCCAGCCCTACCTCAGACCCGGACAGTGCCTACACTGCTTGGTGCTCAGCAATCCTTGCCGCCGCGAAGGAGTCTATCCCTCATGGCTATCGCAAAAGCCTGATACCAACCTTAGGATGAAGAATGCCAATACCTATATGATGAGTTCATCCGAGCAGCACCTGACGAAGCAAATGACAAGCGACACATTAAATGACAAGCGACGGAAGCGCTGGGAGGCAGAAACAGCCAACATTTATTTCAGCCACTCAAGCAGGCAGGCCTGGCAAACCTTCAACCGCCTCACTGGGCGCTGTAAAAAATCCCCAACATGCCCAATGACTGCCAATGCCATCGCCAGCAAGCTCATCGAGAATGGTCGCCACACCAATACAAACGGGGAGTTCAGCAGAGAGGTGAATCGGGAGATGCGAACCTGAAGAGAAGCGCTGACCGTGCTGATAACTTACTCTCTAAATTATTCACAGAGTCTGAAATGTCAGCAGCGCTTAAGAAGATCAAGAATGGGAAGGCACAGGGCTCCGACCAGATCGCCCCAGAATTCATCACCAACTGCTGGGCGCCGATGCTGAATTGGCTGCTAAAGTTCTTCTGCTAAAGTACCTCCGTCTTCCAAAAATCTGGCGACAGGCAGACGTCATTGCGATATTGAAACCAAATAAAATAGCTGATGATGCAAAGAACTACCAGCCAATTTCACTGCTCTGCGTCCCCTTAAAACTTCTCGAACGGCTATTGCTATCACGACTGGAACCCATGATCGATCCCCTGCTTCTACAAGAACAAGCCGGATTTCGTCGCGGCCGTTCCACCACCGAGTCACGCTTCTTACAGACGACATCGAGGCTGGCTTCAAACTGCAGCAGAAAGTCGGGGTGGTGCTCGTGGATCTAACTGCTGCTTACGACACAGTCTGGCTTCGTGGACTCCACCTGAAGCTACTGCGTATGCTGTGCGGTGCCCACATGTCCACCTTCATCATGGAGCTACTCACCAACTGCAGCTAAGAACCAGTGACGGCCAAGTCAGCCACCCGAGACGCCTCCGCAACGGTGTGCCACAGGAATCCACCCTCGCGCAAAACTATTCAACATCTACATCAGCGACATGCCGCGAACAACATCAAGGCAATATGGCTACGCTGACGACCTTGCTCTGTTGTCTGCCAATAAGACCTGGCAGAAGTTAAAGGAACCCTAAACCAAGCTATGACACTGCTGCACGACTATGTCATGCGATGGCGCCTGAAACTGAGCACTTCCAAGACCACGACCACGGCTTTCCACCTAAATAATAGAGACTAGTCGACGCCAGTTGGCCATATCAGTGAACAGCACCATGCTGCCAAATAACGATCGCCCAGTCTACCTCTGTGTGACACTTGACCGCTCCCTGACCTACAAATACCATCTCCAGGCCCTCCAAGGTCAGCGCTAGAAACAGCCTTCTCCGATGTCTGGCGGGCTAGTTGGGGAGTGTGTACCCCAACACTCCGGACAGGCGTACTAGCTCCGGTCTACAGTGCAGCAGAGTATGCCTCGCCCGTGTTGAGCTGCAGTGCCCACACAAATAAACTGGATAAATCCCTGAATGACACAATGTGTATCATAACTAGCTGTATGCGACCGACTGAAACGACGTTCCTCCCTGTGCTAGCTGGAATAGCACCTCCCGACATCAGGCGCGAGTCGCAGGTCATGAGCCTTGCTGTAGCCGCCAAGGAGAACCAACATCACCTCCTCCACCACCGAATCACCTCTGCGGCAACGCTTGGCTCACCATGACTCAAATCACGCAGGCCTTTCTCACGCCACGCAGCTCGCCTTCTCACCGAAGAGTTCGACCCGATAAACTTGCGTGGAGTGACTGCGTCAATGGTGGGCCGCACTTTCTGAACGCTTCCTGCCCTCTACCCAGTCAGGTGTTACCACCCGGCGCGGATCTCCCCCGCAAGCAGTGGGTCCGGCTGAATCGTCTGCGTTCTGGCAGGGCCCGCATTTCCGAGACCCTTCAACGCTTGGGCACATAAGAGTCAGCGGCCTGTATCTGTGGACACACGCCCCAAACCGTGGACCACGTGGTGACAGAATGTGCGGCACTCAAGGGCCCCGGCATTCTCGTCGTACTGCCCTGATGGTAACACGAGAGACTGGCTGCATGAATTGCAGTTAGAACTACAAGAGATGGCAAGCCTACTATAAGAAGTATGGCTATTAAATAAAAAAGAATCTTAAAACAAGTCATCGTCAAGTTTCCATGAAGACAGGCCAGCGAAAGAACATCAAGCCAGTAAACCCCAATTGTATTGCTGAATGCTTCTACTGACACAACTGATGAAGTGAATGGCGCTCTCTACAGACTCAGTCAGATCAGTCAACAGAGGGCGCTCTTTCCATACATGTACGCCAAAATATGGCTTTTAGTATAACTGGTTGACGTGATAAATTGCTGCAATTTTGTATTGCATGTGCAAGTACCAGGGTGCTGATTACATTTATCATCATCCCTGGTCATTGGGCTCAATTATATCATTCCATCTCAGCTCCCTGGAGAGTATACAGCCCTGGGCGCTCATGGGCTTATCACACACATCACATTCATTACCCTCGTAGGTACCCATTTACTCCTGGGTGGACAGAGGCAATTTACGGCAAAGTGCCATGCCCAAGGGCACACACACCACATGACCTTAGATTTTAACCACAGTCTTTGAGTATGATCCACTAAACCGCTCGGCCATGGCACTCCATATAATACTTGTGTAAAATACTTACAATTAACCACACCGCCACTGTAGGCATCCCTGTGCGTGGCGTGGTAGATTGCCCTCTGACCTAGGTCATAGGCTTCCTGAACTGTTAGGTCATCTCGGTGGCCGCTGTCTAACACACCATAGGCGTACGGCGACCCCGAACCCACAGAGAAGAGTGTGTGGGTCAATCTACTGCCATCACTGTCCACGTAGTAGAGACCCGGTCCCTGAAAAAAATGCATTATAGCAATTGTCGTATACAAGATTTGCTCCGTCCCGAAGTTTTTATCAACTATTTAAATGGAGATTGTAGTGGTTCCGACTGCCCAATGCAATGATTCTGCCGAGATGGTATCTTTTAAAAGAAAGGAGTAATTAAAGATGAATTGATATCAAGGGTGTCCTTGTGCAAACGAAACTAGGCCCCTGACTACCATGGTATTGTGGCTCTGTTGTTCGTACAGTATAGACAGGGAACCAGCCTAGGAACATACCGGTAGATTAGGTACTGGGCTCACTAATACACAGGTTGGTTTTTATCATACACATCCTTAATCACACATGTAAATACCGTCTGTAGCAGTTTTCCAATCATGTAATATGACTTTAACAGATGACAAATTTATAATGCGCAATGAAGTACCACATAGGCAATTTGTGGAGATGTAAACAGGATGTATATTCCAGAACATTTCAGCGAAAATAAAAAACCTACCTTTTTGTCCCAACCGCATATCATTGTCCCCTGCAAGTATGAACACATGGCGAAAATTAGAAATACATGTATGTGTGACACACGTGTAGTTCATTTTGGGTAAACTGAAAAGTATCCCATGCATAACATAAATTTTGCTGATTTATCACTTTGATATTTATGAACTGAAACAATTAATGACCCTGGTGAAAAGTAGTTTATAACACTGCCAGTTCTCTTGAGGTACATGTATGGTGTGCACTGGTTCAAAATCTGTAGAGATAAGTCACTTAAAATTTTGAAACTGTGGTTGACAGATATTTCATGTTGCTTTGAATATGCATTCTCTATGCAATATTCTCTGTCTTAATATTTCTAAGATGTAGCCGTATGTCAAACATGCCTGCTTGCCATAATAAATGTTAAGACTGGTCTTACTTTAACATTGTGATATTGCAAGCAGACTAGACCAGTCTTATCGAGTCCCCACATTAGCCAGCTAAGGGTACAGACTAGATTGTTTTATAAAGTGTAAAATGCTGATTGAGACGGTGCTACATGTAATATGCGTGTTTAAGCCATGTGAAATAATGCAATTAAATATTATGAAAAAACACACTAACAATAACAGTATGTGCAGAATACACTTTTAAATCAACAAGAAATCTTCGAGCACTCACCACGGACAGCCCCATGCCTTTGTAATTGTACAGAATATTGGCTAGGAGTTTGGAGGCTGCTGCGACCGAAATCCTTTCTTTATTCCGAAGCTCATAGATTCTGCCAGGACAAAGAAATTTTGTTAACCACTTGACGCCATATGTAAACGGGTTTGTCCATGAAGTTGGGGCACGGTGTCCACATCCATGTAGCATCGGTATAGTCTGTGTTAATTATATACTGAATATGTATTTACAACTTCAAATTGTTGTTGCAACGGATATGGTATAGTGCCCGGCTATATTCATTCATGTTTTCTTTGGGCAATCTCTCACTGAATATGAGATTCTTGTTTTACCGACGCTACGTGGACACCACATATGTTTAACACTGTCAAGACATTTGACTGAGTCTGTGGTTTGGTACACCATAATGCAAGTACTTTTACTGTAGTGGGATATGCTTTTCTTTCTGAAATGAAATATTGACTGAAGTAGCTGGGCTAGAATGAGACACAGTTTTTGAGATATGATATGTCACAAAACGTGACCCAACTTCATGGACAAACCCAAACACGTTCTGGCAATGTATAGTCACAGGGGCAGTTGACAATAAAAACGTCGGCTTTGCCGCTGTCTTCCACGGTTTGTCCACCATTCATTTGTACACACCCTGTTTTGAACTTGAACTCGACAGCTGTGGATGGCCTGTCAGTGTAGAAAACCTTGCTCAGTGGCGACCACCTCTGAGTGTTGCAAAGTATGATCTTTTGGTCAGAAGATTCACACAATTAATGCAGAAATGACTCTCAAGAGTCAGTATTTGTGGTGTTTGACCTGGTCTTAACTTTTGGCCAATCACATTTGCCTTTTAAAAAAAATAAAAACATGTTGACTAATTTTCAGCAAATAATCGTGATTAATTTGCTCCCGATAATTATTTTGCTCCCGATTAATCGATTATTAAATTTTGATAATCACCCAGGCTTAATCACAGCCAATATCTTTTTCTCCTAAAAGCACAGAATGTGAGCAAATTACATTTAAAATACTGCTTGGTTTTTTTTTTTTTAAATACCTGCAGCGCTCTGCCAAAACACGTTCCCAGAACATACAGTCTGCAGCTCCACCAGCCATTGTGCCAAGCAAGTAGGGATTGATCTCAATGACTTTCTTGACTGTCTGTGAAGCTGCAAAGGTGAAAAATGGCAGGACATGGGTTCAGTTATTATTATTGCAATTACCACTTGGGTGAGTTTGCGCAAAAGCAGAACTGTGTTATGGGAAGGAAAACGGGGCAAAGTCTTCCCCGACAACCTTCCTACAATGCAGTGCTGCTTTTGTGGAAACTCACGCAAGCAGTAATTGTGATACGGTCTATGCAAAAAATATTGTCCACAATACAACACTGTCTTAGGGCAATTCCGGAAATAAAAATTTACACTTTGAGGGCTTATAATTCTTCACGTATTCAAGCATCCTTGATGGAAGTGTAATTCCTGAAAAAATGATTGTAATGCCATTCTCAATATGCGTGGTACATCCAAAAATATTTCGGAACCGAGGGTTTTGGGGACCCTACACACTTACCGAGAATGACATTGCAATCACGTTTTCAGGAATTACACTTCCATCAATGATGCTTGAAGAACATGTGTTTAAAATCAAATAACTTGAATATGTGAAGCATTACAAGCCCTCAAAGTCTCTGAAGTATAAATTTGAATTTCCAGAATTGCCCCTTAGCAGTCCATTATTTCACATCAGTGACAAACACATTTTTATTATTATTGTTAATTTCTGTCCAGCTGTACAACACATCCCTTTAATTTGCTGCATTTCAAGTTCGTGCAGTTTCACCCTGTTTCCATATATTTCTATGCAATATTTCCCTCTGATGACACCCACCTTCAAATTTAGCTGGCAGGTCCATTTGCTCCAATCTCCCGCTTGCTGTGTTCAAAGTAGCTTTAAAGGTACACACCGGCCTAATGTTTACATGGTTAAGAGGTGTAGCAGCATTGACAATACTTTTTTGATGGTCGTTGTGAAAAAATATCATTAAAATATCCCGTAATTTACTAAAGAAGTGCAAAATTAACAAAAACAGTCAAAGGACGGGTTATACGCTTTACCAGCCATTGCAACTACGCGCGAGCCTCACGACTTTGTCACAAACATTTCGCTCTTCTCCTACTCAGGATATTTCCAATTTTCTGCTCTCGATTTCACTGGACAGCCCGGACGACCGAATAGGAATTTCCCTTTTCTTTTGCCGGGAGTTGGCATCATGTTTTGTCTTCACAAACGTACACCGAAGCAACACACCCGGCTGTGTGTGGACTCAGGCTATTTGCCGTGCTGCGCGGGGCAAATATCTTACACTCCACGGTAGCCTGCCGTAGCACGCGCTCGCTCCCGTTCTCCGGACTCCGAATTTTCATACATTTTGTTTCATACCTGTATAAATAGTCTCTCTTTTGTCAATATCTTATAAATATTGGGGGTAAATCAGAGTTGAATTTGGTGTAGTTCTGCAGCCTAGAAAACATTCATGCGGCTGGACACAAAACTAACTTGCAAGACCATGTGACTTTTCGGAACCAGAATCTGGTTCCGAAAAGTCACGTGACCTTGAATTTTCGCTTCAGAATAATGTATGGGTGTATTTCGAGCCCAAAATAGCCCAACAAAGCCGGTGTGTCCCTTTAAGACTGTTTTAGTGGTAATACAAGTATTACCTTTGTCGCTTATAAAATGCACTTATCAATTGTTTCCCCCATTTTTTTAGTACAGTTTATGTAAAGTTTTTCATGCCCCAGGATGTGAAATTTGACATTTTCAGTGCACCTGGTACAAAAACATTTTTCCTCTTGGGTGGGGATTTCGTCACCTAAATTTTGCCCAGTAAATTCATTAAGTTGTCCTAACTTGCTGAAATACTTTCCTCTGCAAGAAATTCGGACCATTGAAGTCAGTGCTAAACTGAAAAAATCTAAGCAAGCAAGTGAACATTTTCTTACCGATATAAGGGCCAGCCGTTGCCCTAGAGTCAACAGCAATAATGACACCATGTTGGAACTTGAAACCAAGGGTGGTGGTTCCATGGAGAAACTCAATCTTGGGGGAGGTTCCATCGCCGCCAGTGAAGTTCTTCAGGAACTCTGCAGGCTGCGTATTACAAGAAATGAAAGTATGTAAAGTACTTCTGGATTTAAAGGCAGAACACATGATTGGTAAACCGTTACAAATGGTTTTGTTATACCCCGTCTTGGAATACTGCAGTTTCATTGGTCCAGAACAGTCACATGTCCATGCGATAAAAACTCATATCACCCGCTGCCGTACGCAAATTTTAGTTCATATTGCCCTACCATGAAGCGATCTGCGTGCACGTTTTGCGCGTCCATAGCACGCATAACGCGCTGTCCCGTTGGTAAAATAAACTGCGTGTTACACCCACTAGAGACACGCACATTCCAGTATTCCACACGCTGTGCGCCAAAACAACAAACTCGTACGCGCGCCACTTTCGCAATGTTACACACGCACACGTGGTAGTCCAGAGACTAGCGAAGGTGCAATTTAAACATTTTGAAATTTGTGTACAATTTAAAATAATAGAAACGATATTCTGAGACCAAGACGGGATATAACAAAACAATTGTTGACTGGTGTGGTGTGGGTTATGGGTTTTAACACCCTCGGGAGCTTATAGCACCCTCGGCTTTGCCTCGGGTGCTATGAGCTTCCTCGGGTGTTAAAACTCCATATCCCACACCACACCAGTCAACAATTGTTTATTATCTCCCTGTGTGATTGAAGATATGAATGATTAAAACCAACCGAAAGTCAGCTCCGTACGTTGACTAACTTTTGAGAAAACGGTCAAAAAAAGCTTGATGGTCACCTCACCTCAAAACCATTTCGCCCTGAACCACAGCTTGTGCACGAAGTGTTTTTGAAGCGAAATGGCATTCGGATGAAGTGATTTTGAGGCAAGGTGGCTTTTGGGGCGAAGTGGTTCACGGCGAAATGGTTTTGGGGCAAAGTGAATTTACGAAAAATAATTGTTTTGCTCATTTCTCAAAGACTATAGCACTTCAGACAAAACCATTTCTGGGGAAGTTTACTACCGTTATCATGTTTATAGTGTACATGTAAGTTACATGTATGTGTAAATCTGTGAACATTTCGGATTTTCGAGATTACCAATGATGTGTTCTTACTTTAAGAGAAATCTATCATTTTTTGAAAGGAGAAATTTGGATAGAGAGATGAATAAAAATTTAAACATTAAATTTCTTTTTTTCAGAATCACTTTTTTAAAAAGAAAATATATATTTTTAAATTTCCGGTAACATTTTCTTTTGTGGGCTGGGCTTGGGTGAACTGATGGGTCCATCTTTCCTTTCTGAGTACATGTATTTTTATTTTTTTTTATTTTGTAAGATTTTGCACTTTTCTAACATCTCCGCACATGTGGTACAAATCAGATTTTGATAATTTGGCGTATCCATACATGTATGTATTTGAGTTGCACATGTACATGTACAGTTCACTCTGAAAAAGTGAACTCGTATAGATCAAAACGAACATCTTGAGTCCAGATTATGTGAGCGGTTTCCCGACAGCCGTTTTGTGGAATAATAACTACAACTATGCAAGCATCCGGGCTTGATCAATTTCCAACCTCGCGTGCAGTATGTGGCTGGTAAATATAGAGGGTACTCTTTATGCACTGTGTGAGCAACCATATTTCCCATATTATCAGCCCTCCGTAGTCGTATGATGCAAAGTGGTGAAATGTGCTTTGGTGAGTGTTCTGCCGTTTGGAAGATTCGTTTGAAAGATTCATTTGGAAACCGAATATTGTACAGAACTCTTGGTATGTTTTTGAAAGTGTGATTTTGAATGTAACGTGAGATTAATAACGTGTAAAATAACTACATGTACACTAGAGAATCCATGACTTTTTAGTCATAGGCATGATAGGCCGCCATGTTTTTTGCGAGCCGCTGATTCCTTAACAGCCTTCACATGTAGATCAACATAAAAATCATGTTCAGCTTTCCGAAACTATGCTTCGTCACTTTGCCCCATTTCCAGATTGCACCAAGTCATTTTAGCCCTAGTGTTTAATGTCTTTGTTGTTTTGTTTCATGTACTGGTTTGCGGGAAATAAATTCAACTGAATTTTAGTGTCCCATTTAATTAAACGGTTTATTTGCGATCATACTCATTTTATTAGGGTAAAATAAACTCCTGCGCAATCAGTACATGTATATCTACATGTATGAAACTACCTCTCAATGCATAATATCTTCTGAAAGCAAAATGGTCGCCAAGCGCGCTGGTTTACACTAGTTTTGTCTACTTTACTGTGGAAAGCCGGGTACCGGTTGTTTGCAAACGGATTCTCAGCATGTTTTTGCACTTCATGCATGTTGGCTGCATGAGCTTGAGTTCGTACACGTATGCCCGTCGTCCGGATGGCTTTAGTTGGATTCTTTAAACGGGAATCACAACCGCCAGCGGCGCTTTGCCCTGCGTGCGACTTCAATATTCATATTCGCTGTGTAAATTTTTTTTTTTATACATGTAGGCTTATGTCAGTCAATAGGTTCGTCAAGAAGCGTCGTTTCCCAAAGATGGTGCGTTAAAATTTTGTTTGGAACGTCATTTGACAAGAATGGTCCGTCACAAAAAGTTACCGAGGGCGTCATGTGCGTCATGTGACAAAAAAAGGATGACGCTCCTGTTGACATTGATGCACCTTTCCTAGGGGTCCGAAGGTATACGTCATGAATACAATTGATAGGTGCATTTTACATGTAGGCCTACATGTAGCCAGCTAATCCGCTAAACATGCTAAAGTAAAAGTGAATCTATACGTCCAAAGATAAACGTCAAAAATTCACTTTTAGCCTTCTAAAAATACCCTAGAAAGAATTCCATTTACTGGTCGCCACTTATTCCTCTTATAATCATGATAATGTTGTCAATATTTTTAAGGGAATTATAGTGAATTTTGGAGTGAAAAACATTCACCAATTTCCTTGAAAATACTTAAAAACTTTTTCTGCCTTGTTCCATAGACTTAACACACGGCATCTCATCAGTGGCGACCAGTGAACAGAATTCATACCATACCCACGTCTATTTTAATATTGTATTGAGGTCTTTCTATAAATTAGGGGTCCAATGTTGGTGTCCCCCGTTACATTTTACATCTTGTTTTTGTAAATTCAGGGCGCATTCTTTAAATACAATTTAAAGAATGTACTTTATTACATAAAATGATAAAGTACAATAAACCCTTTCACGGTTTAATATAGACGCCATCTTGTTCACGGGGCACTTCGAACACGCGTTGCTGTGTGCGTGCGCGGATCGTAGCTAATGCACAGTGACCTAACAATGCATCCACGCACGCACACAGCAACGCGTGTTCGAACTGCCCCCTGAACAACATGGCGTCGATATAACCGTGAAAGGGTTTATTCATACAAAATGGTTTAAAAGCCATTTTAATAATTTTTGTACGAAATATTACACATATCAAGTAAAGGGGGACACTAAATGTCACACTTTTGGTCCCATAATTTATAGAAAGACCCAATTATTGGGCAACTTCGAGTCGAGTTGGCAAACGTTCGAGTTGTATAATGAGCGACGGGGCGAAGTGAAGTGGAAATGCCAATAGGGCGAAGTGACCGGTGACCGAAACAGACGGGCATTTTTGTGACAAACGCAAAGCAGAAAAGTTTCATGCAAACCTCATCAACGGCAGGGACGGTAAACTTTGGATTTGCGAGAGGATCATCATGTAACAAATTTACGTCAATGCACTGCCGTCTCTTTGCTCCAAATCCACCCGAACTTCGTTGAAAGCTGAACTCGCACACCGACTCGAGCGCCATGATTTCGCATTTAATCATGATCCCTTGAAGAGCGCCCTCTAGCTCTAGTTTTGCACGTGTACATGACATGTATATGCTGCGCTGCATGCTGCGCTGACCATCACATGCACACTAAATAAAGCTGACCGTGCGGAAGCTGCGAGAACCACGAGAACTGTTAGAAAATGGCATTTGTTGGAAAGGACATTGTGCATCTTTGCATGAAACAGGTGGAGTATATCAGTGTATATTCTCCCTTCCTCCACTCACTGAGCTGAGCTCAGCTCAACCGGCCACCGTCCATGGCCGGCCGGGCGCGGCATGGAGGAAGCCATGGCTCAACTCCCCCGGTCATGCCGGTAATCCGGCCGCACTGATCGAGCACTCCACTGTTAATTAATGTTATAAAAATATTGTTCATGGTTCTTTTAATTTTATTATAGTTTTTTAATACGTACGTAGGCCTACGTGATAACAAAACGTACGTACGTGATAACAAAACGTACGTACGTGATAATAGTACGTGTACTTACATGACGTACGTACGTACGTGATAATAGTACGTATGTACGTACGTGATAATAGTACGTACGTATGTACGTATGTGCAATTTTTTTAATTTGCACGCGCAGATTTGAAAATTCCACCAATAGTGTTGTTTCGTACGCGCGCGTTGTTGCTGAGGCCGCCATGACATATGACACTCATGTAAACAGCACGTGCGTCCCTGGCGCATGAAACGCAGGAGTATGCAGCGATATGATCGGAACATATTCATCATGCCGGTGGATAGATCCAGTTTTTATCATAGTCTCGGCTCGTGTAAGTGATCGTGATCGTGGACGTAGTGATCAAGTCCCAACTCAGGCGTTCACAATCACCGCTCGCGCCCGGCCGGCCAGGTAATTTTATTTTACACCGTAGCGTGGAGTACACCCCAATTTTTCCAATGACTGATAGGCGTACTTCTTAAGTGACAATCTTGGAAACAGTCAAAACTCTTAAGCCTACTCTCACTATTACTTTATTAGAGAAAAAAAAGAAACCGAGGAATTTCGAAAAATCACAAACAACACTAAGATTTGAACCAAGGGACCTTATGATTGCAAGTCGAGCTCTCTTCTATTAAACCATGGAGGAAGAAACCAACCTTAACCCCTAAACTCTAACATGTTTTAAGAAGCTAAACAGGTACAAAACCTCTCGTTTTCCCCTCGCAGTGACGTAAAAAAGCGCCCTCTGGTGGTACTGGTACGGGGAAATCCGCTAACCGCTAGACTTGACCAAGTCCGACTTCAATGTAACCGCCTCTTTGACACTGTGTGATCGAGGCCGAGGCTGAATAACCACAACTTGGTTTCTAAGTAAAAGGCCACCAGTGAGAAATGCATGCACATGGATGATTTTAAAGGCCCAACAATATATCACTTGAAAGATGAAACCTTTTTACAGACTAGTGCAATAACATCAATCAAGAATGTTGGTAAATTAGTCCACAAAAATTTCAGCCACATATACATGCATCAGATCAATGCTTTAAAAAGTTCCTGCATTTAAAAAAATATTGAGTGCACTACCACCTTGCAGAAAGTACCACCTTGGACAGAAATAAATTATAAAATGTGGTTTTTGTTACTGCTGTCAACACTTTGAGTATTGTTTTCTTGTTAACCGAGGTAAACAACTTTGGGTCATTGCAAATGATGGGCTACAAAAGCCTTTAAGTTGGTTTGCATTAGCATTATAATTGCGAAAAAAAAACAGCAATAAACATACACAGACAATGGAAAACTCTAATATTTGTATATTTTGCAATATTTTATTCAAATTCATTAGTCATAAAGTGACAATTGTTTTCAAGAAAACTGAATACATTTGTACTATAGTAAGCGTTCCTCGGTCCACAATACACATACACTTCTAAGAATTAGATTAACCTTGAACAGTGGAACCTTGTTATACTGATCGAATAAAAATTACCAAGATACATGAATTTGTTTACTATGTTAAAAAGTGTTCCTAAAATTGAGCATGACATGCTTGAGTGCCTTTCTTTTGTGAACTGCCCAATTTGACCTTTCTGCTAAAAAAAATTTCTTTTGACTTTCAGTATATATAGTAAGAGGTCCTACTTTGCAGATTTCCTGAACAAAATTTACCTGAAAAAAATGCAGAACAAAGGGTTTAGACCTACAATTTCCTTGCTATAAACAGAATGCCTGATATTATCCATGTTTGTCTGTGGTCTTTTGTACCTGTAGTTGTGTAACACTGCATATTTTTGATGGTCTGACTTCTTCAAATGAACTGCTAAGGGTGGGTTTATCACACTGGGCCTTTTCGTGCGTAAATTTGATGTGGGTCCTGTTGACAAAAAGTAGTATGACTATGTAGATAATTTGGAGTGAAATGACAACCAAAAATTACAGAATCACAAAACACCTTTATCCCGAGTTAATTCTGTCGTTTTTAGTGTGTCGTTTCACTCCATGTTGCTCTTTTTCCACACCACACACATCAAATTTATACGCAAAAAGGGGCAGTGTTAATACAGCCCAAAAAACAAACAAAAATGAACCCTGTCAATTAGCTGCTGCTTTGGTATTTAATATCTGGCCTCCAAGCACAACACGCCCCCTTTACCATAAACCCACTCCCCATCCACCCCTGCCACCTCCTGCCTCACATTATTAAAGAAATATACCCAAGACACAGACATTGTGTACCTTCTTGTTACACAAAAGAAAAGTAAAACAACCCACTGAAAGCGAAAATGAACAAATGATGGCAATTGCAGTGATGCCTCGTAATGCGAGTGCTGCAATCTTTTCCAAAACTAGGTGAAAATTGTCTTTTCGCATACAGTCCAGTTTTCGGACAAAATGGCGGTGCCCATACTACAAGGCAATGCCATTTGTTCATATCTGCTTTTCATCATTTGATCATTGTCTTTTTCTTTGCACAAGAATAATGTATGAGTAATGAGTTGCACATGTTTAGCACTACAGGCCCTATGTCTGTTTCTTGAGTATATACCTTTTCTTTTAAGGAGCACTAAGCGGGAATAATACTGCGAGCTTAATTGTACTGTTAACAATGGCAAAGGTCGAGGCAGAACTTTATTCTGTGACAGCCGACTCACACGTTTGTCAACCCACAGCAAATGTGTTTTTTCATTTCATTAATTTCCATTTCCATCTGCATAATATTAGAACCAGTTAAGTCTGTCTGAGAACCTTTTGTTGTCTCATCCTTCTCAGTTGATGGATGCATCTGGTAATGTGTCTCTCTCTTGGCTTTTTTCCTCCTTATTTCAAAAGGTGCCGTTTCTTAGTGGAACGGTCCTTGGCTCTGTCATATCTTGTTTTACCTGAAATGAAACAAATCACAAATGTTGATTATGAGAAACTAACTATGTACATGTACCGGGAATTTAATTTAATTAGTTAAATTTAATGCAATACTGGGTTTTCAGAAGCCCTGAAAACTGTAGCAACAAGTGAAAAGAAAGTCCAAATAAAACGTAGAACCTACCCAAAGCCCTTTTTTTATGTTGAGAGAAGTCAAGAAAATAGGTGTACCTGTATGCAAGGTAAATTGACAAAATGGGGATTTCAACATTCCAGTTTTACATCTTAAAATATTTGTGATTTTTAGCGACAAGTCACCATTAAATAGTGTAAAAAGGAGCTAAAACACCACACACCGTTAATACTGGGTCTAAGTGGCATGTTGAATGAACTAAACTGGAAAAGTACCTTGGCCATGATGCGGAACGGATGTTGGTGGAAGACAGGGTATGCAGTCAGTTTGTGCTTCAGTGTCATTGCTTGGAGGCACTTCAATCATCACCTCAACAGCAGTCTGCTGAACAGGAAAACATGAGTAGGTGTGGTCTACTTCATCTGGTCTTAACATCAGTAGTTTTATTGACACTTGATGTACATCTGTCAGCAGAACTTGGTCGCTGCAAATATGAAAGAAATATTTATTTCAACACAAAACACAGTAACAGAAACATAATTTTCAACAGTTGCTTGTTTTTTCCTAGTTTGTCTTCCCATGATACTAGAAAACTTCCCCTGAAATGGTTTGGTCTGAAGTGCTATAGTCTTTGAGTGAAACAATAGACCTTTAGGGAGAAATGTGTTTTGCACATAAGGTCTAAAGCCATGATCAACTGCTAATTTTTTTCTGGACAGATACATTTAATTAGTGGCGTACATATATGCTCTCATTAAAAAATATATGCCCGAAAATTTGGTACAAATATCGTACACGTTCGCCACTAATTCGTCCTTATAAAATATGACATAATGCCCCAAAACGTGCAAATTTGGTTAGAGGTATGAATTCCGTTTTACGGAACAGGGCAGTACAAGTTTAAGTATTTTCAAGGAATGGTCAATGTTTTTCACTCCTAAAATCACTCCTCATTAAAATATTAACACGTTTTTGTGGCTATTATTAGTATTAAGTCAATAAGGAGAATAAGTGGCGACCAGTAAACTGAATTATTTCCTAGTTAGGAAATATGATTTTAGCAATGAGAAAATATCAAGTTGTTTCATTGAAAACACATGGTATGCGAACAAACGTGTCGGCCTAGTTTTTTCACCAAAAAAAATCCCCTTCCCCTCCCCTAAGCAACTTCGGCTTGCATGGCCTCCCCCTCGGCAAATTTCTCAGTACATGTAGGCCTATATCCCTATAGCTGCATATATAATGCCTACCTAATGCCAGGTGCATGCTGACTGAAGGCAGTTGGCCCCGATCACTTTTTTTTAGGAATCACCAAAAGACGCAGAGCCGGCCGCGCAGTCATGTTGAAAACCCACACACTGTTGTCCCTCCGGGCCTCCACCGCCGGTTGTGGCAGCTCGAAACGGCACAATCTTGAGGCATCGCCGGTACAGCAGCTAGCACCAACACAAGAAAACCTTCTCAAAACTAGACCTTGTTGCCTGGGACTGAGATTTATGCGAATCGACGACGGCGTCAAATTTTCCGTCTCGCAGTACACTTGGTCCCGTTTGTTTACGCGTTGCTGTGCATACACAGCTGTCATATGTCATGGCCGCCACCAAAATGCGCAACTACACTATTCAAAGATTGCACAGCGCAAATTTAGATTGCGGGCACAATTTTAAAATCTGCTTAAGGTAGGTTCGTTGCAAATTTTGAACTGGTCCCCTGTCCATGTGCACTATGCTGCTCTCTCATATACGACGAAGAGCTAGACGTAAATATGAGGACAGTAAACCAGTCTAGCCTTACACGAGACGCTGGCACCATCTTTAGAACAGCGAAATCGATGGACTAATATAATAACACCATGAACACGGGGGTCGGAATTAACTTGAATTTTTTGGTAGCCCACGGGACTAGTCAGATCAATGTTTCACTAGTTGTCGTCCTCCTCAATTTTTATTTTTTATTTTGTTACTAGTCCGCGCCACCACACACTTGATTATGTATTTCCATCTTTATTCAAGCTTAGTTACAGTTGTAAAGCTACAGTCACATAGGGCTCCCGGCGAGTCACGGCGAGCCACGGCGTGAGAACCGTGACGAACTGTGGTCGATCGGGGCCACGCCGTCTTGACGCCGTCTTGACACCTTGGCACTCCGTGATAAGCCGTGATGAAACGTGGCGCGCCGTGGGCCAAAACAATTTTTTAAACATGCTTTAAACTACCGTGACTCGCCGTGAAGCGCCGTGAGGCGCCGTGACACCGTGATGCTCCGGGACGACACCGTCTCGGGGCCGTATTGACGCCGGGAGCACCGGGAACACGCCGGCTTCGATGTGACTGAAGCTTAAGGCTTCAGTCACATCGAAGCCGGCGTGTTCCCGGTGACCCACGGAGAGCCACGGTGCTGAAAATGGCCGCGCCGTGGCTCACCGTGACGAAAATTGCAAATAAATCGTCGATGCTCGACTCGAGACCGTCCAGCAAGGTGAACCACGGGGTGGAGCCGGCGTGGACCCGGCGACCCACGGCGACAATACGGTTTATTCCCGGCGTGCTCCCGGTGAGCTCCCGGCGTCGCCCCGGTAGGGCACGGTGCCCCACGGTGGAATACGGCGAGCTCCCGGTCTGCCACGGCGAGCTCCCGGCGTCGGGCCGGTGCGTCACGGTGCGACACGGCGTGCTCCCGGTGCTGCACGGCGAGCTCCCGGTCTGCCACGGCGTCCTCCCGGCGTGGGCCCGGCGTCGCCCCGGCGCGCGAATTATGGGATAATCTGGTATAAAAGGATCCTCATAACTGCTTTGGCATCCATGCTGTGCACATCGTGAAATTGCAAGAAAAAAAGAACAAGATATCTATTATCTATTTTGAAGATTGTGAAGAAGAAGAAAGAAGAGAAGATGCCACCAAAGAAACCGGCAAAACGCCTCACTATCAAAACGAAGGTGCCCAAGAAATCTACCAAGAAGGTGAAGGAAGCCTTGGAGGAGTCCGAGGAGGAGGTCGATGTCCAAGATGGTGACGACTACGACAAATCTCCGACCCGGTCCCATACACGTTCGCCATCGCCACGTGATCCAACTCCCCCACCTGCAGAAGCGGGTACTTCAAAGGCCAAGCCGAAGAAGCCTAAACAAACTGTGACAACGCTTCTCACCGACGATGATGAGGTTGGACTGGGGGAGTGGCTACGACTCCATGAATGCATCTTCAGGAAGACGCTGAAGAGATACCACGACGCTCCACACAAGAAGGGGTTGTGGCAGGACAAGGCGAGGGAGTTGAAACTGGAGTCGGGGCAGCTACTTCAAACCTGGTATAATAGTATCCGGACCAGGATCGGCAAGATCCACAAACTTAGGTCGGGGTCGGCGACGAAGGAGCTAACAGCAAGGGACGCCTTCCTCTGGTCCAACTTCGGCTTCCTGTCGGACCACATCCACACAATGAAGGGGAGAACAGCAGTCACTGTAAGTATAAAATACTGGAAACTTTGAACTATGACAATAATTATTATGCTGATACCTTATTGGAAAATGTTCACATGTATAAAATGTCATGTTATTTAATATTCTTCTCTCTTTTGCTTTGCCCTAACAGTTGAATTTGATCGCCGATCTCGACCCTCCTTCCAGAGCATCATCCATCATGGCGAGGAGCCAGGATTCATCCGGATCCGACTTGGAGGATGACCTGGAGACCTCGGTCCTCGAGCGTCAACTTTCCACGGAGAAGTCCGCCGACAGTTTGTCTGCAGTCGTCGCTCCAAACCCCCAAGTGACTGCGAAGAAAGGTCGGGGCAAGGTCAAGGGAGCGTCGAGGGTGAGGGACCACAGCGACGAAGAGGTCCTCGACATCAACCAGGACGTGTTGAGCCAACTCGAGAGGCAGCAGAGGGAGACGGGGCGGATCGTGGGGAACATCGGGACCATGCTCACGGGGGAGAAGATGTCGTCGAATGCTGCTTGGGGAGTGTGGATGGGGACTTTGGCCGACAAAATAGACGAGAGGCTGCACCACCAGATGATCCGGAGCACGACGACCACAATGATGGAGCTCATCTCCACATCACGTGTCCTTCCGCCTCTTCAGCCTCTTCCACCTGTCCCTGCTGCCGCGTATTTCCCAATTCAACAACTTCAACAATATCAGCAGCAGCAGCAGCCCAACCCTCAACAACAGCAGCAACAAGAGCAGCAAGGCAATGACGACATCCAGCAACAGCAGGGCCAATCTTCCCATCAGCAGGGACAGGGACAGTCTCAATCACAGTCGCAGTGGACACAGTGGGACACTACGATGCCAACATCAGGACAACGCACCGCCATCAACACCTCCAACACGATAGTTCTACCTCCACGACCAAACAGCACCCCGAACTTATCACAGTCGTCTATTCCCAACTTGTCGGGGCTTTCGGACGTGTTGAACACTCCACAGAACCTCATTCCACAGTCGCCATCAGATCAGCAGGCAGACAACAGAGATCAGGGACTCGGTGGCGGGGGTTTTCTGCAGTGACCATGAACAATGATCTATGAACTGTTTGACATTCATGTATTGTTATGTTTTGTGATACAGCCTATTTGATTTTTATATGTATATATTTTCTATGTTAATAAAAATCACAGGCTTTGGAAACTGAAAAATGTTTTTGCGTTCCTGAAATATACTGAAAAAGTTTGGAAAAGTTTGAACAAAAAATGTTCCAATAATAAAGATATGTCATGAAAAAAGATAAGAAACCAAAACCAATCAAATAACAATCATTTGTCATGTCTTAATATTATTATAGGAACACTTTTGATGTGAAAAACGAACAGTATATACTGACCAATAAAAAGAAACCAAATATATAACCATGAGGAAAAAATAGGAAGAAAGATAATAACCAATCAATAGTTATCTCTGCTGATAATAATGATAACAATATTTATAAGAAGAGATCACTATTCATTGGTTTAAAAAGTATAAGAAAAAGGTCAATTTTGATTGTATTAATATCATTGGTTTTTGATTGGTTTCTTTCTTGTTTTTTTCTTTTCTTTTATCATAGCAAGTAACAAGGTCCATTTCATGCTTGACAACAAAAGATAAGTTTGTAATTACAAATTTTTTTCTAGTTGGTCGCAAAGTATTTTATTAACTCTGATTGAAAGACAATTTAATTTCAGATATCAAATTTTTATTAAACATCACATCATATCACATTTAGTAATATATCGCAAACATGTTAAAACAGTATCATTCATACGTCATTGAAACAGTCCATTTTTCAGTGTTCACAACAGTTCAGTGTTCAGATCATGTCTTCCTGCCAGGACACAGATCCAGCGTCAGAGTTGTAGTATGCACATAGGTATTCCCGCTGTAGTTTGGCTTTCTGGGTTGTCGTGTTGTTCGCGAAATCCGAGATGCCATCGGTGAGAGCAGCGTCCTCGCGCCAGATGCCCGGGATGATGTTGTGGTTGGCTTTCTCCTGGTCTGCCTGAGCGCGGACTTCCTTCGGTTTCTTATCACGGAGAAGATTATGGAGAATCACGCATGTAAGCGCAATGGAAGTCACTGTTTTTGGCTCTTGTTGCAGTGTCGTCAGCAGGCAACGCCAGCGATGCGCCAGAATACCGAAGGCATTCTCCACGATGCGTCGAGCGCGAGACAGTCTGTAGTTGAAGACCCTTTGCCCTCTCGTCATGTTCCGGAGCGAGAACGGTTTCATAAGCCAGGTCCTCAAAGCGAACGCGTCGTCGCCCACGATGAAGTATGGCATGTCCTTGTCGTCGTTTGGAATTGGATCTGGGGCCGGAAAGTTCAGAGTCCCGGCTTGGATCGCTTCCTTCAAGTCCCCGTTGTTGAACACCTGCGCATCCCCGGCGGAACCGTTGCACCCGACCTCGACCCAGGTAAATTTATAGTCCGCATCCACCAAGGCCATCCAGATGATAGAGTGAAAGCCTTTGTAGTTATAGTAAACTGATCCCGCGTTCTTCGGACACCTCATCGCGATGTGCTTCCCGTCTAAGGCGCCTAAGCAGTGTTGGAAGTTCCAGCGTTTGGAGAAGTCGTCGCTGATCTTCTTCCACTCCACGGTCGTGGTAGGGGTTGGTATCATCTCCTCGGCAAACTCAGCGATGATAGCTTCACAGACGTCGCGGATGATAATCGAGATGGTGTTGTGAGCTACCCGGAACCCGTACATCACCGAGTGATAGCTGTCGCCCGAAGCGAGGTAGCGTAAAGTTATCGCCAACTTTAGGCCTGGAGACAGAGGCTTCCAGTAGTTGCACCCATGCTTTTTGATGCGTGGCTCTATTCGCTGGAGGATCTCCCGGAACGTGGGATAATCCATCCGCAGGAAGTTCTTGAATCCCTTCGTGTCTTCTTTCTTCAACTCAGCAAACAGCTTTCGGTACTGGCCATACTTCGGTCTCCGTAGCAGCCACTGCCGGACCCAGATACTTCGTTTCTTCTTCTGTTTCTTCTGTGCCTTTTCTTCAGCTTTTTCTTGTATTTTCTTCTTTCTTTTCTCTTGGTTGAGCTTGAGTTTTGCCACTAAAATGGCGTTTTCGTTCATTTGTTCGGTCAAATGAAGTTGGAGACCCATCAGTCGTAGTCGGTCCTCGCTGGTGATGTTGGAGTCACCCATGTTGACGTTTCAGGATCAGGTTCGGAAGTGAATCTGAAATGAGAAATCCATATCTTTTATACCCTCACCGTGTTCCATCGTGATGCACCGGGACGTACCGGGACATACCGTCTCGCCGCCGTACTCGCGCCGTGCTCGCCGTAGTGACACCTTGACGCCGCCGTGTTGGCACCGTGTCGTACCGTGGCGTACCGTGATGCCCCGTGTCAACGCCGTGTCGGCACCGTGTACACACCGTCATGGACCGTGGTCGACCGTCTTGGCACCGTGATGAACCGTGTCCAAACCGTGGCGCACCGTGGATGCACCGTGGCTACGCCGTAGCTCTGCCGTGGTCCACCGTGTCGAGGCCGGGATGCACCGTGCTCGAAAATACACTCCCGGTATGTCATGGCCCCAACACAGCCCCAACACGGTGCTCCCGGCGTCAATACGGCGCCGAGACGGTGTCGTCCCGGAGCATCACGGTGTCACGGCGCCTCACGGCGCTTCACGGCGAGTCACGGTAGTTTAAAGCATGTTTAAAAATTATTTTTTGGCCCACGGCGCGCCATGTTCATCACGGCTTATCACGGAGTGCCAAGGTGTCAAGACGGCGTCAAGACGGCGTGGCCCCGATCGACCACGGTTCGTCACGGTTCTCACGCCGTGGCTCGCCGTGACTCGCCGGGAGCCCTATGTGACTGTAGCTTAAGAGTTGAGAAGTAGAAAAGATCAGTGAGAAACAACTGCACTAGTAGGCCTACTACTGTGATTAACGTTGTCATACCGTATATTGATCGCAGTTACTATAGACCTTATGCGTAGCGGCCATGATAGAGGGCAGTCACATTGTCACAGTGCGTCATGCACGAGTAGGCACATTGTGGATCTATTGTCACATTTTTAAAAATTTAAATATTTAAATATGAAAACCTGCACTCTATCATGGCCGCTACTCATAAGGTCTGTTGTGGATAGCACCATCTTTGTCTGTAACCCTGAATGTCCGTGCATGGTAATCTTTCCCTGATGACTTTGTCCTATAGGCATATTAGTTTTGTGCAGAGGGTCCAGTTACAAATTCTTTCCTTAATTCTTTTTTGAAGACAATGCCACTCATCTGGCCGTGCCAAAACCTGTCTACATCATCGCTCAATCTGGGCAAAATCTATGAGCTGCGTACTTACACTGTTAAGCCAGCCCACTTCCAGTCCTACCTGGAATTATCAAAGGAACACTTACACCTGCGAAGGGCTCACTCCAAGCTTTGTGGCTTCTGGCTCACTGAGTTGGGTGCAATCAACGAGTCCAACCACCTTTGGGAATATGGTAGGGATCTGCCCATCTTGGGCAAGTCTGTTCAGCAATAACTTTCTACTCTAGCCAAATTCAGTCAAAAGGATTAGAGACCACTCCTGAAGCGTATGTCACACGTGGGCAGTTCCACGGTGTTGGACGTACATTTTTGACACTTTGACAGGGTGTATTCTTAAAGCTAGCACGTATCGACGAGTCGCGAGGCAGAAATAATTGATTGATTGACTCAGCACAGGCCTACCAATGACCGAGCCTAGTTTTGACGGGCTTAAACCTAGGCTAACCTGAGGCCTAGGCCCGGCGTGCTGTAGGCCTACCTCTAATTCTGAATGGATAGTGTAGCAAACTAGCATTTGTCTCGCACAGCCAGCTGGCCATTCTTTAAAAGTTTAAATGCAACGTTGTCTAGGTACATGTAGGCCTATCCATTCTTGAAAATAAAAGTGACCGTCACTTTATCTCATTGACTGATTATTTTCCTCAACAAATTCAAATATACCGCCTTTGACATAGCAACCACTTGCATGTGTGGGTGTCTGTGTGTGTGTACGTGTATGTATTGCATGTGTTGACCCGATTTGACCGAGTTATGCTGCCGCGCACCGTTGCTAAGGTGGGCGGGGCTTGTGGCCAAATCGGGAACGGTCCCTACTCCAATCTGTTTGGTTATATTCTTATCTCATTTTCTCTATATGTATAACCAATCTAGATAATTTTGCACACCGGACGGAGGTCAGGCAGAAATTGGCCAGGGACCAAGTGTGGATAGATACCTACATTAGTCGTGTTGCCCCGTTCCTAGTCAAACAGAAAAATGCCATTCTCCTGCCGGTTGCTGAAAAACAAATTGAAGAGTCACCTATTCAGGAGGGAGGTAAGTACCGGTACATACAGAATTGGGATGGATTTCATCTCCTTTCCATATTAAATCAAGACCATCACAAGGCCAGCATATACAGGGTGTATCAGAAAAAAGTATACTCCTAAAATTGTAGATTAATGGAAAATGTATTATATTTTAAAAATTGGCTCACACATGTCAGTAGACATAGGTTTAATGTTTTCATTAACGTCTTCGTCATGTTGGGAATTTCACACCCGACTGAACAGGGGCTAGTTTTGTAAACAAAGCTAACATTAACTTGCACCTAAAAATGGATAACCAAAGTCGCCCTTCTCAGGAAGAACAGAGCAGTGATCAGCATGATCAGGCGTGCATTTGGTGTTATGCTAAGCGTTCAAGTCTGTGTGCAAAACAAGACGCATCACGTTAGACTGAGGGGCAAGCTAAACTTTCCAAAAAGCTGATAGCAAAGAAAGGACTTGTCAAATTGACCTCTCATGCTCCTTGATCCTGTTTTGCATTTTAGCTTTGTTTACAAAACTAGCCCCTGTTCAGTCAGGCGTGAAATTCCCAACATGATGACGACGTTAATGAAAACATGAAACCTATTTGGAATGAAGCCAATTTTCTAAACATAATACAGTTTCCACTTTATCTACAATTTTATGAGTGTGTACTTTTTTCTGCTACACCCTGTTTAATATGAAAAATGTGAGAACGTGAAAATGCATTAAACGGTTCCGGTTACATTTTTCCCACTGTGTAGGTGTATATGAGCTTTGCCAATATGAGGCCAAACCTGGCCATGAGAACACCTTGCTGCAAGCAGTCTTGAAAAGGGCAGAGATTATCGAGGAGTCTGGCAATGGTAAACTTATGGGCCTGTTCTCTACGGACGTTGGTCACAACAACAGCGGTAAGGACATTCTTTTAATTTGGAAACTGTTCACTGGTGTACATGTCTTGTATAACATCACAAATGATCACATGATATTTGTCAACAGGCCTGCAGCCCTCCTATCAGCTTACCTATGGGCTGCATGCTTGTACCAGATTGTTTTTTTTACGAAATGAAGTTCTTTTCTGGTTTCAGTCTAGGAAGAAATTAAAAGAAAAAATGGGGACCATTGCCATAAAACTCCTCAAAGGGAGTGAAAAAAACATTGCCTTCTGCATAATACTTGGTGGAAATCTGGGGCACTATTTTCAATGGCCAAAACAAATTTGTGCCATGTTTAAAGTTTCACTGCTCTTTTCAAAGGGAGGATGATACAAATTATGAAACAGTCGAATGGTTGACATGAAAATTGAACTCTTGTTTCCCGACTCCAACAGCAGGGTGTCCGTGGGTCTTTAAAAAGTCATAAAAAGTTTTTAAATTTAGTTTTCAAAGATTATACAAAAAAGTTACGTAGCGAGTTACAATTTTCCCTATCGGATTTTAAATAACAATCGCACAATCGCACACCAAATGAATTGGATCGCGTAGCGAAATTCTCTGTTTGAGTTGAGCGGTACGCACGGACAGACACACACACATTTCTACGCAGAATGCGCTCTGCCCGCGAGATATGAATTGGTCTTGTTTCAGACCTGATAAATCTGCAGCCTATATTGGATTGTGCATGCATTGGACATTCCTGAAATAGTGCAGCAAACGCATCATTCCTCCTGGTGAATTACACATTACACTAACTTTTCTGGTGCACCTGTCCGTGAGACAGGTCTCTACAAACTTTTACCTGTCTGACAAAGTGTTTCACTGTCGGAGGAGATATTGTAGAGAAATGAAATAAAATGAGAAAATACAATATACTTTTTCCTCTGTGCATTTAAGCTCTGGTAAACCTGTGCACACCGTGCACGTAAATGTTTTAGGCTTTAAATTACGTATGGTATATTCTTCCTTTTTAACAACTGGTCACAACGCGCACCTTTTATTTTATTCCTGATTCACACAACGATTGAAACGCGATGTCGGCTGCTGCGTATGGGGTGCCGCGCACAGCATTGCACTTGGCAGTGAAGCACTATGCCTCTGCGTGGCTGTTTTCCCAAACACTCGACGCAGAGCATAAAAACAGCTCGAAAAAGACTAGGGGTATCGCAATTACCGCTGGGCGACGTGGATTTTGCTACTCGCGAGTAGTTGCAGCAATTACTCGCGAGTAATCGATTAATTGCGAGTAGTTGGCAAAGTATCAAAAGGGAGGAAAAAACAACTGTACAGCGGAAATTTGCCTAATCTGTGCCGCCCTGATTATGTTTCAAACAATGCATAGATGGTGAACTTCAGCAAGGAATATTTTGTATTTCTATCCTAAAAAACTACCTCATTTACCTTTGAGCAATGCAAATCAAACGGTCTTGCTCCGCGATTAGACGGGATAAGTTTGCCATAATTCTCCCTCAACCCGTACATGTAACTGCTGTCACATAATGTAACATAGCATGTATTATTCGCGAGTAATCGCGAATTTACGAGTAGCGCAATGAAACAGTTAATGGGCGTACGCGGCAGATGACACGTAGAGATCTGCAGTCGTTGTACTCGATCGTTTTGGTTCAAAACATACTTGTTGGACTTTCGGCTAGCACAAAGGACACAATGAATCGAAACAGTCGGCATACACAACCAATAATAATAACAGGTCGCCTTTTAAGTGTACTGAGAAACAGGCCTGTTACAGTGTAACAATATAGCATATTCGCGATTAATCGCGAGTATGTAACGGACGTGCTGAGTTTCCCCTTGAAGATTCCATTGAAGGATGTTAAAGGGCAGATTGTGTGCAGGGGGAAATTGAGGGAGGGGGTTTCTCAAGGGGAAATGTGGGGGGAGATCATTGGGGAAGATGATGGGAAGATATTAGATGGATTATGATAGGGAAGGGTGTAGAGGGAAGATGATGATGCTACATGTACTTGCAATTGGTTTGATTCACAGAAAGTGATTGCAAACGCCCTCTGGCGGCGTGGCAACATTTGCATTGTGAAAATGGTGTGTCGGGAGTGTTAAAATTACCGGATTTTCTTGGACAGATGTATTTGCACAACGTTGTAAAAAGCATTTTGGCAAGAATCAATAAGCCCCATTGCAGAAACACAGCGAAACTTGCGGGCACTACAAACAATTATCGGTAAATGAATCCCATTAGATAGGAAAAATAACATCTCATCATGATGGTACCGTGCATGGTACAAATCACAAAATGCATGTACTGCGCGGTAAAGAAAGCTAGCTGCACGTGCGTGATGTATGTACTTGCCGAACCCGAACCAAACAAATGTTCGGTAAGAAATATTCGAACTTTGCCGAACCGAACCGAACCCGAACATTCGGACTTAGTTAGAGCACTAAAAGGTGGAGATGGTGATAAAGATGTAGGTGTGGGTGGAGATGGAGATGATTTGGTACAATGTAGGTGTAAGTTGAAGTGGAGATGAGGGTGGAGATACATGAACATGTAGAGGTGATCGGAGGCGGAGACTGCAAACTGCATCATGGTAAAACTGGTGAAAATGTTGTTGAATATGTGGAGGTGAAGAGGAAATGGAAATAAGGGTGGAGATGGAGGTGATAGAGGTGGGGATGGAGATTAAGATGATGGAGATTAAGAGAGATAGGGTGGAGATGAAATAACGCTTCAAGGTACACACCGGCCTACTGTTTACATGATTTAGTGATGTAGCAGCATTGACAATACTTTTTTGATGGTCGTTGTGAAAAAATATCATCAAAATATCCCGTAATTTACTAAAGAAGTGCAAAATTAACAAAAACGGTCAAAAGACGGGTTATACACTTTACCAGCCGTTGCAACTACGTGCGAGCTTCACGACTTTGTCACAAACGATTCACTCTTTTCCTACTCGGAATATCTCCAATTTTCTGATCACTATTTCACTGGACAGCCCGGACGACCGATTATGAATTTTTTCTTCACAAACGTACATGTACACCAACCAACCCGCCGTGTGCTGCGCGGGGCGATCCACCGTAGTTTGCCATACTAGCACGCGCTCGCCGAGTCCCATTCTCCGGACTCTCGAAACAAACATTTCTGTTCGAATTTTCATACTGATGTTCAACTTTGTTTCATACCTGTATAAATAGTCTCTCTTTTGTCAACTACTTATAAATATTGTGGACAAATCAGAGTTGAATTTGGTGCAGTTCTGCAGTAAGAAACTTTAATGCGACTGGACAGTGCGACTGGACACAAAACTAACTTGCAAGACCATGTGACTTTTCGGAACCAGAATCTGGTTCCGAAAAGTCACGTGACCTCTGTTTTTTTAAAATTGCTCAAAAACGGCAAAATTCTGTGGTTTCTTTTCAGTATACCTGTATGTTCAGTTTTTTCGGAAGGGCATTCAGAATCTGGTATGGGTCAATTTCGAGCCCAAAATAGCCCAACGAAGCCGGTGTGTACCTTTAACTTGTCTGCTACAGTAAACACGCCGTTACTGCTTGTGCTTAAGCGGATCTATGAAATTGGGCAGAGATGGAGATGATAATATTTTGCAAAATAAATAAAAATAACAATTCAAAATAATTTAAGAGATAATCAAGAAATAATTTAAAAATATTTTGATTTATTGAGAAAGTTTTGGAAAGGAGTCAATTACATGTAAAAAGTCAATGAACATGCAAACATGTCCATTTTAACATCTCTTTCTTTCATGATGAATACAAGTAGCTGATGTAGGTACATGTAGCAATCTGAACAGCCTACATGTTATGTAGGCATGTACATGTACGTGCTTTATATTTCAACGAAGCGGAAATACGGGTACACTAATTATGTGCCAATGTGTATTTGATTTTGATTTTGGACTTAATTTGATTCTAGTGTGGCCATCTGTGGAATTACCGGAGCATGGACAAAAGACAAGAAGTCAATGCTTCAATAAAAGACACGGCCAAAGGTATAAATTATAAATTGTGGCATTTAGCTTTATGTACTTTTTGTGTCAATGCCATACAGACATTTCGGTAATGGTCATGAATAATCAAGAAGGTCTGGCAAAATAAACGAGAAGAATCAGTTAAGTCCTACTGTTCACATGTTCAACGTGTGGTGCAAGCCTCAACCAATTTGGCACAAAGTCGTTGAGGTTGTATTTGCCCTTGAATTGTGTATACGCGTATCTTTTTTAAAATGTATTACTTATAGTTAGATTTATACTAAATTTGTTTGACAATGCCCATGCTAGAAATTAAAGAAATAAATTTAATTTAGAAAAATTCCAGTGATGTCCAGGCACAATATGCCTTTAAGACGGTTCACGTTTTCATTGCAGGTATTACCAAAGAACTTCATGATCACATGACTAGCATGTCCAACAAGCTGATGATTCCTCTGCCTACCATCTCGCCACTACAGTAACGTACATGTATTGCCAGAAAATATACATTTAGGCTCGTCCTAATTATTGCCACAAAGCAAACAAGTCATATTTCATGTAAGTTGAGGTTTTAATAATAAGATCCCTATTACGTGTCACTAGCTTTCAATTACATAATTCCAAAAAAATGTCTTCCAGTATACATGTATACTTAAGATTTTATAGCACTTCAGAGATCATGTGAAAAATTAGTGTATGAGATCATTTGAGTACACATATTTAAACATTTACTTGATCATGAAAAAGTTGTAAACATCAAAACAGTAACCAGTTTGTGAAGACCAGTCCAAAGTAGTAAAGTGTGAGTACAACGCACCCCCAAACGAGGTAGTGGTGGATGAGGTGAAAGTGGGTTTCCAACTGAGGAGGAGGCAGATGAAGTAGATGTAGACCGGGGATGTAGAAAACGCTAAGATCAAAGTGAAATATAATTTTCTTTTAGAAACAAGGAATTAGCAAATAATTCTTGAAAATAGGGTATGACAATGGAGTTGGCTAGCTCACTCATAAACGTGGGAATGGGTAGACTACAAGGTGAATGATGCAAAACTGCTATACTTTAGCATTTAAAAACGATTATTGGTAATTTCAAAATTTAAAGTTAACGTGTTTGTATATATGTACCGTCATATCTCCTGTAAAATTGTTTGAATATGAGGCCACAGTTATGCTTCAACAAATTAGAGGAAAGTAATATAATGACTTAGTGGATTATACCAGGGGATTATACTGAACAAAGCGAGCGGTTTGGGAGTACTCAAAGTAAGTGTATTTTTTACTGATTTGTGGATAGTGAATGGATGTTCTATTGTTACGGTAACAAAATGTCCTTCCACATAATGGAGGGCGAGTTTAATTGGCAGGCGT
Source organism: Henricia sp. BOLD:AAB3569 (assembly GCA_037783545.1). Lineage (NCBI taxonomy): Eukaryota > Metazoa > Echinodermata > Asteroidea > Spinulosida > Echinasteridae > Henricia > Henricia sp. BOLD:AAB3569. The sequence continues at coordinate 1,037,280 of JBBELK010000209.1, read as the reverse complement.
CAGTTTTACTCTAGAACTTGATGAGAACCCCACCTTCCTCTGTTGTTGACCACATCACACAATAAATGCTAATGGCTGGTCTTCCTACGGTAAATAATATTCTGACTATATGTACGTAGCAACTCCAGGTTACACAGTCTTCCCCCATTTGACTCGTGATAAGAAGGGTATGGCGTTAAGCTTGCAGTACAAGTGATAATTGGCCCCACTACTTCTACAACATCTTTACCCATGAGTGTGTTGTCCATCCTGAAAGCACTATACCGAGCCGGCCTAAGAATAGACGGCCCAAGACTGGATCAGGTCCCGATCTTCTAGCTGCTGTGAACTGATGGCTGAACTGAGTGAGAATATCTCAAGCAACTATGAGACCAGCGTGCAGATTACTTTGAAGCTCCGCTGGTGACCGACTGTTGCCCAGGGAGACCAATAAAGAGTTTTTTTGTGCAGACTACTTAGCAACGGGGAGACAGAGCACGGAACGAAAGTTCATTCTGGAGCCAGACCAGGAGAAATAATGAGAAGAATTCCGTGAAGTTCCGTCTCGGGGGTGAGCGTTGCGCATGTGTAAAGCTCATCAAGGGAAACGTACATCAACATCAGGGAGTATCACAAATGGGAAGACGAGCAAACTATACCGGCTGGAAATAAGGGAATAAATCTGAACGTTAAACAGTGAATGCGCTTTGTGCATCAAAGTAAATATGTAACATATGCTGTTAGGAAGGTTTACATGTAAGTCGTAAGTATTTATTATTTTGCCTTTTATTTTATACTTATGCAGATGGTGACAATAATGGACTGATGGAAACCAGAAGACGGGCTTGTGATGTAATCAAGGTCATCATAACCACTGTAGTCACTGATCGCATATTCAATCTGACACATCAATCTCAAGAATGACTGAGTGTGAGAGATGTGAAGAAGACTGTCCAATTCAGTGGGACCACGCCTGCATGTTCTACGGCTATACGCCGGAATGGCACTTTCAAGACTTTGTCCTTGAACGTTACGACGAAGCCATACAAGTCGTAGACTTAACCACTCTGAGGCTATAGTGTACAATGTACGTTTAGATTAGTGACGAACCGACTCGGAGTTGGACCAGTTACGTACGTGTTACGAATTGAAGGAGTATATCTGACATGCGTGAAATTTGATTTCTCCACTAAACACACAAAATGACCGAAAGATATTAATGAAATAAATATTACAATTACACTTTAATTATTGGATTGTGTTGGTCTTATTTCGCACCACCTTCTGTTGCAACTTAATGTAAAAATTAATAATAACAAACCAACCTTTCTGGTTTTATCTGACACAATTTTACCGTCTTGGCAAAATTACAAAATATACATCGTCTTTGTCACTGACAATTCTAAACTGAAAACTTATCCCTGCTGCGGATGACCAAGAGAACCAACCGTGATAGTAGCCGGCTACGAAAACTCTTAGAGAAAATTTAGAACGTAGTTTGGCTCCAGGCTTGCTATCTCTTGCCAACGAGATGATTGGATTCTCCCAAACTGGATCGTACCAAGATAAACTAGGAAAACGAAAACAAATAGTTTTTTTAGCAATTAATTATTTTCAATAAAATTACACGTCTGTTGTGCGAGCCAACGTGAAGTGAAGGTCCCGTCACACCTGAACATTACACAGGTAACATTCTTGCTTACGTACCGTGGAGAAACTAGATATTATGCTAATTCCCGTGGGCGATCAACCGCACAAATGTTAGTTTCCATTACAGAAAATATTACCTTTGTTCACCTACTTCTGCATATTCATGCACTAGCCTACCCACAGCCAAACAAATTAAAGCAATAACACTCCAAGCATTTCTAATTTTCAACTGGCTTCAGCACCACGAAATGTACTAAACCTCTGCAGAGCCGTCTTGTATTCTAGGCAACACCATTTGCCAGTCTGGAGAAGCATATGCATGCTATGGCGAACGAAGGTCAGTCCATGGAGCTATATATAAGAACTAGAGTGCGCACTTATCACGTGACCCCGTGCCTGTGCGCGGTACCCGGGCGTGCCGCCCTGGGACCGCGTCCGCCATTTTGTTAGTGGTCAAAATAATTGATAAATACCCGGATGTATCCACTGCAGTCAACGGCGCGGCAGCTATAAATGGGTTTTTAAATGATTTATTCGCTGTTTAACGCCAGTCATGAGTGACCTTTTTCTACTGTACCTAGGAAGGTATAAACGTACACCTCTGCCACTAATTATGGCATAATAATGTTACAAAAAGTGCGAATTTTGTTAGAAACGTGATTTTAGAAATGAAAAAAATACAGTTTTTCTCTTGAAAATGCTAGGTTATGCTATGTACTTAATGCATGGTGAACGGTAGAACGGTAGTTCTTCCCTCAGGCAGTCGGTTTCACCGGGAAATCCTGCACCTTACGGTCGCGCTGAACTAAATTATCCCAGAAATTTGAATTAAGTTCGACGTATGAAACAATTTGGAGCGACTTGGTTCGCCAGAAGTCGAAAGATCGACTGTTCCAGTCAGTCAGAACGACTGAACAGCGACTTGGTTTCAGACGTCAATCTTAAGTGTGCGCGCGGCTCGCATACGCCTGTCTGAAACAAAATTTTAATCGGAACGATCGTGCGCCTGTATGAAACGGGTGTTACTTTCCCCCAAGTTAATGGCTGAGGTACTAGTATACCCGAATGCTCTACCTACACACGCAAAAAGCAGTGGGGGACGTAGCAGGAAAGAACTAGGAAGTTGATCGTGGCTTCAGACCTTGTGTGCAAAATAGATGAGGCATGCTGAAAAATAAAATCCGGTGTTTCCTCACAAAATCTTAAACTTTCCCACTCCAAATTTAGAGTTTTTCCATCAAATCTGCACATTCTAATGCTAGATAAGTCATTAAAAAAAATTCTGATCAACTCCCCAAATCTTGTACACTACCCGGGCGACGATTTTGAATGTTGTTTGGCCCATGGAGAAAGAAAAGTGTTTGGCCTAACTAAAGTTTCAATCTTTTAAAGTAAAATATAAAATATAAACAATGATCCGACAGTCAGGATGATTGTAGTTAGCAACCACATCTTTCTGCACCCCTATCGCTGAAAGCATTAATCTTAAAATAAAATTAAAGCTGAAAATACGCATGTCGTCAATACATTAGCACGTACTTTTTGCCCACTAACAAAATGGCGTCCACGCACCCTTGAGGGCACGGGGTCACGTGATAAGTGCTCACTCTAGTTCCTATATATAGCTCTGTGGGTCAGTCAGATCATCGTGGGGTTCTTCTGGTTCACCATAGGAGGTGGTGCGATCTAAAAACCGTGGGGTCAAAGAGGCATGGGTGAACCACCACAACTGCTGCCCTTTCCACCCCCTTTCACCAGCAGTGGATTTATGACAAATCTAAGTACATGTACATGTATGTCATTGGTACATCATCCTCGATCTGTAACTTTTCGTAAATACAACACGGCAGTATTTAACTGTCGATATGTACGAATTTTACCGTTTTTAAAAATCTGAAATTACCTCGGTTTATGCTTTGAACGCTGTTTGAAATTGTAATTCACAGATTTATCCTTAATGAAATCACTACCTCATTTGTTTAGTCCCGTACAGCTGATTTTAAAACATGTTTTAAATAGTGTATTTAAGTTTTTATTTGTTTTGAATTGGTTTTAAAGATTAATTTTTAAATATTAAGTAAATTTCTAACCTTTTTAATTGTTAGGGACAACTAAGTGGTTTTACATTGTACCGAGTGCTGAGACGCATGTGTAGCGCTCGTAAAATCAATTATTATTATTATTATTTTATTTCGATCCCTGAGGCAGTAATACGTTTTACTGCATAAGGCAATTGCTTCATCCCCCTGCCATATTTTATCGATTTTCATTTGTATCATCACGCTTATACCATTTTGGCTCTTCATCCTTGTACTGCTCCTTCATTACAATGTACAATCGTTTCCACTTACCGTAAGGTAGGCACAATCGAAAACCATTTCAATGAATTAGAAATTACACGGATTAACAAACTTGAATAAGATGTGAAGTAGAATTGCAACATTCGTAATTTGGCGTATTGGTACATGAGGTTCCCTGTGTGTTAGTGGCTTGCCACAGGGTGATGTGAAGTGTCTAGTGCAGTAGTGTTGTTGTAGTTAGTATTGCACACCCCGCTTTCTACCCTCAGCTACTGCCGCTGGCTAGCCCCGTTTGGGGCGAAAAGGGAGCCGAGCGCGTAAGTCTCCACTGCCAGTACATAGCCTCTCCACTATCAAGACTCCTGCAGTGCCTCCTCGTGGCAACACACGGTAACTGGGCCACAGAGATATGGTGTGCAGGCCCACCGGCGTGTGGACACGCCCTGGCGCCATGTCAACCACTGCCCCAGCTATGGGTTAAATAGCTCATCTGGGGTCTTGCTCAACCCGGCACAAAAAGTCTGTTCCGGTGGACGGCGGAAGAAATCAAAAGGTAGATTCAACGGCCAGGAAAGCGGCACAGCAACGCATTGTGGAATGCGTACGTAGGGCATGTCAGAACACAGAAGAAGACATGGCCATCCACTGCAGCCAACGAGGTCCCCAGTCGTAACGTCCCGCCGTGCCACTGGACCAGGATTTCTGCGGCCGAGAGGGTGAGGTTGCTCCAGTGCAACAGTTTCCTCTCCTTAATCCAATTCAAAGCACAGGTTTTTGTGCTATTCCTACCAAGCCCTGCGGCGACGGGAGAGGGGCGAAGCGACAGGTAGTGGTTACTACTGGCAGTCGTAGCTCCAAACCTGCACGTTGGCGGCCTTGAACTGATGGTCGTTCTCTCACTCACAGGGCACAGGTGAGGTTCGGCAGCGGCCCAGGCGACTGAGCAGCCCTTTTCAGGAACGCACTGCTCACCCTTGAATTAGGGAGGGGACTAGATAAGGTGTCCTAAAAATTGCGCGCTCTACCCCAAACTGGCCAGCTAGCCGCGGTTGGCAGTTTAACCCATTTTCTGCGGTAAGAACCAAAGATATGAAAGAATGAAGAATAAACTGACACTTGGTGCGTGGAATGTACGCACCCTCCTTGACAGAAAGGAAACAGCGAGGCCTCACAGAAGGACCGCACTCATAGCCAGAGAACTTGAACGATACGGGATCGACATCGCCGCCCTTATACCCCCGTCAGACCGGATTGGCGGTGCCACTACGGTTTTTGGTCAAAACCGCCATCAACGTAGTAACACCGCCAGTAGTTTTTCATACTTTTCCCCTACCCGTGTTTTTCTTCGCGGTGCTACTGTCGATCTGAACTGTTTGAAGACTTTTAGAACACTGAAATTGAAGCAGAAAACCGAAGCTTTTATACTACAAAATATGCCCGCAGTAGCACCGTGCAAGCACCTCAGTGCAACCTCAGTGGAAACGCCATTGCCGTACAAGCGCCTCAATAACACCGCCGGCACCGCCGTAGGAACGCAGTGGCACCGCAGTAAGATCGCCAAATTTTCTAAAATTCCTTCCTGGCTCCGCAGCGGCACCCCCATACCCGCAGTGCTACCGTGGTAGCACCGCCATAACCGCAGTAGAACCGCCACGGGATCGCCGTAGGGTCGCCAGTCTTCTTTTTCGGTGATTGCATGGCGGTTGTACTGCGGAGGCACGGCGGTGATGGAGGTGCTACTGCGGTCCTTGTAAAGTCCCACGGTGGTCATGGCGGTGCCGCGGCGATCCCACTGCGGATTGGCCCAACCCGCGTAGCACTGCGGAAGTTTTGAACATGTTCAAAGATTCCGCCGTGCCACCGCGAAGGTCCGCGGTTTTGACAGTTTTCCGCGGTGCTACAGCGATCAATGGCGGAACCACTGCGGAACCACGGCGATCATGGCGGTGCCACTGCGGTTTATGCCGTACAAGCACCACAGTGGCACCGCGCCTCCGGTGTGACGGGGGTATTAGCGAGACAAGGCTTGCTGATGAGGGATCCACTCGTGAACCAATGGGAGGCTACACCTTCTTTTGGAAAGGCAAGGAGCAGCACGAAGACGGGATACACGGCGTCGGCTTTGCCATCCGCAATTCCCCTTCTGCCTCAGCTCCCTGAACTCCCCATTGGCATCAACGAGCGCCTCATGAAGCTCCGCCTCTCCCGGTCCCGCCATGTAACCATCATCAGTGCCTACGCCCCTACCCTGACCAGCTCGGACGACGTCAAGGAGTACTTCTATGAGAACCTTTATGGCGAAGGCCACTCCTCTAAGCGACAAGCTCGTTGTGCTTGGAGACTTCAATGCTAGAGTTGGTCGTGACCATGAGAGCTGGACTGGCGTTATTGGATCACAGGGCGTCGGCAAGATGAACACAAATAGGCTCCTCCTGCTGACCATGTGTGCAGAAAATGACCTGACAATAACCAACACGCTCTTCAGGCTTCAAAACAAGTACAAGACCTCATGGATGCACCCCAGGTCCAAGCAGTGGCATCTCATTGACTATGTCATTGTCCGAAGGCGGGACGTCCGCGACGTCCGCATTACCAGAGCCATGCGGGGTGCCGAATGTTGGACGGACCACAGGCTGATCAGGTCTGTGCTCAGCTTACACATCGCCCCCGTGCATCGCAGGAAAACGAAGCTCAGCCGAACAAAGTTTAACACTGCGAGACTGGAGCACTTAGACGTGAGAGAGCGGTACCAGTCCCATCTTGAGAACACTGTGACTGCCCATGGACCACTGACTGGAGACCCAACCGAGAAGTGGAACCAGTTCAGGGACATGGTGACGGAGTCGGCCAAACTCACCCTCGGACCAAAGAAGCGCATTCATCAGGACTGGTTCGATGAAAACAATGACCAGATCACCCAGCTCCTGGATGAGAAACGTGCTGCGTTCATCAAATGGCAGAATGACCCCTCCTCCACCTCCAAGAGAGACCGCTTCAAACACCTGCAAAGCGAGGCCCAGAGAGAACTGCGCATAATGCAAGATGCCTGGTGGGATAACAAGGCCGACGAGGTCCAACGCCACGCTGACTCCAACAACTCTAAGGAGTTCTTCAGCGCGCTGAAAGTAGTGTACGGACCCCAGAAGCCAACCACTACTCCATTGCTCGCTGCCGACGGGACCACCTTGCTCAAGGACAGCGAAAGTATCACTGACCGGTGGAGGGAGCATTTCTCGAGCCTTCTTAACAGAACCTCCTCAGTTGACCCTGCAGTGCTAGACCTGATCCCGCAGAAGCCTACACTGACCGAGCTTGACCTACCCCCAACCCTGGACGAGGTCATGAAGGCAGTGAAGAGGACAAGCGCAGGGAAAGCCGCAGGCATGGACAACATACCAGCCGAGCTCTTCAAAGCAGCAGGCCCTGAGACAATGGATGCATTCCACAATGTGCTGACCACAAGAGTTTCGAGATGCCACTGTTGTCTCCCTCTTCAAAAAAAAGCAGCAGAGCGGACTGTTGAAACTACGGAGGAATCTCCCTTCTGTCTATTGCAGGAAAGATCCTCGCTCGAATCATCCTGGATCGCCTGGTCAGCACCATCTCAGAGGAGACACTACCGGAGACCCAGTGCGGCTTCGGACCAGGCAGAAGCACCGTTGACATGGTTTTCTCGGTGAGACGAGTCCAAGAGAAATGCATCGAGCAGCACATGAACTTTTACGCTGTCTTCATCGATTTGACCAAAGCCTTTGACACGGTCAACAGGGAAGCTCTCTGGCTCATCCTTCAAACGTTTGGATGCCCCAGAAAACTAGTCCATATCACCCGCCTCTTCCACGACGGTATGGTTGGCTCGGTGCTCTGCATTGGAGGTACCTCGGCTCCGTTCACCATCTCCAACGTTGTGAAACAGGGCTGCGTCCTTGCCCCTGTTCTGTTCAACCTCTTCTTTGCCTGCGTACTAAAACATGCCCTGCGCGACCTTGACAGGGGAGTGTACCTTAGGTACCGGCTAGACGGCTCTCTTTTCAACCTTCGGAGACTGGGCGCTAGCACCAAAACACACAGGGAGCTGATTCAGGAGGCTCTCTTCGCCGACGACTGCGCCCTCATGGCACACACGGAGTCTGATCTCCAGACCATCACAGAGAGGTTTGCCGAAGCTTCCCGCCTGTTCGGCCTCACCATCAATCTCTCCAAGACCGAGGCCCTGCACCAGCCTGCCCCAGGTTCGGCAGCTTCTCCCCCGACCATCACCATCGATGGCACCGAGTTGAAGACTGTCGACCACTTCAAGTACCTCGGGAGTGTCATATCTTGGACCAAGAGATTGCAGCCAGAATCAGTAAGGCCAGCCAGTCCCTTGGGCGCCTGCGCTCCCGCGTGATGAGCAGCAGAAACATCAGGTTTCCTACCAAAATCAAGGTCTATCGAGCCGTCGTTCTCACCAGCCTTCTGTACGGATGTGAGTTCTGGACGCTTTACAAGAGACACCTGAGGCAGCTGGAGCGTTTCCATATGAGATCTCTGCGGTCCATCATGAGCATCAAGTGGCAGGACAAGGTGTCCAATCTAGAAGTTCTGGACAGGGCCGGCCTGGTCAGCACTGAGGCCAGGGTCCTGATGGCCCAGCTGCGATGGACAGGCCATGTCATCAGGATGGACAGCTCTCGCCTACCACGCCAACTCATATACGGTGAGCTCGCCCAGGGCTCGTGACCTCTGGGACGCCCAAAGAAACGGTTCAAGGACACAATCAAAGACCGCCTCAAGCAATGTGGCGTACGCCCGAGTGAGCTTGAAGCCCGTGCAGCGAACAGGACCGAGTGGCGTGCTCTGATAAGAGAGGCCTGCACCAGCTTCGAAGACAGCCGGAGAGAGCGCATCAGCAGTGCAAGGGACCGAAGAAAAGCATCGGAACCCCCTGCAGCGACATCAGCGTTCCAGTGCCCCCAGTGTCCCCGTGTACGTGCCTCAAGAATTGGACTCATCAGCCACACAAGAGCCCACCAGATCTAGACAGCACAACAAATGACATCGACTACGATGGTCAACCGACGACGACGACATGAGGTTCCCTACTTGCAGACTGAAGAAGATTCAGAGATGATTTTCTTGTTCATCTCTGTTTCATAAGTGACCATCTATTAATGTGTTCAAGGACCGTTAGTTAGGATGGGGGCCTTCTGAAAATTTTTAGAAAGATGGGAGCATTTGGTGCAATTGGGCAAATACATTTCTGGGCATCGTGTTTCATTCCATCGCAGATCCGTCACATGTATCGTAAACAGACGACGTCCAAGTAATTGTACCACACAAGTAGATCTCTGTCACCCTTACATTCTCTTGTCAGATTTGTCTTTCCTTCATGGAAACGAGCAACCATCATACCTATACCCAAACCTGGTAAAGACCATACGTCAAATCTTTCAAATTACAGACCAATAGCTCTGACCTCGTGTCTGTGCAAAACAATGGAGAGAATGGTGAACGACCGACTTGTGTGGTATCTCGAAACCAATGGACTCATCTCAGACTATCAGTGTGGTTTCCGGAAAAATCGCGGCACAACAGATCACCTAATTCGATTGGAATCATTTGTCAGAGATGCTTTCCTGAAAAAGGAACATGCTGTTTGCATTTTCTTTGACTTGGAGAAGGCATATGATACTACATGGAAGTATGGTGTAATGAGAGATCTTCACTCTGTGGGGCTTCGTGGCAAATTACCCTTTTTCATTGCTGATTTTTAAATTGACAGACGATTTAAAGTGAAAATTGGCTCCACATTCTCAACTCCTCATGAACAAGAAATGGGCGTCCCACAGGGTAGCATTCTATCGGTCACACTGTTCAGCATCAAAATTAATTCGATAATCCAGACAGTACAGGATGGCATCACACCAGCACTGTATGTTGATGACCTCGTAATCTGCTACCGAGCTAGCCGCATGAACACCATTGAACGTCAACTTCAACTAACTCTCAATAAACTACAGAAATGGACCAATAAAAATTGCTTCAAATTTTCCCCTCATACAACTGTCTGCATGCATTTCTGTCGACTGAGGAATGCTCACTTCGACCCTGAACTCTTTCTTGGAGCTAACAAAATCAAAGTAGTCAGTGAAACAAAATTTCTTGGAATAATCTTTCGATCCCTTAAGACTAGATGTCTTAAAGCTCTAGATATCCTTAAAGACGTTGCTAATAAAGACTGGGGTGCATAATGCTCAGTTCTTTTACATTTATACAGATCTCTTATCCGTTCTAAACTTGATTATGGCAGTGTCGATGGCTCTGCTCCTAAATCCTATCTGAAACAACTAAACACGATCCATCATCAAGGCTTACGTCTGACTTTTGGTGCTTTCAGGAACGTCACCCGTCGAACGCCTTTACATCACGGCAGATGAACCTCCTCTTGAGTTACGACGCATCAAACATTCTTTACAATATATCATCAAATTAGCAGCCAACCCATCAAACCCTGCCTACCAATGTGTCTTTCATCCCAAATATGAACACATATATACTGCTAAACCAAAGGTCATCAAACCACTCGGCCTCCGACTTCGGCCCCACATACAAGCATCCAAACTTAACTTGCAGAACATAACAACTAACCATGTAGACGTCCCCCCACCCTGGGAATGCTATTCTTCACAGGTCCTTTTACATATATCCAAATACAAAAAGACGGAAACCTCTCCGTCCGTCTTTCAAAATGAATTTGTTGAGCTCTGTACTTTGTTCCCAGACCATACATCAATCTTCACTGACGGTTCAAAAGATGATGAGAAAGTCTCCTCTGCTGCTGTCAGTGGGAAGTACAGACGGAGTGTTCGCCTACCAAATCATGCTTCAATCTACACTGCCGAACTCAAGGCTATCCTACTACACTGAGCAAAAATATAAACGCCCCGTGTAAATTATTTATGTAACATGAAATGGGCGACCCTAAATGAGCTGATATTGTCTTATAATTGTACAAATTGGTTATTCTAACGGACAGTAATATGTAGCATATTGAACAACAAAATCAATTTTGTATGATTTAATATATTTTGCAACCCCTAAGGCTAATAAATGTTTCAAAGTGTCAAATGGGGCGTTTATAATTTTGTTCAGTGTAGCTCTAGACATGATAGACTCGCAACAAAAACTTGACAACAAAAACTTCATCATCTTCAGTGATTCACTCTCAAGCCTACAATCTTTAAGAAATCGAAATAGAAATCACCCTTACTTAATAGAAGCCCTCGATAAATTGACAGACCTACATGTACAAAATGTTGATGTCCTCTTCTGCTGGATTCCCAGCCATGTTGGCTTAAAAGGAAACGACGAAGCTGATGTTCTCGCCAAGCAAGCTTTAAGATTGTCAATTACGCCTAATACCATACCTTATAACGACTTAAGATTTCCCATTCTTTCGTACACACAACGCATCTGGCAGGAATCATGGACAACTTGTACCTTTAACAAGCTCTACTCTATTCAACCAAATACTGGATTTTGGAAAACTTATTTACATTTATCTCGTCAAGACCAGGTTGTTCTCACCAGATGCCGCATAGGCCACTCCATATTAACCCACTCATTTATGTTAAAATCGGAATCACAACCCCAATGTATCCCCTGCGACAGCTCTCTTACCATACATCATTATCGACTGCATCGACTTAGCTCCAGTTAGACAACAATACTTTGCTTGCTCTACACTGAAATATCTCTTCAACATAAACCCTAGTATCATCATTGACTTCCTCAAATCATCCCAACTCTACCACATTTTGTAAAACCCTACTCCATTCTTCACTAATTAGGGACTCATCCTGGGGTTTGCTCGCCCAGGCGAGACAAGATATTACTCTGCTCCAGGGTTGATTTCCCTGAAATAAAACCCACTCATGTTACTGTACTTTGTAATGTTTCTTCAATCTTGTTGAATATATCACTTATTTTCTTAACAACTGATCCTATGTTCATATATATATTTTCTATTTAATTATCTTTGATTAATATGAAGCATTTTATATATTAACATGGTCCCGCCATGAATATGGCCATTGATGCCGACATGGCGTTAAACCCCTAACTAACTCACTCACTCACTCAGATTTGTCTTTTGTATTAATCTTCAGATTTTGTTTTTGAGTGTTCTGAAGAATGTCGAAGTTAAATCCAAGTGGCACTTCTACTAGATACTCTTCTAGTTATTCCTTTTAATTTCTCAGCTGTGACTTTCTTTGCAGCGGTGTGGGTTTTTGGGCCCACTTGCTGCGGCGCTTCCGCGCGTGAGAAGCATGGTCCTTGTGGGGTTTTGGAATTGACCACTTTTGGACACTAAAAACGATGGTTTTTCGACTTTATTTACCTATTTTGTTTAAACCCTCACGTTTAGCGGTTACTAGAGACCCCCAATTTTGATTTGTGAACAGAAAATCTTGAATTTTCCTTAAATAATTTAGTGTTTTTGGTGCGAAAACTAAGGACTGTCGAGAACCCCCCCAAGGACCCGAACCCCCCAAGGACCAAACCCCACAAGGACCAAATCCTCTAACTTCTTCATAGATTTGTGCACAACCCGTGCACCCCAAGGACCAAAATATATATATAATCTCATGTCTTTTGGCGATTGGCGAGATCGTTGATTTTCTAAATAATTTATCGGTCATATCATTAAGGCACAGGTGGTTATTGACTGATTTCGTGAAGATAGCTAACCATTTCGGTCACGATCCATCGCCAACGTATTAGTGACGGTCAAAGTGCTTGACGTCCGCGCCAAATTTCCCCTCTCCCTCTACTGCTGATGGGCAATAGAACGATCCAGTATAAGCTCTGCCCATTTAGCAATTGCTTAGCAACACGGCACAGGTGCAAGGCACGTGTGCAGTCGAGTCGCGTGGCAGCGCAACTTTTCATTTTAATACTGCATGCATTTTCAGTTTCGAGCCCCGACATTTCAGCGCTACAATTTGAAGTCAATCTGTCGCTCTTTGGTAATACCACACTAACAACGATCCAGGAAAAGGGGTATTTTTTTTACGTCGGAGATATGTTCACAACATGGCATGGAACCGTTCTGTTGAGATAAGAGCGAAGTGCTATCCTTCAATGCGCAAATCTCAACCTCCCCGCAAAATATACATCGTCACACAACCATCGAAAACTGGAGGCTTGGCTAACATTGCAGAAAGTACATGCAGCTGTGTCGCAGGGTAAGCACATTACAATGTACAGCTGAACATTGATAATAAAATAAGAGCACTGTTAATACAAAGTAATGCTTATATGAAGCAAAGGTTCAAGTCCCAAGTCTTTGTTTTCCTTTGTTTTCAACACTGAAAATACAAAATTACTGTTATAATCGGGCAATTTACAAAATCCCAAGGACCTTGTATTATCAGTTTGTATTACCAGGGACATGAAATTGGATCGGTATATTGCCACGTGTACCTTCATGTGATAAGGGCTTTCCATCGAGAACATGGTTCTTAAAGGCACAGGCTCGTCAGCAATGCGCGCCCGCCAAATTCGTGCTCGAAACACGCAGCTCCATGCCTTTGCTATGGAGCTGCGTATTGCGTGGCACACATTTGGCGGGCGCGCATTGCTGACGAGCCTGTGCCTTTAAAGGAAGTGGAGGAAATCACGATGGTCTTTTTTGACAGGTAGTTGTAAAACATTTGCTGAATATCTGCCACTGACAATCCGGGGCTCACACCTGAAGCTCACGATGAGGACACCAAACAGAGATCCGTACCACTGAGGAGTACTATACTAGTACGTTGTTGAGGGAGATATGATGTTTGGAGCTGGAGTCAAACACGAGTCTGATCTGATCCGGTTTCTAAGGGTGGTAGACCTCCAAGCTTCACAAGGAACAACACTCCTGTCCTGGCTGGAGTGGAGGGGCTAACTCTGCGTGACCATTGCTGAAAATCCTCAACATGAAGTCGATATAGTGGTCTTTTAGGTTTTTAGCAGCATTCTATACGGAGTGAAATACGTTTGTTCAAGACTTCTTGTCTGTTTAGTAGACGTCGTCGAGGGAAGCGAAAGAACAGAGACGTCACCCAGCAGTAATTGTCATCTTTCGGAAATTCTTTGTTCATGATGTGATGGACGCGAGCCATCCTATACGTCATGCGACTCCCCATCGTCGACACAAGGCACAAGACAAAATCATGTTCGCCAACGATACGAGGCAGCACAGATGTGCAAAAGTCGCCGCTAGACGCGAGTCATCCTCCGTCACGCGAATCCCCGTCATCGACACAGTACAAGGCACACGACACAAACCACCCGCTGGGATTCCAGTCCCAACAAGCGGGTACAAAACGGACGAGTCAACCTGCCCGGACGATCCTCCACGTTATACGTCAAAAGGAAAAGGAGACGCAAAATGTCCATGTATAGGGCCTACATGTATTTATACCCGAAGTTACTGACATGACTGACGTGGCGCGAATACCAGTCTGCTGAACCTTACAAGTTTTACAATTTAAAAAGTTCACAGTTCGTGCACATGTATATCTGCTCGTCCGCCCAACCATTTTACATTTAACGTAAAGGAATGCTGCTCGTCCCGTAACAAAAACTAGACTTTCTAAGAAAACATTTAAGCACAAAAATACACAAGTCATTTGAATTTAAACTATTTAAACTTTTTTACAACACTCCCTTTTAAGATATTTCGTAAGTGTCCATGGTCACTTTAATTCGTGTAGTCCAAGATAATATTCTGGGCCTGGTCTATCTCTATGATGTTATCGAATTCTGCGTAAATGATAACTTTTATATGGTTTTGTCCACGGTTGGGCAAAGGGCATTTCCAGTCGCACGTTACGCGTAACTATGACTAGGCTAAAGTTACCTGCGGTGCACAAATCTGGAGTTAAATCAAATGCGTACAGTGCGTAGCCTCCGGGGTAGTCCTCGCGATCAATTAAATCGTTTCCCGTTAGCAAACGTTTAACAAATTAAGTTTTTCCTGATCCTCTACACTGCAAAAAATGCAGTGTTAAATTTCTAACACCAAGGTTTTTTAATTCTTTGGGTGTTACATTTGTGTCAAACGAACACCGGTGTAATAGATTAGCAGCAGAAAAAGTGGTGTAGAATTTGCATGGTGTTAAACTTGATAAACTGCGCATGATCACAATGCATGACGCTTACTATTCTAATCCCATTAGTTGATCTCGAAAAAATTATGGGATGTCGGTCACGTGTTTACTGCAATAAACATTTGTTGGTATTAAAAAATAATGCTAAGAGAGCATGCGCGGAAATCCAGCTATTTGATTGGCTACAGGCGTTTCTGATCATTTTCCCGCGTTCGAGCATACAAACTGTATTCATCACGTTGTACTTATGGCTAAACTATCTGAATTTTTTTTCTTGATATATTTACTCCTAGGCCTTAGGGCTAGGGGGATGTGAATAAATCATGAATAAACATGATGAAAACAATGGTATTTTGCCAAATCCATTATCAGTGTTAAAATATTTTAACACCAAATGCTGGTATTAATTTACACCATGGGTGTTAAATTTAACACCAGAGGTTTTGCAGTGCGTGTTTTATTTTAAAGTGGTTCCCCCATTTTACACCAACTGGTGTCGGCTTTTGATTCTGTAGGTGTTACAATTTAATTCCACATTCAGGTGTCAATAACCACAAACATTCTTGCCCAAAATAAACACAAAGAAGAATACGTTGACACCGGATGTGGGTGTTAAAGTTTAACACTCTTCTTGGTGTTAAAAAATATTGATTCCCAAATTGGTGTTACTTAACACCCAAATCCTTGCCCAATATGGATACCAAGGAAGAATCAAAGAAGAACCGCATTTTTTGCAGTGTATGTCCTGCAATTAAACTGGTAAAATGATGTTTAAGTCGCAAATCCATTCTATCGAAGTAATCGAAAACCTCGCAGTGTAAAAGTCGCCATACTGACGAATGAAAAAAATACATTTCCAAATTCTTTAATTAACATAACTTGGGATACCTTTCTCTATCCCTCTTCAAAAATCAAAATATGAACAATTAAAAACCCAATCAATCAAGTGGTCTTTACATTAAGTGTAACAAGTTACAATATTTTACACTTTCTTAGTAATTTTGACTAATTTCTTAGTAAAAATTAGTCAATCAACAACCTTCAAACTTATACAAAAAATCAAGATTAAGCAACTGATAGTACATGTAGCAACTGATAGTACATGTATTTACAACTGTCAATCAAGTTTTCTTTAAAAAAAATTATCACAAGCAAAATTTACACCTTATTCATTTCAAAATTTAGTGAATCCAGCAGCCTTTAGAGTTAAACTACATAAATAATAAAAAAGGTAAAAATTTAAGTCAGTTGTTTTTCCGCACATACAAAACAAAAACAAAAAAATTAGACAAATAAAATAAAATAAAATAAATAAAGTGTAACAAGTTAAAAAGTTTAACACGGCAGAATTTCAAAATTAGCCAATCCAACAACCTTCAAACTTATACAAAAAGTCAAGATTAAACAACTCTGATGTGTACATTAGCTGAAACTTTCCAATTATTTGCAAACGCCATCAATCCAGTTGTCTTTAAACAAAAAACAAAAAAAATCAACAAGTTAAAAATTTAAACACGAGCAGAATTTACACTTTTATAGTAATTTTGACTAATTTCTTAGTCAAAATTAGTCGATCAACAACCTTCAAACTATACCAAAAATCAAGATTAAGCAACTGATATATGTACATTACCTGAAATTACACTTTCTTATTGTTTAACATACGCCACCAAATTAAGAAACCAAATTAATAAATGAATGGTAAAAAAACCAATAATAATAATAATAATTTTTTTTTTTTAGTCCGCTGGTCTAAATGTCTATGGTATTAGACTTTGCCAGAAAGCATAACATTTTTTTTTACAAAAATGCCATCATCCCCGACCTTTTTGGATATAAGTATGTGAAAGCGGTCTTAACCTGCTGGTAAGTGTACATATTACCACCCCTCATTCTAAATCCCATTCCTCAACACATCCAGATACCTCTCCTTTGTTATGTTGTTCGTATTCTTAATGAGACCTTTGCAACTAAGTTTGTTCACTTCTCCGAAGCAAAACTAAGTTTTGCTGCAGAGAGCGACAATACCCTCCCCTCCCACTCTATCTTAAAAGGCCTCGGGGTTTCCTTTTTTTATCTTATCTTATCTTGTCAAATAAATAAATAAATTTAGTCCGCTGGTCTAAATGTCTGGTAGGCCCCTATTCGACTTCGCCAGAAGCGTATAATTTTTTTTACGAAAATGCCATCATCCCCGACCTTTTCGGATATAAGTATGTGAAAGCGGTCTTAACCTGCTTGTAAGTGTACATATTACCACCCCTCATTATAAATCCACGGTTTATCCCACTGCACTACCCGCCTGCCCATTCCTCAACACATCCAGATACCTCTCCTTTGTTATGTTGTTCGTATTCTTATTGAGACATTTGCAACTAAGTTTGTTCACTTCCCCGAAGCAAAACTAAGTTTTGCTGCAGAGATAACCCGGGGTTATCTTGTCATCAGCTGCATTTTGAGCGGAATCATCTCTGGAAAGCCACTTGAACTTTTGCCGTTTGAATACCTCTACTTTATCCGGTTTTATGACCGATTCTATGCTATCAGCCGAAAGCGCCATATAAGCACTGTCTGTGTCCATTTCACACAGTTCAAAGTTGAACTTGTAAATGTACTCCACTAAAAAATAAACTCAAAGTAAAACTGGAGCATTCTAAGTTTAGCGTACTGATATACAAAAAAAATCCAACTTGGATTGGACGATTGAAATTTATCCGTTATTTCGCCAGTTCTACCTCATACACATTGGGTGAGGTCACAATTCTGTGTAACGATGAGCGAGAACTAGAAAGATACGTCGTTTGGAAGCGTGCGAAACATGTAATTTAGCAAAGGTCTCGGCACAGATGATGGCTGATTTCAACATATCAAGTTCTCTTTATAGAGGGCGTCCAAGAAAATCGAGTTTGAAGTTGGTCACTTTTTGAAACTAAAATTGTTGCGCATTTCTTCAGGGTCTATTTAGTAATATGTGATCTGTATGAAAAGTTGGGATCTTGAATTTAAAATCTGTACCAATAAAATATTAATTTAACCATTAAAATCGTAGTAATTAATTTCCAAAGACATTTGACAAAGACATTCTTTGTGAAAACGCGAAACGCTGTTTTTGCCCCAGCGCCCCTGTGTTAATTCCATCTTCAGACAGGCAAAGTGATCTTTTTCTCTTCGTGAAAACGGAAAATGGGACTTTTGTGAAATTGTTCTACGTGCGGTGGCTAATTACAGTAATTAGACTTCTCGTAATATTTTCCACAAATGGACCTCACCAGGTTGTAGACCGTGCAGTATATTTGGCCACTTGTGTCTCTTCGTGATGACGGTGACGATATATTTCAAAGGACCTCAACAGTTCATTGAACCACTTCATTTTCAGTTGAGATTTGGCACGCAGGCCATCGTACAATCCGGTGAAACCGTTACGCAATGTTCTATTGTGTCAACTGGACTTTGATTTGCGTTTACTCGGCTTTCTTACTGAAAGTGTACGCGTGGTTCCGGTTATGCCCAACTGCAAGTTGCTAAAAATGCCCAAATCGGCGCATCTATACTCTTCTTAATGGTACCAGTGATTCGATCTGCTCCCGATTATGCGCAATTCGTCTTCTATCAAAATGGGCGGTTTTAATTTCGTACTACAACACACACATACACACAAACCCACTAGATCTCCAATTGTCATCATCCCATTCTGTTGCCAGACTCTCTCACAGTATTTGTATCCATCCTCATGTTTTGTTTTTAAGTTTTGAATGCTGAACAATGCCTCGTGTGGTTGCAAAACTGCATATTATACTCAAGTTTTTGAGACAGTTTATCCATCCGTAGGGAAAGAAACCATAAGTGTCCAGAATTTCAACATATTTGGTTCTGGCCATGTATGTTCTAGTTCTTCCTTCAATTATTTCGCGGCTGTGACTTTCTTTGCAGTGTACGATTTAGCCTCTTGCTACGGCACTTCTTTTGGCAATTAATGGGATCGTTGATTTCCTCAAGCAGTTGCTAGCTATGTTTACGTTCCATTTTAGTTTTCCTTCTTGGATGCAATCTTGAGGTAGGTGATCAAAGTAATATTCGTAGTCATAGGATGCTCTGTATAGGAAATGCAGGTCTTCATCCATATGTAACCCGTTTCTCCAACTTGTACATCCATTCCGAAAACTTGTGTTTAACGTTCATATCACATGCAGGCAAGACGACGTTGGAGGTTAAATGTCATTCTGAATACAGCTGGTAGAGCATCTGCCTAGTGAGTGAGGTCTCGGGTTCGAATCCCGATAAGGCCCCTACGATTTTTCTCTCATCCCAAGTTTGGTTCTTTCATTTCAATGGTGATCAGGCACCATACCAGATGTTGTGTTCGTTATTTTGAATACAGTCAGTTCTACATTTAACACATTCGTAGTTTCCTCTTGATGTCGGGGAAATGTATGTTTAGATACATGTACATAATAGTACGATATCTAAGTCAATTTTATCTCACCAACTTGAACATTGACATCAACTCTTTGTTCAGGTCCGAGAGTGATGTCCTTTTCTGGTTTTTTTTCAGTAGCTCGATGTAATGTGCTTGCAAGGTAGAGTGTTGGTCTCCTTGGTCCCAGAGAGACCCGATATCTATCTGCTCCTTGATAAATTGAGAGTCATCTAAGTATATCATTGTATAACAACCACCGTGGTAGGCATTGCGGGTTAGTTTTGTGATGCCGTGCGTGGCTACTCAATTTATTCTCCTAACTTATCGAAATGAATTTAAATTCAGTCTAATCACAAACATGGTCCTATGTGCAGTTGCAAACGACGTGTGGGACACTGATCAACATTTCTTCAGCAGTTAATAGTCCTTTACAGCTGATCTTGTTCTGATCTCCAAATAAAACAGTAATATGTTTTGCTACATAAGACAATCACACCCTACCCCTACTCTTCCACTTCAAACAACCCATGCGGGTGTTCTTTTATCGAATGCTCGATTTTAATCTGTATCGTCACACGGAAACCTTTTTGACTTTCCAACCTTGTACTATGCTCTCAAATACTCCTTTATCTGTGAATCCAGCAGCCATTAGAATTAAACTACATAAATAATAACAAAG
This sequence comes from Henricia sp. BOLD:AAB3569, assembly GCA_037783545.1. NCBI lineage: Eukaryota > Metazoa > Echinodermata > Asteroidea > Spinulosida > Echinasteridae > Henricia > Henricia sp. BOLD:AAB3569. The sequence goes on along the minus strand of JBBELK010000209.1, from coordinate 1,017,117 downwards.
GAACAAATTTAACAATTTCTAAATGTACCGTACTTCAGCTACAATTCAGTTGTTTTTACACACATACAAAACAAAAACAGAAAAATAAAATAAAATAAAATAAATCAAGTGTAACAAGTTAAAAAGTTTAACACGGGCAGAATTTCAAAATTGGCCAAATCAACAACCTTCAAACTTATACCAACAATCAAGATTAAGCAACTGAAATATGTACATTAGCTGAAATTACACTTTCTTATTATTTAACAAACGCCACCAAATTCAGAAACCAAATTAATGAATGAATGGTAAAAAAATAAATTATAATAATAATACAAATAAATAAATAAATAAATAAATTTAGTCCGCTGGACTAAATGTCTGGTATCCGACTTTGCCAGAAGCGTAGATTTTTTTTTACAAAAATGCCATCATCCCCGATCTTAACCTGCTGGTAAGTGTACATATTACCACCCCTCATTCTAAATCCACGGTTTATCCCACTACCCACCTGCCCATTCCTCAACATATCCAGATACCTCTCCTTTGTTATGTTGTTCGTATTCTTAATGAGACCTTTGCAACTAAGTTTGTTCACTTCCCCTAAGCAAAACTAAGTTTTGCTGCAGAGAGCGACAATACCCTCCCCCTCCCACACTATATTAAAAGGTACCGGGGTTATCTTGTCTTATCTTATCTTGTCAAATAATTAAATAAATTTAGTCCGCTGCATGGTCTAAATGTCTGGTAGGCCCCTATTCGACTTTGCCAGAAGCGTATAATTTATTTACGAAAATGCCATCATCCCCGACCTTTTTGGATATAAGTATGTGAAAGCGGTCTTAACCTGCTGGTAAGTGTACATATTACCACCCCTCATTCTAAATCCACAGTTTATCCCACTGCACTACCCGCCTGCCCATTCCTGATCCTTAACACATCCAGATACCTCTCCTTTGTTATGTTGTTCGTATTCTTATTGAGACTTTTGCAACTAAGTTTGTTCACTTCCCCGAAGCAAAACTAGGTTTTGCTGCACAGAGCAACAATACCCTGCCCCCCACTCTATCTTAAAAGGTCCCGGGGTTATCTTGTCATAAGCTGCATTTTAAGCGGAATCATCTCTGGAAAGCCACTTGAACTTTTCCCATTTGAATACCTGGGACCGATTTCACTAACACGCTGTTTTGCGATCATCGTTAGAATAATCGCTAAATTCAAATCCATCGTTATTGCGATGGCGATGGATTTTGCATTTCACTAAAGCCGTCGCAATAGCGATGAATATTAATTATAAATACATTTATTGGACGAGGACGATCGCTTAGTAACGCGTAAACAACCATATATTCAGTGACTCGCTGCACGATTCTGCAGACACTAGCTAGAGATATGCCATGATCGGATGTTGTGGAATAGAAGCAGCATAGCGTAAAACCTGAAAGCCACAAATACTTCAACGGTTGCAAATGTCAATAATTCTCATGACGCCATTCCGCGTATACCGATAATATTTGTGCATCTTTTTGTCACTATGAATCCAGAGGATTTGTCCTGTCCCTAAAAATCCTCTCTCTCTGTAATGCTCTTGCATTGTTTATGTACAACAACTGAAACGCCATTTCGAGACGCACTGAAAATAAGGCGAAATTGTATTTTAGCGATGTATGTTTCCATTTACGATGACAAATTAGTCGTCGCTAAATATTCATCGCTAAAAATCAACTAGCGATGGCCAACACCATCGCTTAGTTTTTGTGAAATCGCTCTTTGAAGTTGATCGCAAAGTTGCGATGAATTTCGAGTTTAGCGATTGATTTGGGCATTAGCGATCATCGCAACGCGTTAGTGAAATCGGCCCCAGGATTGACCGATTGTATGCTATCACCCGAAAGCGCCATATGAGCACTGTCTGTGTCCATTTCTCTTCGTGAAAACATAAATGGGACTTTTGCTAATTACAATAATTAGACTTCTCGTTATATTTTAGACAAATGGACCTCACCAGGTTGTAGGCCGTGCAGTACTATAAGTGGTTTTCGGCCAAAATCGATGAAAACGCGATATTTTCCCACTTGTGTCTCTTCGTGATGACGTTGAAGATATATTTCAAAGAACCTAAACAGTTCATTGAACCACTTCATTTTCAGTTGAGATTTGGCACGCAGGCCATCGTACAATCCGGTGAAATCGTTACGCAATGTTCTATTGTGTCAACTGGACTTTGATTTGCGTTTACTCGGCTTTCTTACTGAAAGTGTACGCGTGGTTATGCCCAACTGTTGTTGTTGTTGTATATTTTATGGCATCTTCGGCAACTAAGGCCCTTTATGCCATCAACTATACGGTTTTAGCTTTAACTATACTATATTATCAACTTGAGATAACGAAGAAGGAGTTGCAGTTTTAGAAGTGGGAGGAAAACCCCCAGAGAAATGCCCCAGGGGAAAACCCACGCGGTCAAGTAGGGACTGCAAACCCAATCCACATACACGCCCCGGATTCGAACCCGGGACGCCAGAGGTGAAAAGCGAGGAAAGAACCCGTACGCCAACCCGACCGCCCCATGCCCAACTGCATTTTTATGTAGCTTAAAGTTAGAACACATTATAGGTAAGGTAATCTCGAAAATCAGAAAGGTTCACAGATTAACACATAACTTACACAATATAAACATGACGACGGTAGTAAACATCCCCTAAAATGGTTTTGTCTAAAGTGCTATAGGTTTTGAGAAATGAGTAAAACAATTATTTTTCGTCTCCTGAGACGTAAATTCATTTTGCCCTGCACCATTTCACCCTGAACAACTTCGCCCCAAAAGCCACTTTTCCCCCAAACCACTTCGTCCGAATGCCACTTCGCCCCAAAATACTTCCTGCACAGGCCGTGGTTAAGGGCGAAGTGGTTCGGGGCGAAATGGTTTTGGGGCGAAGTGACCATAAAGCCTTTTTTGACTGCTTTCTCAAAAGTTAGACGAAGTACGGAGCTGGGTTTGGCTCAAGTTGGTTTTTAATCATGCATATCTTCAATCACACAGGGAGATTAAATCATTTGCAACGGTTTACCAATCATGTGTTCTGCCTTTAAAGGCACAAGCTCGTCAGCAATGCGCGCGCGCTAAATTCGTGCCACGAAATACCCAGTTCCATAGCAAAGGCAATTTGGCGCGCGCGCATTGCTGACGAGCCTGTGCCTTTAAGGCCGGTATAACTCCGGACAGGGTGACATAGTTTTCAGCAGACAGGGATTCGAGTACAATCTTTATATAGGCTGAGTCAGAAAGACAACTTTTTCCACGATGGCCACGTCTCTGTCTGTCAGAGCAAGCTCCTTTCGTTCTATTTTCAGTAGTACACTGTAAAAAATTGTGTTGAGTCACAGGTGTTTTTCTGTTGAAAAAGTCAAAATCGAACAGTAACTTTTACTGTTTTTGGAATTTGTTGTTATTGCACAAACGTTCTTCCGTCTGTGTACATTTTAAAAATATTGTTCTGTATGATTACAGACGGTTTGCCGTTAAATTACAGGTTTGTTCAGGAACAAGAAACTTTTAATCTTCATCTGTTAAAATACAGCCATGTTACTGTTTAGTAACATAGGATCTTCTGTTATGCCATCGATGTTCCCTGGTATGCGGCAGAAATTACGCGGCGTTGATAGCGAGTACCAGTACGTTGCATGCTGGGAAATCACTGCAGTAAATTCAAACTGCGCAGTGCGCTTTTTGTAGTTGTGCCGTTCGTATATGAAATTACAGATTTTGGCGGGCGTTATGTCGAAATATGTACTGGAGACTGTTCAGTTTATAGTGCCGACTTGAACGAGAAGTAGCTGCAAGTCGGTATTTTCGTACATTTTTTGGTTTTTATTTGCGTTTTATTTGCCGTGCAATACTGCCTGCCTCAAAGTGCGGGAATACAGTAGACTCAGGCGGAAATTCCCCCTGAATTTATCATATTCCTGTATTTCAGCGAGCCGGGTTACATTTTTGGTAAATTGTACACCCTGTTGAAACTCCACTGCACCCCGGCATGCAAATAAAAACTAGGAAATTGAGAGAAACATGCCGACTTATTTTACATGAAGTGTGGTGCATCTACAACACAAAAAGTGAACTGTAAAGGTCAACAAGAAACAGTCGTCAATAACCTGGACTGCTTCGTTCAGTTACATAGAATTGTTTCTGTACAGAAGGCTTTGTTAAAGAACAAAACCATGCACAAAACGATCACTTAGTCGTCTGTTGAAAAACAGAAGAATCTTCTGTAAATTTACAATTCCAAATAACAGTAGAGTCTACTGTATGCAAACAGATAAAACAAAAAAGTAGAATGTACTGTTTAAAAACAGTACGCTATGTAATGCCAATTGACATATGAATGTACTGTAAATGAACAGAGATTTTTTTAACAGTGTATGCTGCAGATAGGTTCTTGTTGCTTTTAGAGTGAATTCACACTCACACCTTTTCGACCGTAAGTTCGACGCGCGTCGCTTTGAGAAAATTCAAAATTCCCAAAATTTACGCGCGAAAAGACTCGATGTGAGTCCATGCACTCCATCCTGAGATCCCAAGGTAATTTCACCCTAGTAAGCGCGTTACAATTCCCTGATCTCTATTATCACATGTAGGCATGAAGTATTGGAGGTCAAAATGCCCTTCTACATTTACCACACTCGTATTTTCCTCTGTACTTCTTGATGATGAAGAAATGCTGTCCATACATCCTCAGATACGTAGTGGTCGGATTTTTACAAGGTCATCTATAACAATTAGCTGCAATATTGTCTCGATATTTACATCGATAGCGCGCCCGTGCCATTTCTTGCGTTTTTCTTTGATGAGTGCAAGTCGAAAAGCTTTAGCATGTCTTTGTCGTTACTTAATTCTATTTTCCGATTTTGCAGTACCAAACACTTATTTAAATATTGTCTCTGGAACTTAACCAGCTTTAAGGTTTTTATCATTTCCAAGGTTTTGAACATCGCCATCAAATAGAAGCTCAGCATTGTTTAGGTTCTCGAGGGTAATACCCTTGTTGAGTTGCTTTCTAATTGAGAATTTGTCTCAAGACACCCGATATCTGCATCTTGATGGAGAGCGAGGCATCTAAAGAAGCAAAAATGTTCACTGTAACGACCACCGTGGTGGACATTGCTGTGGGTGTTGGGAAATTAGTCCGGTAAGTTCTCTGGGGTCCAATATACGAGTCAGCACTTCTATTTAAAACACTGGAACATTGGTGACCTGGACAGTAGTCCACTTTGTATCTAGGCCCTGCTTTAAAATGTCTTTGTTTCGACCTTACAGATCAGATGTTTGAGATCTTCCCAGTTGACAACGTATTGTGGTGCAGATAGAAATTGGGCATCATCACCGGTTTCAATATGGCGAATGACGAACCCAAAGAAAATGTTGAGCTTTGCTCGGACGATATTCCCATCTGAGGATATCCTCCGAAATACAAACGAACGTACTTATGCCGCGCCGACGTTGTGATGTACTATTTGTAAATTATACATGTCTTGGATATTTGGACGTGTAGAGCGTACGCTACTCAAATTTTGGCGGAGAATGAGAGCGAGTTTACTCTCTTCTTCCCCCCCTGGTTCTGGAAACTACTCGGTCTGCTTGTAGCTGTACAATAAATTAGGACAAGAAAAAGGGCAGATCGCTTTCAAGACGTCCTGTGTGTGTACACCCATCGTAAGACGGTAGGGTTTTTTGCTTGGCCGTTGAATGTTGGGAGCAGACCAACTGGTTCCAATTCCCGGCGCAAGGGAATGGTTCGGTGGGAATGGAAACTTTTCACATGGGTGAGTTGGTGTAGTTCGTCGTTGTGTGCAAATATTTTTGCACAGATGAAACAGTCCTATTTCATCATGACCTTTCATAACATTGTCCTTGCAGATTTGCTTGAGGGTGTCGTCGTCCTAAAGTGTGGGATATTGAAATAATCTATGATTGTGTAGAGTGGTTTCATGTAATGGCTGCAGTGAAGGTTATCATGTCGGCGTGATTCCCTGGCTTGTACCGTAGGAGCTCATCTCGAGGTTTAGTTTGCCTTTAAAAATGTGTTCGGCTATGGTGCGGGATTGTCCTTAAAGAGCTAGTATACCCCTTGACGAAAAATCCAGCATTTGCACCTTTTTTCGATAGCTAGTCCACATATTTCTCAAGCCGACTTACCGTATACCGCTGTTTATTTTAAATTGTCCGTTTTAAGTGGATAAATCGCAAGCAAAAGTGCGATTTCTGAAACGCTAATTATGTATTTATGATACGCGCATGACCCCGTGACGCAATCCTGAGAAACACGAGTAAACACGGTCGGCAGTTCCATACGTTTACACGCAAAAAACTCCGAAAATCGTTTTTTAAAGAATTCTTCTCGTCCAAAAAGCCAGAGATGTGCCCATTAGTTGTGTGGTTGTATGCTTTACCAATTTATACCAAGCCCAAACCAACCAGGCCCCTCCCCCCCAACAAAAAAATCCCTCTGTGTTATTAAGGGAAACATTTTATTAACAATTTATCAGCCAAGCAATCAGCCAAATAACTTTGTTCCTCGTTTGTCAAGCCCAAATCAACCAGCCAAAATATATACTCCCTCTGTGGTATTAAAGGGAACAATTTATGTGGAGCCCAAACCAACCAACCAACATATAATTCCTGTTGTAACCGACATACGTACGTTACATGGGTTTTGTACAGTGCAAGACCCCAAGAAGCTCAGTTTGAAACTCATGCATGCTCAACGTATGTCGAGTTTAATTCCAGTTGATATAACATATAAGTAAGGTTTGGCACAGAATTAAGTAGCCAAACGCATTGTCATATGACACAATGTTTGCAAGATGCAAATCTGGTGCAAGGTTCAATGCAAGGCTCAACTATTTGGGAATAAAGGAGGAAAATACTGATTTTGAGTTAAGTGTGTCATAATTATTAATGTATAGGCAATAAATCTTAACAAATTTACAATATTGAAAAACAGTCGCTGTCCAGAATTACTAGGAACATGATCCAAATCTATCAACTTTATTTCAAGCCCCAAACGATATCAATCCCTCTGTTGTATTAGAGGAAAACACTTATTGTCAAGCCCAAACCAACCAGCCAAAATATATTAATCTCCTTGTGTTATTAGAGGAAAACAATTTATATCCAGCCCACACCAACCAGCCAAGATAACAGTGTCGTTCATGGAAAACAATTTGTGTCAAGCCCAAATAAACCAGCAAAATTAATTCCTCTGTGTTCTTTGTCAAGCACTGTCAAATCCACCAACCAATATTTATCTTTAAGTAGGCCTACGTGTACGTTGTGTCAAGCCCAAACAAACCATGTTCATCCCACTTGACCTTTATTGGGCGAGTATTGTGACAAGTACATGTAACACTCTATACCCCTTAAGGGAGCCTGCATATATTTACACCAATCAACCCGTCTGGGTTGAGGTAGGGCAGTGCACTGTGTCGAGGGGAATATTATTCCCATTCTTCTCGGAGTTTTTGTTTTTATGTGCCAGACTCAAGCTCCACCTTGTCATATTTAAAGGGGGTATCCCTACCAACCTCCACACTAAGACCACCTATTGGGGTGGGAGGAAGGGTAAGCGTCCGACTGAGATTTGTTTGAAACAAGTGACTGAGAATGCATGCAGCGCATTTGTTAATACGCTCGGAAGTCGTGACCAGGGGCCAATTTCATAGAGGTGTTTAAGCACAAATATTTGCTTAAGCACAAAAAACTCTTGCTTAGTAGAGAATGTTACCAGTAAAATCCTTATGTGATAGAAGTAGTGTATGACCAGTGTTAGAGGACTGTTTCATTACCATCAATCTCATGAAATTTTTGCCGGTAACCTCATTTTATCAAGTTTTTCATGCTTAAGCAATTTTTCATGCTTAAGCAGCTCTATGAAATTGGCCCATGTGTGTCTGGCGCGCTCAGCGCGGAGGGCACAGGATACATTTTAAAATCGCAACATTGTATAGATTAAAGCCAGTGAGGTCGTTTGCGGAGCAAACGGTCATTCGTGGCCGTTTGCTCAGCACTTGGCTCACGTGTGCGGTGACTATTTTGCTGCGTTTTTTTGCCTTGCAAGGTCGTGAGACATGTTTGATTTCTTTTGCCTCGCGTGGCCGCTTTCCCACGCCCCTATCCTTGTGGCGACATGGCTTTGTTATCGTGCACTAACTCAGAACAATGGCTAGAATTTTGTTAACAATTCGTCATAGAACTCCTATTTCAACCAGATTGTTTTTCTGGTGCTCAAATTTCGACCGAGTTCTCCTAATTTCATACACTAGAAGATGTAGCGACCAGAATATTTTAAAAATCTCTCCTTTTTTAAAAGTAAAATCCATATTTCTATTTAGTGCCATCCTTGTGGAGCCTTGTGGAGACCTAGAACATTCTTTTGTTTCCAAAACCACGCGCACGATACGAAAACAGCTTGAGCGCGCGAACCCCGCCAAGGTCACCACACTTTAGCAAAAGTTTGGTGACCTTGGCGGTGCCCACGCTCGCGCTGTATTCATATGACGTGATAGGGGACGGTTTAAATTGTTTGGCTCTACCTGGAATCGAGTAGATAGTGGCAGACAAATTAGTTTATGCCTGTAATGCACAAACATCTTTTGTACAAAAATATATACTGGATCTTCATGAAACTTGGTACAGGCGCAGCATGGGTTCCATGACAATTTTCCAACTGCGCGTAATGATGTCATGATGACGTCATCCATACTTACATTATATTTGCCTCGCGTGGCCGAAATCTCAAGTGTGCGGGGGGTGCTGAGCTAAGTGCTAAGCTAAAATGATTGTAGCTGGCCAATTAAAACCACGCGCGCGATACGAAAACGGCGCGCACGCGCGAACCCCGCCGAGGTCACCACACTTTAGCAAAAGTTTGGTGAACTTGGCAGTGCTCGCGCTGTATTCATATCACGTAGGGGACGGTTTAAATGTTTTGGCTCAACCTGGAATCGAGTAGATAGTGGCTTGTACAAATTAGTTTGTGCCTGTAATGCACAAACATATTTTGTACAACAATCTATACTGGATCTTCATGCAACTTGGTACAGGCATGGGTTCCATGACAATTTTCCAACTGCGCATATGATATCATGATGACGTCATCCATACTTACATTATGAAGAGAGTAAAATACGTCACATTGACGTTATTATAACCTGGTTTAGTATAAAAAATAAACACAAATTGTCAAAATGTATGTAATAATAAAGGCAATACGTCTAAGCAATCAGATAGCAATTCAGCTATTACAAAATGGTTGTATACTATATGGATTGACTATATGAATCTGATTGAATCTGATGGATTGAATATATGAATCTGGGACACCCCAATACAGGGTGTCCCAGAAAAAAAGGAAACCGATTTTAAATTGCTTATTACTCGTTAATGACTGAGAATGTTAGAAAACAGCAACTACTAAAATCCGTTTCATGAGGGTATATCCTCGTTCTTATGGCACCAAGAATTCCAGAATACATACCTTCATTGATGACTCACTGAGCACCGATGGTTCAGGGCGAGCCTGTCAGAAATAGCTTTGTATCAGATTATGAATAAGTTCTGTTCATCGATACAAAAAAGATAGGCAGAACAAAAAGACCAATAATCAGTTTAAAACCCTTTACGTGCTGCTCTCATTAAAACCAAAACGTTTATGTTTGAATAAATGATTTTTAAAGTGATTATTTGTCTTTTTATCTTGTTTATCTTTTTTTACGCGGATGAACTATTCATCATGTGGTACTAAAGCTATTTTTGACATGGTCGCTTTTAAACCACTGAGGCTCAGTTATTCATGGAGATCATAAGAAAGAGAACGCGGTTATGAAATGGATAGTAGTTGCCGTTTTCCAAAAAATTTCAGTAATAAGCAATTTAATCACGGTTGCCTTTTTTTGGAGACCCAAAATTTTACTTCACGAGTTGACAAGAGATATCCGACTAAGTGTTAAAAGCAATGGTAACAAATACCACATGGTTATTCCCATGTAAAATGGTACCTTTGTAGGAAAAAATTGCCAACTGAAGGTGCTTTTTAAAAAATTTCTGCAGACCACTTTTTTTTACCATTCATTCACAAAAACCATGCATGGATTTTTCAGGTTTTCTGAATTACAAATATATTACTGCATATGGCTCAAATTTCTACAAGACAGTTTATCAACATTATTCTTCAGTTATGTAATGCTGTTGTTTCTGTTTTTACAAATGTTCCAATCATTAATCTGACTTTAAAATCTAATTGGTAGCGTTTTAATGAAAATACAAATGAGGTTGGCATTATATATATATATTATAAGATGTACATGTTGCTTTTGGTTTGTGTGACATCAGCATCAAGATGATGTCATCATACGATCCGTCATTTAGTCCGATCACCTTGCGTTTGTAACAAAGACAAAAGCCATCCGTCTAGTTTGATTTAAATTTGACTGAAAGTATATTCGTTTTATAAAATTCATCTCACTCACTTTCTGATTTGTTTCTAAACCTTTGGTGCCGAGAAACTTGCCGCAGTATGCTATACCTGGGTCTCGTTTTTGCGGCCACAACAACAAACATTAATTTTTCAAACAAGGAACGGAGTCGATTTATTTATTTGAGCATTGGTTGAATCCTCAGTTACGCCAGAAATACGTTTGTGGTTGTGGTCGCGAAAATAAGCCCGTGCACGTCATGCTAATTAACTGCAAATTGTAAAAATTAGTAATTGCAACATTGGCCTGAGTTCATCTGGAAAAGAAAAGTGATGTACTTCTGTACGTCTTTTTAGCAGAAACAAAACAATCATTCACGCGGAATCGCAATTACTTCGTATGCAACTGGTGCATGCGTTATTACATCGATTGTGTTGAAAGATACACGAGTGCCCTCCGGTACTTTGAAGCTGAACTGATGCAGGAGGTGTGTGAACACGATGAAGAGCTCCATCTTTGCCAGTCTTTCACCGAGGCAAAATCGCCGACCTGTGTCGAAAAATGCATGACCGATACAAAATATTTTAATATAGGACTATTGTACGTTACTAACGCCAGTGTATTCTCATTACTTTCAAGTCCCTGTATTTGCAAAAATGATCAACAGGGGCAACACCTTGAAATTACACACACGGTAGACGGCTTTATCACTGTCCATAGACTCGTGTGTAATTTCGAGATGTATCACAAATGATTCGGACACGGCTTTGCCTTACAACCCCGGACTGCCCCACTTTTCAAGTCACAAAAACCGCACCCCTGGGGAACAAAAGATAGGTGGCAGATCGGTACTCTTTGTGTACCCAAATATTGATAGAAAGTACCCATATTTCCTACCTATTCCAAATGGTATGAACTTCTCCCGTCGAATAAATTTGCCATTGTCAAGAAATCGCTCTGGCTGGAACGCCTCGGGATTGGTCCATTCAACTGGATTGCGCAGGATGTGCCATAGATTAGTGATGATTATAGTGCCTTCGGGGATGCTGTACCTGACAAGAACCAAAGCCGAGTGGGTGTTGAATTCTTAAAATTGCTCGTATTTAGACTACTAGTGTAGGGTACATTTAAACTCCACAAACCAAAAACCAGCAATCCTTTTGTCCGCATTATGAAAGAAATATAATTCAACTCAAAGCTGTTGGTTGATAGCCCAGCGCATTGCCAGGAGACTATCAAACAACTTGCCAAACCTTTTATCTCACATTTAACAACTCCACGAGGGCGTGTATTACATAGTAAAAATTAAGTAGTCAATTGACGATTTTTTAAAAAGTCATTTCATGGTATAATTTGACTAATCTTTATTTAGTCACCCAGTCGAAAGGTTAGTCATTACATGTGTGCAATGACTAATAATAATTAGTCTTTAAAATTTTTATAATTTGCCTAATTTTTCGGGTGAAGGGCTTTCGCCCGATTTACCTCTTTCAACGTAACTTACCGTGGATTGTAATTTGTACATGTATGTACTTAGAACAGTAAAGCAAAGCACTACGTGTACATTTATTTTTGTGTACGCTGTTTTTCAGCGGCAAAAAGAATATCACGCCACTCAGCTGTTCTACTAATCAAACTAACTACCTCAACATAAGTAACACGTATGGTGCACAAACAGCCCAAAACCAGCTGCACAAAGGGCAAATATTTGACTAGTGTTCTTGGCTTGAAATACAACATAAACAGTTTACAGCTGACAATGGAGCTTTGCTAATTTTCTTCAAAAAAGACATTTAACGTAAGTGTTCAGAGGGAGGGACGTCAAACCTTGGAAGCTTCCAAAGCCTGACTAATTTTGTATGGAATTAGTATTTCACGAATTAATTAGTCATATATACAATTAGTCATTTGCAATTTAATTCGTCTTCCGAAACTCAGCTGACTAACATGATTAGTAATTTGGATGTGATCTAATTAGTCTTTTTAAAAAATTAGTCTTACAAAAATCTGCATTAGTCTTTGCATAAACTGAGATTAGTACTTTCCTGAAATTGGTTAGTCAAAAAATGTCCAGTTAGTCTTTTAGATTGCAAAATTAGTCACGTGTTCGAAGACTATTTTTTATTTCCAATTTGACAAATTTTTGGTGCAAAATGACTACTTAATTTTAACAGTGATAGAGGATAATACACTAACCAGAATCACTGAATGACCTTACCGTGCTGGGGGAAATTTGCTTTGGATAGGAATAGCTAAAAGATAGGTCTTAACATATACGCCGACAGGACCAAAGTCATGAAGAATAATTGTTCTTTACAAGAGCACGACCAATACCCAATTATTTAAGAGCAACCTTCCGATTGTCTTGCTTTATGGCTATGAGACCAGAAAAGTCACCAAATCCATCTGCAAAAAGCTCGACGTTTCCAGACCAAATGCCCCTTTAAGATCTTTTAGCCAAAAACCATCAGAAACGAGAAGCTCTTAAAGATGGCTGAAACAACACCTGTGACAGTTGGAGTCAAGCAAAAGAGGAGGCGTTCGCTTGGTTACGTCATAGGAATGCCACGTATCAATACTCGCATTGCATTGAGATGGACCATTGACGGCAAAAGACTAGAGGCCGCCCCAAACAGACCTGGAGAAATCCATCGAGAGAGAAAATGAAGACCAGTTGACGAAGTACAAGCATTCATCTGGGTCCAAAGGTAACACCTGATAGAGATTTTGAAGCAGAAGTCATGCAAGTCTACATACAAATCCAGCTATGCTTTCCCAAGTTTAAAGAACGTGTGGATGTCTCCCAAACTCAGCAATAAGATCAACAAGAGCAACATGCTGATTGACTTGCTTTTTGGCTCTGAGACCCGGCAAGTCACCCCATCCAAATGCAAAAAGCTCGACGATTTTCAAACCGAATGCCTCCTTCCGTAGGATTTTCGAGAACTTCGGCCGAAAACCATCAGAAATGAAGACCTTATGAATAGACTGATTTGTATTGAACGAAACAAAAAGCCATCTATTAGCTCGATTTTCCGACATTGAGAACTCAGCTTTGTAAAGGGATATAATTTAATCTAAAGTGAATTTAAAGAAAAATTAAAAGAAGGTATCCTCTGATAGGAATTCAAATGATCTTCCGTAAAAAAGCGAACATCTCAACAAAAGTAAATTTCATTCTTGACAAAACTGTTCATTTAAGTTTCAGGGTTGACAATGACTAGGCCTAGCCTATTTGAAACTTACCCCAATACAGTTGTGTCCTCGATGCATTTGTGCGGTACTCCCAGAGGCACGATGCTTGCACGCTGAATCTCGCAGAGCACCGCTTGCGTGTAAGGTAGATCGGGTTCGTCCGAAAGCTTTGGCAGCCTTTCATGGCCTACAACGCGGTCAATCTCTTGCTGTACGCGGGCCTGGATTTCAGGGTAGACGACCATGTACAGGAAGGCCCACCGGAGGGTGCTGGTCGTAGTTTCCGTTCCTGCTCCAAATAAACCGGATACAGAGTAGTAGAGGCTTGCGGGGTTCATGTATGTCTCCACGCCTCTGCTTTCCTTGTCTTTCATTACATTATTGAACGCGTCCGTGTAGTCTCGCGAAACCCCGGGTTGATAACCTTTTTGGTGGTCTTCCAATAAATCCCCAATCATTTTGACAAACGCAGAATCGATAGCCATGTGCTTCTTTACAATTGGCAAGAAGGTTAGTTTCTTAAATATGGGCAGAAACTCTACAACTGCACCGGCTCCGTCGAGCTCGTTCAACTGGTTTAGCGTGTGGAGGAGTGAACTGAACTTTGCATCATTGTAATCGAATCTGCGTCCAAAGACTAAATAGCATATAATATTGGCAACGGCGTTTTCTATTAGTTTTTGTGGGTCGAAAGATGTCGACTCCTTCATCCCTATTTCCCGAAGTAGATACTGCGCCTCAGTGGAAATTTGTTTTTCAAAAGTCGATTTGCCCATTCCCAGTTTTCGTAGAGCAGCTGAAGAGAACCTTCGAAGCTCTATCCAGGGCTTCCCCGAAGCAGTCAGAATCCCTATACAAAATCAAAATAATCAAGAAACTTAACCAGAAAGGCATTGAGATAACTAGAGCACCCGAAATCATAACACAGCCGGTCAAATATAGCCTTTTGGCAGCCTTTTTTGCGTGTAACATTTGCAATGTGGCTGGCATTCTGAATTCTTCAATTTGAAACGCCCGTTTTTAGTTAAAATAAGATATTGGCCATAGTGCCTCCATTTTAAATTCAAATGCTTTCAAAGTTAATGCAGATGAACAGATTCGATAATGTTGAATCCGAAACTGATGTTCCCTGCTTGTAGGTTAACACAAAAGGACCAATAATTATTTGTGGATATTTTGCCCATTTTATGTTTCAGCGGCGTAGCCAGGTTTTTTGTTTCACTGGGGGAACGGGATGGGGCATTGCTTTTAAGTTAAATTTCGTGCGTTTCCTCTATTTTGCCAAATAATTTCAAATGCATTTCGATTTGAAACAAATACCAATTCAATAGTGCTGATTAGCAGATTATCGTTATAGCATTGATTTGATATATACAAATAATTCAACAGTGCTGAACATTTGTGTTGTATAAATGTCGCAATTGCACATAAATGCATGATTACCAACAAATTTTGGATTTTGTTAATAAAATATTTGTATTTTATGTTCAAATGGCATCGAATTTTAAACAGAATCAAGAATGCTAAAGATTCTGGTTGTTTGTAAGTGTCCCAACTTACACGCTAACATAGAGTGACCCATTCGTTTGTTTGTTTAAGGCCTGTTACCAGGGGCGGATCCAGGATTTTTCCAAACGGGGGGTGGGGAAGGGGGATTTTAAGCCAGAAATGGTGAAGACAATAGAATTGCAAGCGCGTAGCGCGAAGCCCAAACAGCGTGGGCCGCCGGCATGTCCGGGGCCCGCTAAGGTGCCCCCGAAAGGGCCCCTTCAAATTGTGGATGCTCTGTGGTGGTACGGTGCGATCTCGGGCAAAGTTTAACCACTTTAAGCAGGCAAAAGAGGTGGGGGATCCGCCCCTGGTTACAACCATTTTTGTGAATTTACCACTTTTGTGAATAGGTCACAAGCTTTGTGAATTTTCGACTTCTTTTGTGAAATTTCACAAAAGTGGGCGATATTTCACAAAATCTATGATAATAATAATAATAATGAAAATTTATAATGCGCCGGTATCCATCAAAAAAGATGCTCATGGCGCTTGAAATTGACAAAAAGAGGCGTTTTTCACAAAACTCGTGACCTTTTCACAAAAGTGGTAAAACAAAATTCACAAGCTCGTGACCTAAAAAGTGTTAAATCCACATAAATTGTTGTAACACGGCCCCATTTTTTAACGATAGTATTCTTTGCCACGGTGCCTTTCTTTAAGTGGAAAAACGTTCATTAAGTCTAAAACGGAAACTTAATGACACATTACAGATGATTTTGCGCGTTTGGGGGCGCTTTTGGGGGAAATCTGTTTTATGTGAATTTGTCCGAATTCAACATTTTTAAGCATGATATGTGCACAAAGTTGCTTCATACCGAATCACAGGTTGAGTGAAATAACAAGAGAGTATACAAAATTCAAACATTGTAATGCACTTTAAAGTCCATACACTCAAAAGGACAATTTCACATCCGTGTTCATATGTTGTGCACACCCTTTTTCTTGTCGAGTGCCATATGTTAATGCTTACATTTTTTTATTATTAAACTTTACGTATGGCACATCGCAATATGAGATCACAAACTGTCATACATTAGATAGGACATCCGGAACAACCTCAGGCAGAATGTACATTTAACTTTGGACTAAAAACGATATACTTGTAGGCAGCGGGAGCGCAAGCACAACCTCAGGGTGGATGTTTAAACGAATTGGTTGCGATCTCCTGGGCTAATCTTTGTTTTTCTCAACTAGTTACCGCTGAATGGCATTAGGCAACTTATATTTATGGTTGCAGTCACGGAATTTCTGCCAACTGAATGGGGTATAGTTTCCTTTCAATTGTCAATCGAATGACATAACGCAAGTTAGCACGGCCAGGGTGGAGCGCGAACCAGTCTATTGTCATACTAACTCGTGTCCAGATATACGTGGCGATACTGCATTTTGCAATGGCAGCGATCAGCTCGAGGTTGAGAAAAACCGCGAAAGAAAGTGAAGAAAATCGTCGATTTTTCTGACCTTTATTTCTAAGTTAGAAGCAGATGGTTCAAATGTGAATAAGTGTAATATTAACCAGCATGTCCCAAACTACTTATATCCACAAAAATAAAGTTGCCCCTAAAACGTTAAGACAAAACTCAATTTTTAGGCCTTGTATATATAGGCTATAGCGTTCCTTCTATCTTTGTAAATGAAATTCTTGTAATTATCTACTTATCTCAATTCTTAAATAATTATAATTTTTCAGTTATCTGTGGTACTCTTGAATTTGTAATTCATGTATAATTTACTATGACACTCAAGATCGTCCACCCTAAGTTTGTTCCAACTACCAATGCTTGAGTCATTGACCTATTTTTTTTAGTAATGCACACCTACACACACAAGTTACTACAAATGCCTGCACTGAAAACTTTATTTCGTCAATTGACAAAAAAACAATTAGTCATACACTGGGTCTTATATGACTAATTTCGTGTTTTGAATTGACTAATTTTAATTAGTC
Source organism: Henricia sp. BOLD:AAB3569 (assembly GCA_037783545.1). Lineage (NCBI taxonomy): Eukaryota > Metazoa > Echinodermata > Asteroidea > Spinulosida > Echinasteridae > Henricia > Henricia sp. BOLD:AAB3569. The sequence continues at coordinate 999,974 of JBBELK010000209.1, read as the reverse complement.
ATGAAAAAGGGTCTTATTTGCCTAATTTAAAAAATGATTAGTCATGCGGTAAAATTAATTGGTCATGAGGGAAAATTAATTAGTCTTGCGAACAAATTTGTTAGTCCTGCAGAAAGGTTGATTAGTCTTGCAGGAATTTAATTAGTCCTGCAGTAAAATTAATTAGTAATGTCAGTTAGTCAGCCTGACAAACATACTTTGTCACGTGCAATACACGGTGTGTTTCGTATAACGGACTGAAATAGGCCTACGCAGAATACGAGCAATGACTGCACGGTGTGTTGTGTTAATGCAACAAAGATATCCGCAGTTTGATGACGAAAATGAGGACAACATAAATGGAAGAGGCAACGATGTACCCAGGAAAACATCCAGTTACTATTCGTAGCTTATTTTATAAACTTACTTCTAACTGCAGCGAGGAAAGGAGTCCGACCTGGGCTGACCTAAAATTACGAATACGTACTGAGTTGTCCTCACAGATCATGACTATTTGTGTCAATACACGGATGTTGAGACCCGAGGCACGGCCTCAACTATACGCCTTTACCCGACACACGACATAGTTTGAAACATGCAAACCATTGATTGCTTTAGAAATATCAGAGTCCCGCACAATTCTTTGGTGTCACACAAAACCCGTCACACGCTTACCTTTCCAGAGTAACGTCAAAGAATGTTCAGTCCAGTCAAACACGACTTCATTTTACGGTGCGGTTGCATGTAATGCGTCGCACAGCTGCACGAAAACAAGAACTGAAGATTTATTTTCCCACGACTGATTTCATGACTAACCTTTTATTACATTATCAATGGAAAGAATATTCCCGCCGAAACTCATGACTAATTAAATTAGTCATGAGTTTCGGCTGGATTATTCTTGCCATTAGTAATGCAAATAAAAGGTTAGTCATGCAATTAGTCATTGGAAAATAAATCGTCAGTTTTTGTTTTACGTGACAATACAAATTAGTCAAAAGACGATCATCACATTTGTCAGTCGTTCAGATTAGTCTTCCGCTAATATTAATTTGTTCTGCAAAAGTTTTAATTCGTCAAGCACCAACAAAGATTTGTCATGCACCAACAGTTTTCAGTGTGTGTGTTGTACAGACCCAATGACGTTCACTGCACATAGGTTATTCACCCCCAAAATCCGGAACTACTGGTCATTGGACATTGTTTTTAAGAAATAAATCGGTCATAATCATCATTCTTAGGAAGGAAACTAAGACATGACTCAAATTTTGCTTTCTTGAGTATTTCCTATCTAAGATACTTCCTGTTACAACATATAAGCACTGACTGTTAAGCAGTCCAGCTATTTTTATCCAAAAATATTCAAATCATCAAAACGTCTAAGTTATGCATCTAGCTCAATCAGTTCTCTTAAGTCTCCTAGGTTCACAAGTAATAAGTTCAGTAATCAATGTATATAAAAATTGTTGTTGAATAGAGTTGCAGTTTACACGTTTCTCAACCAAAGAAGTGTGTATCGTCTAACAACTAACCCAACACAACTAAAGAAGTGTGATATCGTCTACCAACTAACCCAACACAACCAAAGAAGTGTGATATCGTCTACCAACTAACCCAACACAACCAAAGAAGTGTGTATCGTCTACCAACTAACCCAACACAACCAAAGAAGTGTGTATCATCTACCAACTAACCCAACACAACCAAAGAAGTGTGTATCGTCTACCAACTAACCCAACACAACCAAAGAAGTGTGTATCGTCTACCAACTAACCCAACACAACCAAAGAAGTGTGATATCGTCTACCAACTAACCCAACACAACCAAAGAAGTGTGTATCGTCTACCAACTAACCCAACACAACCAAAGAAGTGTGATATCGTCTACCAACTAACCCAACACAACCAAAGAAGTGTGTATCGTCTACCAACTAACCCAACACAACCAAAGAAGTGTGTATCGTCTACCAACTAACCCAACACAACCAAAGAAGTGTGTATCGTCTACCAACTAACCCAACACAACCAAAGAAGTGTGATATCGTCTACCAACTAACCCAACACAACCAAAGAAGTGTGTATCGTCTACCAACTAACCCAACACAACCAAAGAAGTGTGATATCGTCTACCAACTAACCCAACACAACCAAAGAAGTGTGTATCGTCTACCAACTAACCCAACACAACTAAAGAAGTGTGTATCGTCTACCAACTAACCCAACACAACCAAAGAAGTGTGATATCGTCTACCAACTAACCCAACACAACCAAAGAAGTGTGTATCGTCTACCAACTAACCCAACACAACCAAAGAAGTGTGATATCGTCTACCAACTAACCCAACACAACCAAAGCAGTGTGTATCATCTACCAACTAACCCAACACAACCAAAGAAGTGTGTATCGTCTACCAACTAACCCAACACAACCAAAGAAGTGTGATATCGTCTACCAACTAACCCAACACAACCAAAGAAGTGTGTATCGTCTACCAACTAACCCAACACAACCAAAGAAGTGTGTATCATCTACCAACTAACCCAACACAACCAAATAAGTGTGTATCGTCTACCAACTAACCCAACACAACCAAAGAAGTGTGTATCGTCTACCAACTAACCCAACACAACCAAAGAAGTGTGATATCGTCTACCAACTAACCCAACACAACCAAAGAAGTGTGTATCGTCTACCAACTAACCCAACACAACCAAAGAAGTGTGATATCGTCTACCAACTAACCCAACACAACCAAAGAAGTGTGTATCGTCTACCAACTAACCCAACACAACCAAAGAAGTGTGTATCGTCTACCAACTAACCCAACACAACCAAAGAAGTGTGTATCGTCTACCAACTAACCCAACACAACCAAAGAAGTGTGATATCGTCTACCAACTAACCCAACACAACCAAAGAAGTGTGTATCGTCTACCAACTAACCCAACACAACCAAAGAAGTGTGATATCGTCTACCAACTAACCCAACACAACCAAAGAAGTGTGTATCGTCTACCAACTAACCCAACACAACTAAAGAAGTGTGTATCGTCTACCAACTAACCCAACACAACCAAAGAAGTGTGATATCGTCTACCAACTAACCCAACACAACCAAAGAAGTGTGTATCGTCTACCAACTAACCCAACACAACCAAAGAAGTGTGATATCGTCTACCAACTAACCCAACACAACCAAAGAAGTGTGTATCGTCTACCAACTAACCCAACACAACCAAAGAAGTGTGTATTGTCTACCAACTAACCCAACACAACCAAAGAAGTGTGATATCGTCTATCAACTAACCCAACACAACCAAAGAAGTGTGTATCGTCTACCAACTAACCCAACACAACCAAAGAAGTGTGTATCGTCTACCAACTAACCCAACACAACCAAAGAAGTGTGTATTGTCTACCAACTAACCCAACAGCCTCTTACAAATTTTAGCCAATGGCCTGGGGTGCAGTTTAGAAGGCCACATGAAGTTGGTACGTAGTGCAAGCCCATGCTTAGAAACAAACAGCCTGGTTGCTTTATGCCATTCTTTGTTACTGTGGACGTGGTATTGATTACCGCTTGGACCCGTCACACTACATACATGTAAGCGCGGCCATCTGCTAGGTCGACTGGTTTTCGGTCCAAAATTTGACATTACACACACGGAAATGGAGGCCATGTTTAGTCCAAACCTGCCAAATTATTTCGCAGGTTGTCATCGCTTTAACGCCATACACAGTATAATGATCGTTCCTGGTCATGCCGACTGGTGTCGGGGATCGTGAATAAAGAGAAAATAATGCATTGCAATGCGCATTTGTGTGTTCTTCTCCCGATCGTCTGCTGTCATGGGGTATGAACAAACGCCGTGGTAAAACAGAAAGAAAGTAGGAGTTGATTGTTCTTCACCAAACATGGTGGCGCGCATGGCCAGGTCGTACCAACATGACCGATGCCAACATACAGTTGCGTCGGTAGGGATGGCGCCCAGGAATACATTTGCCCTAATGCCCCTAGAAAGTGCCCTCCGTCGGGTTATTAGGTGTTCGGGTCTCGATCCAAACAACTATTGTTTTTGTAAGGTTTTTAAAATACATTTCATGTCTTTTTTTTTTCTTTCGGTCGAAACTTTATCTGTAGCATAACTCAAAAATGAAACAAGGTACGAACTTCACACTACGTACTTAGAACGTGGTCTGAGGATGTGCATATTGTCGTGACGTCATGATGACGTCACCAGGTAGCTAATTATAATATTTTGAAAATTACCAAATCAGGCATTTTTAACAAAACGTGACCTAACTCAAGAACGGAACAAGGTATGAACTTGAAACACTTGGTACAGTTATTGACCATAAACATGGGATCCCGATGTTAGCATGACGTCACAATGACGTAATTGATTACGTAATTATAATATTTTGAAAATGCGAAAAAAATTAATTTTGATCATGAAACTGACCAAAATATGCATTTAAAAAAATGTTTCCCCCTCAAAACCACGTGACCCAGGGTCTTCATATTTGGCAGACATGGCAGTAGGGCGTGTTTGTTTCATGACAGATCAGAATCTATATCCCGACTTGTTTTACCGCGCAGAAACAAACGAAAGTGCTCTCAACTAGAATCTTAAGCCACGTAAATTGCAATTTATTTACCTAATTTGTCAAATTTCTGTTCCAAATTTCACCCACGACATTCATCGTAAAACAAGCAGCCTAAATTTGTTTGTATCGCGTATATATCATGTGTTGCCTCTGAAAATGAAACGACACGGTTTTAATCACACAAAAATCTTCGCGATGTTTACGTCGCCATTTTGGATCTAGCGTTGAACCATCTCTCGAGAAGGAGATCACAGATCTAGCTCGTAAAAGTGGCCCTATTTTGCCCAGTAGCGTATGTGACTTTTTCAATATTTTTTAATCTTGCAGCGTTAGTTTTATTTCAAGTGGAAATTAGGGAATAAAAGTGACGGATTACCCCCATAAAATTGAACAGTTGAAAAGATGAGACTTCATTAAGTATTTTGGTTCCTATGGGAGCCTGATTTTATAGTTTGGTGTACCCTTATAGTATACAGATGGTCATTTTTGACAAGTGTGCATGTAAAAGAAAGTACGTACTAAGTGGAGTGCCGTGGCTGAGCGGTACTTAAAGTACGGTCCACACTAGAGCATTTTGCCGTTCCGGTGCCGTTGTTGACGTTCACAGTGTGGACGTCCACAGAAACGATAACGGTAGCCGTTAACGGCAAACGCCCAAAGTTGAAAAGTTTCAACTTTCAGCAGTACCGCTGACGTTGACGTTCCGTCGCCGTTCCGTTGACGTTCCGTCGCAATTCACTCCAGTTTGGACGCACCAGACCTGTTTGATTCTGTAGGTTATGGGTTCGAATGCAGGCGGCACCAGTGCGTGTGCCCTTGGTAAGCCACTTTACCACGTAATATCACTTCGAACCCGCAAAATTCATGGTTGGTGGAAATGGAATCGAGACCGTGTATACACTGGTCCCGAGCTCGGGATCAAGATTGATCCACTGATAGGAATGCGTCAGTGTTAACCGCAATGAACCTGAGTGCCGCGTTTACATTCTGTAGTTGATCTCGAGCGCGGTGCCAGACGTTGCAGTCAAAGGTCATGCTCTATGCACTTACCCTGACCGGGCGTCGTCAACTGGCTTAACTCGAGTGGAGGGCGCCCGCTGAGCTGATGTTGATCCATAGCATCTTTGATCACGTCATAATCTTGTAATACGACGATCAGTTGGTTTACCAGTTTGAAGCTGAACACGGGTCCAAATCTGTTTTAACGGAAAGGGAAACAAATCAGTTTAAACCTCTTACTATGACAATTTTAGTTAATCACAGGTCTCTTTAAAAATCCGTCCGAAAGTTAAGCAGCAAATCACAGGAGAGACTTTTAACCCGATTGCATCTGTTCATTTGTCTTGATGGCTTGCACAATGCAGTTAATTCTGCAGTAAACAATTTCAATTTATATGACAAACAAAAGCAACACTTAAAGGAGCTTGTTCTGATTTTTTCCAGAAATTGTATTTCGTTCTAGCCGAACAATCATAAACATTTCTCCTCCCCTAAAAAAACTATTCATAGTAAGAAAACCGGAATTTTGCAATCTCCCATTTGGACATGGAAGCAAAAAGGTTGGTGTAATCACAGCACTGCTTTGTCGGTTAAATTGGTTTAACTAAACGTTGGGGGATTTAATCCGGATTTTTTACGATATCCTTGGAAATGTACGGATCTAGGGTGCGAAAGTTCAGAATGGTAATGAGAAAAATATGAAAAAAAATTCTCAACACCCTTGAGAAAAATGGGGGCGTCAAAAATGTGATCTGGTCACGCTCCTTTAACGAAAACAAAGTGGTAAAAATCTTCCTGTTTGACATCTCTTACGAATATTACAAAGACCTCAAATAATAAGATGTTTTGAGTTTATAGAGTTTGAGAAAAGCGTAGTAAACTGACTAAATTCTGTTGTTGCACTTTCGTGGAAATGTATTCTTAATTATTTTAGCAGAAGTTTAAGCTAACTAAATATGTACTTAAAATTTGACTTATTAAGATTTCACCTGTTGCCTAATTTGGATAGAGCCTGGTAAATCGGGTCCTTAGTCACCGCAAGTTGTGGTGCGAAGCCAAGCAGAGGCCAACCCCACGGGCCGGGTGGTAACTTCCTGTTACATCTGTGCGTCTGCTGACACCAGACACAGACGGCGAAGACCAAAAGACCAAGAAGAGCCGCTTGAATATTAGTGGGATTCCATATAACAAACCAATCCATGACTCTCGTTCGACGAATGCTAATACGATCAGAATATTGACAATAATAAACTGTACATGCACTGACGAAGTACAGGTAGGTTACAGTTAATATATATTCATAGTGCGGGAGGTACAGTGTTGCAATGTACTGCCCTTTGCGCCAATAACGGCACAGTTCCAAGTAGGTCACTATATAGCGAGTATGCAAACGACGGGGTCAAAAGGGCCAGGGTGAAATGGAGAATTGATAAGTCCCGAAAGAAGTGGCACCCCTCGTCTTATAGCCTTGAAAGTAAATCCAATGGCGAATCCAACAACAAATCCTGTACTTCCAGTCGTGGGAGTGGACAGGAGGCTATGCTGCGGACAGTGCCACTGGCCAGGTCTCGGCCTGGCAGTATGACAGTGGCCCCCCAAAACCCTCTGAGACGGAGGTCACCTGACAACAGCACCAAGTCTAATGCGATTCTGAGATGCAGGAGGCCGTTCATTATGGCCACCTTGAATGCAAACACTGCGAAGGAGGCAAGGTTCAGGAAGATGGCTCCTGTTGTGCAGATACTGCGGGGTGGAGATTTTGGGTGTGCAGGAACACAGAGTGTTCGAAAAAGTAGAGGGCAGCGTCGTATTAGCATGGAGGAATACGACACGACAGCTTTAGAAGGGTGAGGCTACTACTCAGTCCTCGAGCTAGCAGGGCTTTTTGGGGGTTTGCCCCAATTCTGAGAGGATCCTGTTTGGTGAGTTAGACATCAACCCAGTTATAACTGTCATCGCTGCATACTACCCGACTAGGACCCAGCCTAGGACCTCGGTCGGATCTGACAACAGAGTTGTCTCCATGAGGGTAAGGCTGCATGAGTCTGAGAGTAACAAAACTAAAACCCGGAATTAGGTACAATTGGAGGTTGTTTGAAGCAAGACCAGACCTGCAAAAGAAGTACACTATTATTAGAGGTTAATTTGTAACCGCTTCCAGATTCTGCAGGAATCGGAGAACCTAGGTGATTGATACGAGGGTTAAAGGCAAACACCGAGTCGACGCGGGAGTATAGATGGAACGAGAGCAAATGCAGTTGAGGCTCATCGAGAGTATGCTCAAAACCAGACCTTGGAGAAGTGACCGCGACCGGATGAATGAAGCAAAAGAGCTGCTGTTCAGCACATACGACAGACTCGGGAGAGAGGAGCTGATGAAGAACGTCAGGCACAATGAGGCCACACACGGTGAACACCAGTGCAGCGAAGCATGGTCGCTGTTGAACATCATACCCGTGCCCAAAACTAGTGACCTCGGTAAAACCGACAACTGCCGTCACGGTGGCGGTTAGTCTATATTCATAACATGTATCGTCGCAAAGTTGTTCAGAGAGAAGAGGCCAACATTGGCACAGATCCTGGCGCCGAGGAGAATAATCGAGGAGGTGAAAAGCAATAACCTCACAGCAGTCCTGACCTTCGTCGATTTCAGAAAAGCATTCGATTCTATCCATGAAGGGGAAATGGTCAAGATTCTTAAGGCATGTAGCCTTGTCCAAGTCTATGATGTCAGCTGGCAAAATCTAGTCCCGTATGACTACTAGAGCTAAATCCCAGCGCGGTGGCATCATTAGCGACCTCTCGCGATAAACTGTAGCCAGCGACTAGGCTGGTTACCGGAATATCTTGGTCTGAAAACCATATAGGCCCTACTTACACGCGCGAGGCTAAATCATAGCCTTGTTCTTTCTGTACACGATGTGTTGTGTGTTTTTTTATACATGTATCTGCATTGGAAATCCGACGCAATTACTTATGCGAAACCCGAGTGGTTATAAATATTCATATCTTAAACAACATCCAATCGAAGCTCCCTATTTTGACCCTTGGGTCAAATAGTGCGTGTGGCCGCTTTGCAAGCATAAACGTTTGTACGTCGTACATATGTAGTGTACAGTATGTATAATGTGTATGTGTACATCTCTCCATGTGGGGCGGTCGAGTTGGCGTATGGGTTCTTTCCTCGCCTTTCACCTCTGTGGTCCCGGGTTCGAATCCGGGGCGTGTATGTGGATTGGGTTTGCAGTCCCTACTTGACCGCGTGGGTTTTCCCCTGGGGCATTTCTCTAAAACTGCAACTCCTTCTTCGTCATCTCAAGTTGATCATATAGTATAGTTAAAGCTAAAACCGTATAGTTGATGGCATAAAGGGCCTTAGTTGCCGAAGATGCCATAAAATATACAACAACAACAACATCTCTCCATGTCTTTGATGCAATATGGCGACATCATCACGTAGTGTTACAACTGAGGAAATCAACGGTAGTTTGAATTATGCAGCCGACAAATTGAAAATTGATGACTTTTAGGCGGGTCAATATAGCACCAAAAATACCCCAACCTCAAAAAATTGCAACAAATTGTTTTATTGTAATGTCCTGTACTTTCAAGCATGTTGAACCACATATCAAAAGTTGGACAAAAACAGAGCACGGGAAAGTGATCAAATCTGACGTTAAAAATGGCCGCTATAAAACATTTTCAACGGTTTCTGGTTCTACTGAATGTGGAGAATGGCAGGATAAAAGTCTACCAATATCTAGCCACTGGAAATGGGTGAAATCTGGGTCAATTCCAAGATGGCCACCGTTGACCTTAAAAATCGATAAAATGCATGGCTTTAACCTCTTAAATATTTGGAGTAGAGCAGTGATTTAAACGTCTACCCTATGGTTTTTAGGGCCAGTGAATCCATAACATTTCAATGCAACCTTCGACAAACAATAAAAGCCACCAACTCAAAATGGCGGTCATATTTACAGGCATGGGAAGGGTATAAGAGACAATAACTTCTCTAATCTAAGTGCTGATGTCAGCTTCTTTTAATGGCCAGTATATAATGTGCATATCATGATCCCCTCTGCCTGTGGCAAGGCTGGCTGCATCAACCACCGCACGAGGCTACGAGCCGCTAAGGCAGGGTGCACCACTCTGCCAGAATTGCCTCCCCGACATTCTGCACTTCTAGGGCTGTTTTTGAGACGTGCTATTCAGGAGGTCAGCTCACCACACGCAGGTTTGATCAGGACAACCCCCCCCCCCCCCCAACAAACTTGGCCATCCGAGCCCAGCGTAAGACCATCTCAGCCCGGCTTGAAGCCCCGAAGCCCAGGCCGAAGCCTTCTTAGTGCAGCCCGAAGCCCTCCCAAGCCCGGCCCGAAGACCTCCCAGCCCCGCTTGAAGCCCAGAAGCTTAGCCCGAAGCCCTCCCAGTACAGACAGAAGCCCTCCTAGCACAACCCAAAGCCCTCCCAGCCCGGCCCAAAGCTTTCCTAGCCCAGCCCGAATCCCTCCTAGCTCAGCCCGAAGCTCTCCCAGCCCGGCCCGAAGCTCTCCCAGCCCGGCTTGAAGCCATCCCATCCCATCTCAGCCCAGCCCGGCCCAGCTCAGCTCCCCCCCCCCCACCCCCGGCCGAGCCCCATCACAGCCCCCCTCCCAGCCCAGGCCAGCTCCCCCTTCTCCTGCTCTATCCCTCCCATCACAGCCCCATCCCAGCCCAGCCCAGCACTCCCCCCCGCCCCCCGCCCACGCACCACGGCCGAGCACTCCCCCTTCCTCTGCTCAATCCCTCTCATCCTGATTAAACCTACGTGGGATGAGCTGACCTCCTGAATCGCGCGTCTCAAAACAGCCCTAGAGGTGCAGGTTCTAAGGGAGGCAATTGTGTGGCGCTCCCTGCCTTAGCAGCTTGTACGGTGGCTAATGTAGCCAGCCTTGCCACAGGAGGGATCATGTCATACACATTACTGACCGGAAAAAAAAGCTACTTCTGACATCAGCAGTTAGAGAAGTTATTGTCGCTATCCCTTTCATGCCTGTGTAATTATGACCGCCATTTTGAGTTTGTGGCTTTTATTGTTTGTCGAAGGTTGGATTAAATTGTTATGGATACCAGCGAATTCCCTGGCCCTGAAAACCCTAGGGTAGACATTGAAACCACTGTTTTACTCCTGATATTAAAGAAGTTACAGCCATTTCAGCGATTTTTAAGGTCAACGGCAGCCATCTTGGAATTGACCCAGATTTCACCCATTTATGGTGGCTTGATTTTGGTAGACCTTTTTCCTGTTATTCGCCACATTCAGTAGGACCAGGTTGGGGTACTTTTTTCCATAAATATACCCATCTATTTAACTTTTTTTTATGTTGGCGGCCATCTTGTTTTTGACGTCATTTTTGGAGACTTTCCCGTGCGTCAAAATTGTCCAAAATTTGATATGTTGTTCGTCACATCGAATAGTACAGAAAACGATCATAAAACGTTTTGTTGCAATTTTTTTGGGCCATTTGGTATATTATTATTATTATTATTATTATTATTTTCTGGTATTCATACCAAGGATTCCTCAATAGTGCTCATTGCACTGTCACTCGCAAGCGTGAGGAAACCCATGAAGAATTAGAATTAGAAATGGCCAGAGACACCGGGGATGATCCCCCTTGCTCTTCACGAAAGAATGCTCTGGGATCTTTAGAGTGCGTTTCCATTACCTAACACACTGGACCAACGGCTTTACATCCCTTCCGAAGGATGGAGCAAGTGTGGTTGAGTGCCTTGCCCAAGGGCACAGGTACCGTAGCCGTGGGAAGGTTCGAACCTGCAACCCCAAGTTTTCACCTATGATTGCGAGTCAATGACCTAAACCGCTCGGCCACGGTACCCTACATTTCCGCCTATTTCACGAAGACCAGAAGACCAGAATATAGCACTTAAAATCTTTATATTTTCTGTAAAGGTATGAGTGACGTGTTTGTGAACTTACCAACTGGGTATACGTACGGAAAATCTGCTATTTTTCAAACAACACCGTATTGTTCTGTCAAAACAACCATTAACCAATGAGCTTTTACGTCTCAGTGCTCTCTTTGAAAAATTAGCATAAAGAGCCCCGCCCATAAAACACGTCGAGTACAGAGAGGACAAGGCTATGATTTAGCCTCGCACGTGTAAGTCTGGTTGTCAGACCAAGATATTCCGGTAACCAGCCTATAGTGGCTACAGTTTATCGCGAGAGGTCGCTAATCATGCAGTCCATGGGCCAATACCCCTAAAAATGGATGTCGGTACCATATTGGGGGACAAAGGCTCATCATATTTTTTTGAAAGATGACCACCTTGGGCACATATTTTGGTATGATGGACATCCTCAAGTGGTAGTTTTATACCATTTTGGTGAAAAAACATGGTTTTTGGGACAAAATCACGTTTTTAAATATTTTCCTTATAAAAAGAGTTTGCAGGCTTAAATGAAAAATCTAACAAGTGGATATTGTGAGCAGTGAAATCGTTCATTTTTTTAAATGGTTCGTTTCATTTTTTTTAATGGTTGCCATGGCAACAGCCGTTTTTGGGCAAAAAATACCATTTTGGTATTAAAACTTTAAAAATTCATATTACAGGATTCATATGGAATATTGGGCTACTTCCAAAAGCAAACTCATTGTGAGATACCCAGGCAGTTTTTAGGTACCTTAGAGTACAGTATATGTAGGCATAAAGGTACATTTTGGGCCAAAAACAACATTTTAGAATTGCTGTTTTGGGGTAAAATCACGTTTTTTTAAATTTTCCTTATAAAAAGAGTTTGCAGGCTTAAATGAAAAATCAAAAAAATTGTAGATGAAACAAACGATTTAAAAAACTTAACGATTCCACTGCTCACAATATCCACTTTTTTAGATTTTTCATTTAAGCCTTCAAATGCTTTTTATAAGGAAAATCTTTAAAAACATGATTTTACCCCAAAACGGCAATTCGAAAATGATGTTTTTGGCCCAAAATGTACCATTATGCCTACATGTACTGTACTCTAAGGTACCTAAAAACTGCCTGGGTATCTCACAATGAGTTGGCTTTTGGAAGAAGCCCAATAATCCATATGAATCCTGTAATATAAATTTTTAAAGTTTTATTACCAAAAATTGTGTTTTTTTTGCCCCAAAACGGCTGTTGCCATGGCAACCATTGAAAAAAAAGATGAAACAAACCATTTAAAAAAAATCAACGATCCCACTGCTCACAATATCCACTCGTTAAATTTTTCATTTAAGCCTGCAAACTCTTTTTATAAGGAAAATATTTAAAAACGTGATTTTGTCCCAAAACAGCAATTATAAAATGTTGTTTTTTTGGCCCAAAATGTACCTTTATGCCTACATGTACTGTACTCTAAGGTACCTAAAAACTGCCTGGGTATCTCACAATGAGTTTGCTGTTGGAAGTAGCCCAATATTCCATATGAATCCTGTAATATAAATTTTTAAAGTTTTAATACCAAAAATTGTGTTGTTTGCCCAAAAACGGCTGTTGCCATGGCAACCATTGAGAAAAAGATGAAACAAACGATTTAAAAAACTTAACGATTCCACTGCTCACAATATCCACTTTTTTAGATTTTTCATTTAAGCCTTCAAATGCTTTTATAAGGAAAATCTTTAAAAACATGATTTTACCCCAAAACGGCAATTCGAAAATGATGTTTTTGGCCCAAAATGTACCATTATGCCTACATGTACTGTACTCTAAGGTACTTAAAAACTGCCTGGGTATCTCACAATGAGTTGGCTTTTGGAAGAAGCCCAATAATCCATATGAATCCTGTAATATACATTTTTAAAATTTTATTACCAAAAATGGTGTTTTTTGCCCCAAAACGGCTGTTGCCATGGCAACCATTGAAAAAAAAGATGAAACAAACCATTTAAAAAAAATCAACGATCCCACTGCTCACAATATCCACTCGTTAAATTTTTCATTTAAGCCTGCAAACTCTGTCCCAAAAACCATGTTTTTTCACCAAAATGGTATAAAACTACCACTTGAGAATGTCCATCATACCAAAAAATGTGCCCAAGGTGGTCATCTTTCAAAAAAATATGATGAGCCTTTGTCCCCCAATATGGTACCGACAAGTGTCTTGGCCCATGGACTATACGGGATTAGATTTTGCCAGCTCACGCCATAGACTTGGACAAGGCTACAAGCATGCGGAATCCCACCGATTTTGCTTCGAGATATTCAGTCAATGTACAGAGGCACTCGCTTCAAATTGGTTACCCCGGATGGAAGCACAGTTTGACATTCTGGCAGGGGTCCATTCATATTCATTGTTGTCTTTGACTTTTCCCTCCAGTGAGCTACCGACGATCACGAGGTGGAATTCGGTTTCACACTTACACTATCAAGCCACTACCCTGCAGTAGCCCTATTAAACCGACCTCGACTATGCTGAAGGCACCATTCTCCTCTCTGACACCATTCCTCGGGCACAAAAAACTTCTGCATTCTCTTGCAACAGGGCCTCTTTAACGCACTTCTCTATTTGTTCGTGCTTCCTAACCCCTGTTTTATTGTGGAAGCAGCGACAAAAATATTGTCGCCGCTCTGGGCCAATTAGGACGCTGACCAGTACATTGTGGGCCTTCAAATTTCACTACACGTGCACAGTGCAGAACAATGTAGTGTCGCTGGCATGTGCGCGCTAGCTCGGTGTTATTTTGAAGCATGCAGGAGATTTCAGTTCCATTACGTTTGTCATTCTGCAGCTCTTATTAATAAAAAAAAAAACAATAACAAAACCCAAACAAACAAACAAACAACCCAACAACCTCAACAATCAAACAAACAAACAAACAAAAAACCTGCCGGGTAAATATAAACGTCGCCGGAAATGTTTGTACGAAGGGATAAAGAACAAAAACCCAATGAATCACATTTTGGGTAAAGTACAGCAATTGTTTCTTTCAGCACGTAACATGACCAAATTGATTAAATTACACCAACATGACTCATGTGTACGTTCGCTAAACGTAACAGCCGCCTAGCTCTAAAGATTTGCTCGTATGTCCTCAGGTCAGGTCAAGCGTGGAAGCATGTGCCGCAGCGGCCCTTCGCCGCGTTCAAAATTTTCCTCCACCCCTCCGGTCTCCTTATAGCGACCCATCTGCCACCCCTCCAGGTGGTCCCCCAGCCACCCACGACGCACGGGGTCGATAAACAGGTCGCCTCCACCCCGGCCCCTTAGCTATGGTCCTTGGCACTGAGGATCCGATTCGCCGGATCCGACGGGGAGAATCGAACCACGTGGCCGTAGAGGCGCAGCTGGCGCTCTTGGATCAAGCAGGTGACCCTCACCCGCGCCCTGTCGAGCACCTCCTGGTTCGATACATGGTCTAGCTATCCAACGGTACCGAAAGATGCGGCGAAGATAAGTAGTCAGGAGGGCGCCCAGTCGTTGCCTTAACCCGCTAGTCAAGGTCCACGGCTTCACTTGCTTAAGGCAAGACCGCGGCAGGACCAGCGAGCGGAAGGCTCGGACTTTCGTCCATCTGCTCAAATGCCGAAAGCGCCAAACAGTCTTGTTCAGCGAGTTCATCACTCCCTGCGCTAGGCCTAGACGCCGAGTGTCATTGGCCTCGCTAGTTGCAGAGCAGTGAACCACGCTACCGAGGTAAGTGAAGCTCTCCACGATCTCAACACTCTCGCTCGATGCAAGACGAGAATCGAGAGCTGCATCCAGAAGGTCACCGAAAATCTTGATCTTGGTCTTGATCCAGGAGACTCGCAATTCGAGCCTCCCCGCCTCCCCACTCAGTGTCTTGAGTGCCCCCATCAGAATCTCCATCGTCTCGGGAAAGATCACGGCGTCATCAGCGAAGTCCAGATCGGTGATCTGAACATCTCCGAACGACACTCCACAGTCGGTCCCTCCCACTATCCGTCCCATAATCCAGTCCATGCAAGTGTTGAAAAGTGACGGGGCCAATACGCACCCCTGCCTCACTCCAGTATTAACTGGAAAGAAGTCAGAGACGCCACTGCTGCACTTCACAGCACTCTCTGTTCAGGAGTACAGGGAGGCGGTGAGATGCACCAACCGAGGGGGAATCCCGCGGAGCCCAAGGATCTTCCAAAGGGCATCCCTACCGACTGAGTCGAACGCCTTTTTAAAGTTGATGTAGGCCATCATCTTGCAACAGTGCCCCTTTAACGCACTCCCCTACTCGTGCGTACTGAGGCCCTGTTGAAACCGGCACCATTTCGCTAGGGAACAAGCGACAGATATCCTGTCGCCTCTCTGGACCAATCGGGACGCTTGGCAGTGTATTGCAGGCATTCAAATGTAACGCGCGCAGATTATAAATACTATGCATGCAGTGTGCATGTGATACATGTACTGGGTAATGCTGGCCGTGTCTGCGTCGGCGATTGGCTGCTTTTTAAAGGTACACACTTGCCTACCGTTTCCATGATTTAGTGATTTAGCATCACTGACAATAATTGTTCGATGGTCTTTGTGACAAAAAATAATCAAAATGTCACGTACAGTAAGTAAAAATGTTTAAAATTAACAAAACAGGCCCATATTGGGCTATACGCTTTACCAGCCGTTTATCGTTGTATTATACCATGTGTTTGTAAATATAGGTGGCGTTCGATACGGGCCGACACGTGTTTAAATATCGTTTTCCCTGACTAATCACACCTTGCATGATCCTCCAAGGTCAGCGCTGACTCGCGGAAGGTACTCGAACGCAAAGGTTTCTTGCATGTCCGCAATGCATGGTGCTTTTTCGGATATTATTTGTATCGCCGCAAATCCGCGAAAATCTGAGAGATTCTCTCGTCCATCCAAGAAACCCTTCTAATGAAACTTGCTGGCAGATTTGTCTACAAATTGGAAAATACTATGGAATTCCATAAAATACAGTATGTAAATAGTTTTCGTAGGACCATGGAGGACATTATTTTCCATCAAGAAGAGAAACCAACCGCGAATGACAAAAACAACTGGTTTCTACGGCTAGAAATAAAACTAACTCCAAGACCACGTGATTTTCTGGAACAGAAATCTGGTACCAGAAAATCACGTGACCTTGGTGTCTTTGACAAATGCTCAAAAACGGCCAAATTTGACGGTTTTTTTTCAGGATCTATTTAGTTTATTTCTGAAAGACATTTATAATCTTGTATGGGACCATTTCGAGCCCAAAATAGCCCAACAAAGCCGTTGTGTCCCTTTAAAGCATACAGGGGAATCCGTTCCATTCACGCTGGTGAATTTCCTCAGGGCATTACAACGTCGATTAGCAGAGTGGACATTCCCTGAGATCTCAGGATGGTGTAGGCTGCCATCAGCCTACGATTGAACTCTTGAAAGCGTTTGGTGAGGACTCGGAGGTCCAGAATACGGTCTACAGTGGACCTCTTCGGAGTGAACCTGGACTGCTCAGGGCGCTGGTGGTCTAACAGCTGCTGGCGCACCCGTTGAGAAGCTTACGCACAAAGACCTTGCCCGGAACTGAGAGGAGGGTTACACCCCTGTCGTTGTTACATTCCCAAATGTCACCCTTCCCCTTCCAGTCAATAATGCCCTTCCTTGAGTCGGATGGGATGGCAACCGAGTTCCAGACGGAACAAATAAGAGTGCGCAACCACAGGGATGCCTCGCCACCCGCCTTGAGCGTCTCCGTGTAGATGCTGCAGACACCTGGCGCCTTGCAGTCCTTAATCTGCCCCAGAGCCTTTCGTACTTCTTCGAGGCTCGGTGGTTCGGCAGTCAGAGGCTCGACGCCATCCGCAGAGAATTCGCAGTCAGGCGGGTCAGCACTATATAGCTGCTCAAAGTACCCGGCCCAACGTTCCCTAATGCCTAGGTCACATTTCCAAGGGGTCTGGGGTGGGGGTTGTGTAGCCGATCTAAGCCCGACCGGGCTCTGAAGTCGGGGGGACACCGGGCTCCACAGTGATAATTTATATTTGCCGGCGGGCACTCGGGCGGCTTTCGTAGAAAATTGGCGACATTTTTGGCCCGTTTATCGGCAGGCACCCGTCAGATGCCCTGGAGGTGTCCCGGGGGGGGGGGGGGGGGGGGCCTGTGGCATCCGGCAGGGTGCCGGCCGATTCTCACAGCCCGGCGGTTGATCGGGTACGCCGCCTTTTATACCCGGCCGGCGCCCGTGAACCCGGCTGGAGCCCCGCCGATGTCTAATCGGCGCCCGGCAGGTGCCCGGCCGGGACCCGACCGGCGCCTGCCCGATATAAACATCGTCTGTGTCGTCACAAATTTGGCCCGAGGCCCGCCCGATGTGGCCGGTGTCGATGTTTTTACGATTAGGTTACGGCTTGGATCCGGCTTGTATTTTTCGCTAGACCCCGAGTTGATTTTAAGTGCGATTTAAAATGAACCGGGGGCCCGCCCGAAGCCGAAAATAGCCCGGCAGCCGTCGGGAGTCGGGCCCCTCCCAAAACTGCAAAAAAAACAGCCCCTAAACTACCCGGGAAGACATCGGTTTGGAAATGTGCCTGGGGTATTATACAACGGGATCCTCGGTCAGGATCTCTCCGTCAGCCTCACGAATCGTCGGGCTTCTTCTCGCAGGGGCACCCGAAGAACGCAGAGGTCCCGGACTCTGGCCTCCAGGTCCCCACGCATTGCCCGAAGCGCTTTGCGCCGCAGCTCCCTGTGGTGCCCGGTCTTGCCATCGAACCTCGCCCTGCGGCTCCTCTCGATGATTTTAGCAGTTTCCCTGGAGATCCCGCGGTTTTGTCTTCTCGGCTTATCCGGAATGCACTCACCGGCAGCCTCCAAGGCGTGGGCTAATTAGTCCCGCAGGCGGCCGACGTTCCAGCCTTTGGCCCGTCGTCGTCCGTCTCGGACACCTGAGACGCAGCTTCAGGGTTGCTACCAGCAGCCTGCGATCAGTGCTGAAGAACTGGGAACTCCTGTAATACACCCGGCAGTTCTCGATCAGCCTTCAGCGCCCATCCACAAGCACATGTTCGATCTCCTTCCTGGTCACGCCGTCGTTGGAATACCAAGTCCAACGCCGCCAATCTAATCTCTGGAACTACAATCCAGCTATCCTCAACCCGTGACTTACTGCAAAGTCAAGCAACATTGAGGAGCTTTCATAACGTGCTCCAAAGCCGCGGTGGCATTGAAGTCACCGAGAAGGACTAGCAAACCCCCCTTGGGTACCGCATCTACCACCGAGTGGAGTTGGGCATATAATTCCTCCTTCGTGGAGTGATCACTATTCCCGGTCGGAGCGTACACTGCAACAAATGAGACTACGCCCAAAGTATGGGCAAGCCTTAGTCGCATCATACGCTCCTAGACTGGCGTGACCTCCCTCACCAACGAAGCAAGCCGGTCAGCAACCGCCACTGCCACGCCCTGTCGGTGCTGGCCATCAGCTCGGCCGGACAAGAAGTATGTGTAACCACCTCCTCCGATCTCACCCATGCGTGACCTCCTCACCTCAGACAAGGCAGCAACGGCTATGTCGAGCCGGGAGAGCTCCGCCGATAAGGCAGGCACGCGGGCGTCCTTCTGTAGGGAGAAGATGTTCCACGCGCAATCCCGAACTGACCGCCTCAGGTTAAGCCGAGGGGGCCGGGTCCTGTGAACGACGCCTCAGCACCACCGAGCCGCGGTCGCTCAACCATACCGACCCGACTGCTCCGTACGGGGACGAGGGTCCCGTGGGCTTTGCCCCGCCGCCTTCATGCGGCGCGCCCTTCTCGCGTCAGGGGTACTCCCACGGAGCGGATTCGGTTTACTAGTTTTGTGGCCACGGTTTACTACTTTTGTGACCCCCCCCCCCCCCCCCCCCCCCCCCCAGCACCCCCCAGGACCCCCACCCCAAACCCCCGATGCTTCAGTTACGGACAAAGGACGCCTACCCTTCGGCACCGAAGTGCCGCTGTAGCCCGTGGCTCCAGTTATTCTGATAAATAATGCCAAACCCCTACAAAAACCGTTTTCACTGCTCCCTGTTCCACTGCCCAGTTAGTTATAATGCATTATTGTGTGGAGAAGAAAAAGTGTGGATTGTTTCTGGATGACCTTGGGGGAGCTCATCCCAAGAGCAACGCCTTGTCTCACCAAGGTAGCAAACCCCAGGATGAGCCCCAAACCGTACACAAAAACTTTGTATGGTTAAAAATGTGTCTACCTGTATATTTGAAAACCATCACTTAATCGTAGTTACACGTACCACTGCCATTCATGATAAGTCTTCGTAAGGGAAGGTGCCACTGCCAATGTCCTTAGGGGATTTTAACAGCGCTTGACAGATACCCTGAGATCTCAGGATGGTACTTCTGAGGCGTGTGGAGATGGAATGTATGATTTATCCGAACCAGATTTCTGGTTCGGATTTCTGGTTCGGATAAATCACGTGTTCTTGGAGCTGCCAAGAGAAGACCGTATCGTTTGCGACAAAGTCGTGAGGCTCGCGCGATAATGAACGGCTGGTAAAGCGTATAACCCGTCTATTGACCGTTTTGGTTAAAGGGACACATTGCCTTCAATTTCCCCAAGATTCTGCCGTTTGGAAATGTTCCTTGTACCTTTAAAGAGTTGTTTATGCATTAAAACATCATAATATGTTGTAATTATAACAACAATTGGCCGCTGACCTGACCCGCGCGACGTAGAAGTATTTCAGCAGTAAATACATCAGTAGATACATCGTCCAAACTGTGTACAGAACATAAGTGTCAGGCTGGCGCCGCAGCTGATAATGGCACGGTAGATCTACCAGATTAACACCGGGTACCACACTGTAAACATTAAGTAGTCAATTGACAAAAATAAATTAGTCATTTAATGGTATAATTTGACTAATCTTTATTTAGTCACCCAGTCGAAAGGTTAGTCATTACATGTGTGCAATGACTAATAATAATTAGTCTTTAAAAATGGTCTAATTTGCCTAATTTTTCGGGTGATTAGTCATTTACCAAATTTAATTAGTCTTCCACAAAAAATAATTAGTCATTCAACAAATTTAATTAGTCAATTCCGAAAAAATAATTCGTCTTTTAATTAGTCTTTGTACCCTAAATTAGTCTGACATTTCGACCTCATTTTTCCTGCTAGGAATACACCCAGCGATAAGCAGCGTATTCCACCGAATGACGACAGATCAGACTCGTAAGGTAGGGCTTTCGCCCGATTTACCTCTTTCAACGTAACTTTAATAGCGTGGATTGTAATTTATGTACATGTACATGTACTGAGAACAATAAAGCAATTAAAGCACTGTAACGAGTATACGTACGTACGTACGCTGTTACGTTTTTCAGCGCCAAAAAGCCACTCAGCGCCACTCAGCTGTTCTACTAATCGAACTAACTACCTCAACATAAGTAACACGTATGGTGCACAAACAGCCCAAAGCAGGGGAGTCAGGTTGGCGTAGCGGCTCTTTCCTCGCCTTCCACCAATGTGGCCCTGGTTCGAATCCCGTCCAGGTTCGAATCCCGTCCGGGTCAGTATGTGGATTGGGTTCTCAGTCCCTGCCTGATTCCGTGGGTTTTCCCCATACACGGTGGTGTGTGGGGCTTTCCTCCCACATCTAAAACTGAGAATTTCTTCCTGTTCCATAGTACTTCGTGGCCATGCTGACGAACCTCCTAAGGTGGCTACAGGGCAACGACTTAAGTCGGCTAATCTCAGCAACCAGATCCCCTTAGGGGATCATACGAAAGAAAGAAGAAGAAGCCCAAAGCAGCTGCACAAAGGGCAAATATTTGTATTGTGTTCTTGGCTTGAAATACAACAAAAACAGTTTCCAGCTGACAATGGAGCCGTGCTCATTTTCTTCAAGAAAGACATAAGTGTTCAGAGGGAGGGACGTCAAACCTTGGAATCTTCCAAAGCCTGACTAATTTTGTAAGGAATTAGTATTTCACGAATTAATTAGTCATACAATTAGTCATTTGGAATTTAATTCGTCTTCCGGAACTTAGGGGCCGTATTCATAAAACACACTTAAGTGCAACTTGGCTAAGGGATTCCCTTAAATGTGGGAAATTTTCAGGATTACACTTAAGTGTTTTTTTAATATCACTTAAAGGATATCACTTAGTTAAGGGAATCCTTTAAAAGTTAAGTGTAGGTATTGCACTTAAAGATAGTATACATGATTGGTAAACTGTTTCAAATAGTTTTATCCCAATGTGTGATTGAAGATATGCATGATTAAAACCAACCTGAGCAAAAACCAGCTCCGTACTTCGTCTAACTTTTGAGAAAACAGTCAAAAAAGGGTTTGCAGTCATTTCGCCCCAAAACCACTTCGCCCTTAACCATTTCGCCCTGAACCACGGCCTGTGCACAAAGTGGTTTTGGGGCGAAGTGGCATTTAGGCGATGTAGAGTTTGGACGAAGTAATTTGGGGCGAAATGGCACTCGGGCGAAGTGGTTTGGGGCGAAATGGCACTTGGGCGAAATGGTTTTGGGGCGAATTGAATTTTCGTCTCATGAGACGAAAACTAATTGGTTTACTAATTTCTCAAACACTATAGCACTTCAGACAGAACCATTTCAGGGGAAGTTTTCTACGGTCATCATGTTTATATTGTGTAAGTCGGGCGTAAATCCGTGAACATTTATGATTTTCGAGATTACCAATGATGTATACTGCCTTTAAGTTAAGTGTGTTTTATGAATACGGCCCCAGGTGACGAACATGATTAGTAATTTGGATGTGATCTAATTAGTCTTTCAAAAAAATTAGTCTTACAAAAATCTGCATTAGTCTTTGCATAAACTAAGATTAGTAATTTCCTGAAATTGGTTAGTCAAAAAATGTCCAGTTAGTCTTTTAGATTGCAAAATTAGTCACGTGTTCAAAGACTAATTTTTATTTCCAATTTGACTAATGTTTGGTGCAAAATGACTACTTAATTTTTACAGTGCATTCTCTACCACGCGACATACAATACACCTACAGCAACTGCCCGCACACACATTGACCACATGGGAATCGGGTCAACTCGCCCTCTGGCCGATTCGCCCGGACCCTTGCCTAAACTCGCCCCTTTCCAACTCGCCCCCTCGCCAACTCGCCCCTTGCCAATCGCC
Source organism: Henricia sp. BOLD:AAB3569 (assembly GCA_037783545.1). NCBI lineage: Eukaryota > Metazoa > Echinodermata > Asteroidea > Spinulosida > Echinasteridae > Henricia > Henricia sp. BOLD:AAB3569. The sequence goes on along the minus strand of JBBELK010000209.1, from coordinate 977,289 downwards.
CCCTCGCCAATCTGCCCACCGACTGACTCGCCCCCTGACCGACTCGCCCGTATAGCCGCCTACTTGTGACAGCGGCGCAGAAACGTTGGACCAACGTTAGACAATGACGTTGGTCCAACGTAAAGTTGCACTTTGGGCAAACGTCATATCGCTCAATGTCCGACCTTATTGTTTACGTCTGATCAACGTTATTTTTACGCTGGCGTTAACGTTGGACAAACGTCATACCATTCAATTCCCAACCTTATTTCTACGTCAATTCAATGTTGGCTCAGCGGCACAAGACGTCGTTATGGCGTTATTTAGACCTGAATTATTGACGTCTTATTAACGTCTTTGTTGGGTCGTATATTCAAAGCCAAAAGACGTAATATTAAAGACGTCTTTTCCCGACGCCTAAAGTACGGTCCACACTAGAACATTTTTTGCCGTTCCGCTGCCGTTGTGCTGCCGTTCAATTGCCGCAAAACCGCTTCAACCCACATTGTTGACGTTCACAGTGTGGACCGTTTTTTCATTCCACCGACGGTAAGATAAACGTCCAGAGTTTCAACTGTAGCGGGTGGAAAACGACGACAACGGCAGCTTTGAACGTCAAACGTCAAATGTTGAAAAGTTTTAACTTTCCAACGTCAACGCCACGTTCACTAGCGCGTGAACAAATCAAAATGGCGGAGAGCCGTGCTCGGGAGAGGAATTTGTGTCAGTTGTTCGCGAATATGATTGTGTTTACAACAAATCTTCGAAGGGTTTTTGTGACAAATTTGTAAAGGAAAATGCGTGGGCGGAAATAAAAAAGCGAACGAACACCGAGAACCCTAAAACTCGGTGGAAAAGTATTCGAGATACATTTGTTAAATACATCCGGTTTGTTTTTCCTTTTCGGTATTTTTTTCGGTATATTTTCAGCAGTAGGCCAATAGGCCCTACATGTGTATATTGACAAACATTTGAAGGAAATTACGCTCTAGAATGAGCAGATAATATAATTCTAAGATATACTTCCCACTTGCACTTTCGTCGCAAATGTTACTTTTCTATAGAAAAATCAAATTTTCTCCTTTAAAAATATTCAGTAGGCCTTACAAGAAAAGCATTCGTATGTGCACGCAGCGCCCTCTACTGTCTCGCTGTAATTGGCAATTCCCTGCAGTATTTTTATCATTTATTTATCTAGGAAATGCAACATTTGTGACAGAAGTGCAAGTGGGAGGTACAGAGGCGGATCCAACCTCATTAAAATACAGGAATACAATGGAATTCAGGGGGTCCGCCCCCCTGAAATCCATTGTATTCCTGTATTTTAAAGAGGCTGGATCCGCCTCTGAGGTAGGCCTACATAAATAGAAATTTGTGGGCATTTTCACATTCCATATAGGCAAGTGTTATAATTATACTATAATTCCAAGCCATCGGACACGGCCAATAATCATGATGCCAATATTTTCTTTTATTTCAGAACACTGCCATCTGGTCCATCTGGGTCTGAACCCGACTGGGAAGCAATTGAGTTGAGTGAAAAATACAGCCATCTGAGGTGGTATGTGGCTGGGCCCCGGGCCATACAAATCAGAGAAAAACAACGAGCAATCTTCCGAAGAGGAAAACAGGTTTTCACTCATAATCCTTAAAAGTTTAATGTAAAGACCAAAATATACACCTGACCAGAGATGAGATAGCTAACATGTACGTCAAACGTTTTCACCTCTCGTGTGATGCACATAATTAATATGTGGATGTTTTATAATAAACTCGGCATAAAGTTCAAGAGCAATTACTAAAGTTATAATATTTTAAATTAAAATTTAATATACAAAAACCAAACAAGTGTACTTTATGTATGAATGTCCACATTTTCACGCCATGCAATACTGGCAGAGGATTGTCTGTTATTAACATTTAATTTGAAATACATGCATGTTTCCATTTTAATATGTGTTGTGGAATGTTTTTGCTGAGGAATAATTATTACTTGACATTTTTCTCGTTCGTAGACAAAACAAATGAAGAAGGGCCGGCAATGGGGTTGCTTCAAAGTCTGGAGACAGGTAAAAATTATATCACTTGCAGGCAATCAGTAGGATTCATTCTGTCCTGAAGTACAATGTCACTTGATCTTTCTCTCTGAATTGAAATGAAAAACTAGACGATAAATCCCTTGATTCCCGACTCCTGCTGTTCATAAAACAGTTAAATGTTTGTGCGGGTTTGTATGATTTGGCCTATTATAGGTGTTTGAACAGCCATGAGTAAAACAGGAGTACAAACAGCAATCTTGAACTTTCAACAAAAAACTTGTGCACATCAAAGTTTGCTCATGAATATTCATTATCCAAATGAATGTCTAAACTGTGTTTGATAACAGATTTGCAAGAGTAGGAGGAGTCATGAGTCAAGGATTTATCCAATTTTTTTTTCTCACATAATGTACCACAATTCTGTCAGTCGCACATCATGGCACTTCTGTGACCCGGTGTCATGTGCCTTTGTATGCGAGCATAACGCAGTGACTGGAGTAAAAACAAATTTGTACATGCTTAGATACGTGTACATGTTGCGTAGACATCAGCTTTGTTCCTTTGCTTGTAACCATGGGCACAACGTTGTTTTCACTCCAGTGACGTTGCGGCGACCGACAATACGTATAACAAAGTCACATCACTCGTATAATAGGTGCATAAAGGAGAGTGCTCATTATTTATTTTTTTAAAAACAAATTGAGGATTTCTTTAAGATCAGTGATAACACTGAATTTCTCATTTCAGAGGAAGAGGACATGTTTATCGAGGACGAAGAAAGTCCAGTAGGTGAATCAGGCGGCTATTCTAAAGGTCCGTTTACATGAGCCAACATTTGTTAGCCAAAAAGGTTTAACACGTGTCCAAAAATGTCGGCCGACCAAATGTCTGGAGTGATGTCCACACCATCCAACAACGCCCAACATCATCCATCAAGTTGGTCCATGTTGGATCATGTTTCTATCGCCCGACTTTGTTGGAGAAACGTGCCAATAGCAGATTAGAATGCCTGTCACGTTATAGGCAGCAACCGACTGCAGTCGAGATATGTTGGAACATGTTGGTTTGCGCAGTCGAGCGCATCCATGTACCGCCCAACTTCGTGTTAGTCCTTGTTGGCCAACAAATATTAAGGCCAGCCACTTTTTATTTTGTTTTGTTTTTTATTTGGGTGGACATGGACAATTGAGAATTGCTGCATTGAGTTGCTATATGTTGTATAAATTATTGTCTTTACTAATTTGAACAGTAATGAAGCAAAATTACTCTTTATTGCAGAACAGGAAATAACTACAGAGGAGGAAGAACGTGTAATTGGTGAGTTTTACATCCATTCCTAAGTAAACAAACTCGGTACATGGAACTGGAATGGTATTCCCCTTTGATTTATTTATTTTCATTATTTTAAATGTTGGCTTGTTCGAGGCCATTGTTTGCTCTGCAATATAGCATTTCTCCATTTTGTTTTTTCACAAAATGTTCCCTCTTTCCCCCACACAGAGGATGAAGCACGTCCTATAGTGTGGTTGGTAAGTATTATTCTTTGTTGAAAGCACCAATACATCATTTGCAGAGACCCAAAATTTTATTTCATGATTTGACAAGAAAAACCAGACTAAAAGTGTTGATAGCAATGGTAACAAACACCACATGATTTTTTTGCCATGTGAAACTATGGAAGCTTTGTGTTTAGCTAGCTTTGTAGAAGAATTTGCCAACTAGAAGTGATTGTTTTAAAAAGTTGTTTGCAGTGCACATCTCTATCGTGCAGGATACTCATTACCCTGGTCATTGGGCACAACTCCTTGGGGAGTAGCAGTCCTACATGTAGGTGGAGAGAGGCAACGTAACCCTTTTCAATTAGTAGCATTATATATCTTCAGCATGTTCTTGTCTATTGAATATCTGTCTTAACATTTAAAGCGCTGTGTTTTGCAAAGCACTCCATTTTTGTTTTATATCAAACCAATAGACTGCCGAAGTGAATACGTCATCTTTTGTTAGTTGCCAAGGCAATCGGCTCTAAACTAAAAATAACCAAACTGTGTCCCTGTGCTTTTGCCATGGTACGTTTTCCGACGGCCATGAAGTTTAGAGCCAATTACCATGGCAACGCACGTCACTCCTCGGCTGTCTATTGACAGTTGTGATAACAGCCCTGACTCTAGCACAACTATAGACATGTATTGCAATAGATGCTACGTCCAAAAATGCCAATTAAAAGTCAGTTATTCCGCTCAGCGTAATAAACAGCATAGGGATTCTGCACTGAGGTCAAACCACAGGAACCTGTCTCTACTATAGTACAACATTGACTTATAACAATTTTAATAATCACTGTCATTGTGGGATGAATACTGAATACAATGACTCGTTATCTCTAACTGTGTGTGTGTTTGTTTTAGCGCAAACTTTGAACTGAAAACAAAACCTGTCCAAAGAGATAACAAGCTTGGCTGGGAACAATACACGGAAGTGCGGCGCAGGTCACGACAATACAGGGCTGCGGAGGCTGCCGCAGACCAACAGGTGCATTGCGCGTACACTTGCAGAAGGTTGTTGTTGAGGTTTGTTGGATACATTCATCAGGTGAGTGGTGAGGATTTCGTTGAAGTTTTCTAGTATTAGTTCATGTTTTCTTTAAACAAGTTCATTTTTTTCTGAGATTAAGCACGAAAGCGCTATAAAACTGTCTCGCCGATGAACAATGACAGACTACTGGGAGAAAAGGGAATGTGTGCAAGTGTGTATGGGTATTTCCAGAATTTTATGTCACATTTTGATGCATTTGTAAAAATGGCCTTTTCAAGTTAACAAAATTGTTTAAAGAAATCTCTGTGCAATTTCTAAATAATGTAGAATATTTAGAACAAAATACAAACGGTTAGACATGTCTTGGTATCATAGACTTGAAAATATTCAAGAAATTTGTTTCACGACGTAAGGGGCGACTCCAAAGCATTTTTCAACTCTTGCGATTACATTTCAAGTCTTTTTGACCAGTTTATTTCTGGAAAAGGTAGTGGCTGATTTTACCCAGCTGTAGAACTTGGACTTTATCGATTAAAATTACATTATGAGCAAATTTTGTTCCATTTTGAGCGAAAGTTTCAAAATGTTACACTTGCATTCAGAAGATCGCACTAGTTTATTGAACCGTTCTCGTTATGTTTTGGGTATCAACAGATAAAGATTGTGTTCGATTTATGAGGTCATATATTCTTTTTATGCCGAGAGTAATCGAGTACGACACTACATTTTGTTGCTATGTAATGTGACTGTGTGCACGTCGTGGCAGGTGTGACGTACAGTCATACCGTGTTTACTGTTGGAGAGAATGGCATAAAGCAGCCAGACTATTTGTTGCTAGGCAATGGTTTGCACCACGTAGCAACAACAGCATAGTATATCGAGCCTCTAAACTGCACTGGGGCGCCAGCCATAGTGCAAAAGTTAATTACGATACCGCTGGGTACGCATGCGTATTCGTGATAAACACGAGGTAGTGTCGTGTGGGATATTGTCCATTGTCACCTTTTTTTCGTCTCACCCTTTTTGTGACAGACATGAAGGTAATAATCCTTCTCCTCATTGGGCTAACGTCCTCTGTGTTGACTGCTAATGCAGACAAACGTGAGCGTCGTGACGTATTTGTGGATTGGCTGTGGGACGCGGACGACGCCGAACCAACGGAAAGTAAGGTACGTGACTACGTGTAATATTTTAGGATTTTGTAGTTTTTTTGCAAAATGCAATTTGCACGACCTATTTCGGTGGTATTCTACCGATTAAATTCTCAATGGTAAGTGACATTGTCGTCATCTCACGCAAAGCATTTCAACTCGTATCTGTATAGAGAAATAGACCGGTTGCGTGACAGATTTGCATAAATCCTAGAGTCCCGCCCTCGCGATATGGCGCTCGCGTACGAGTAAGTCAAGCACCAGACTATCTGGCAAATCGGCCCGTTTCCAGGTGGTGCAAGCTGGTACATAGTATTTGGCGCAAAAATCTGTGCGGTACCTTGAATACCTCGCACATTACTCTATGGGTCATTCTATAAATTTGGGGTCCAATTTTTCTGTCCCCGTTACATCTGACATCTTGTAAAATGTTGTAGTTTGTAAATTCAGGACATATTCTTTAAATGCTCTCTATTTCAAAGAGTGATTACTTAAAGTACAATTCATAAAAACATGTTTTGAAGGCATTTTTAATGATATGGCAAATAGCAGTATGTCAGGTGTAACGGGGACAGAAAAATGTCACACGTTGGACCCTAAATTTATAGAATAACCCCTAAGCTGGACCATCCGAAATTACATGTTGAACTGAACATGTTAAAACGCGTAATCATCGTGAATTTTCGTCAAAATAACGAAATAGAACGCGTTTTTTTACTTGAAATCGATGTCAACTTTGAAAGCTGGAACGTTTCCAAACTACAATGATACAAATAAGTGGAGAAACGATTTTGGGATATGTGACTTGTTCGAAGTTGACGATCAATATGTTCAATCAACATGGTCCAGCTTAAAAATACATAGGGTAATGTGCGAGATATTCCAGGTACCGCACGGTTATATACCCAGCACGATATGTGGCAAAGGGACTCCCCCCTAACGCCCCTATACCTCAACACACTCTTCCCTTTTGTTAACGCACCAATCCCCCTAAAAGCTGAAAAGAATTCTTTGGACATTCCTTGGATGTTTGAGACACAATGGGGAACAATGGTAGGGGCGAGTCTCTTTGCCACATATCGTGCTGCATATGCACGGTTACCAAGCACCAGCGTGCACCACCTGGAAACAGCCCGATTTGCCAGGTGCTTGACTCGCTCGTACGCGAGCGCCATATAGCGCGAAGGCGGGACTTATGGATTTATGCAAATCTATAACTGGTCTATTTCAAATTATCATCAAAATTTGCAAATGAAAAGACCCGTGACGTAATTTTGAAATTTGTCAATAACACAGCCGTTTTGGCTGGACACCGCGTGAAGTCATGCGCTCTTGTAACACCCACGGTCTGTGGTACGGCCATGCACTAAACCACGTACAGTACAACTGCAGCTGGCTATGCAAGAATTAGCCTTTTGCGTGTAACATTTGCATATTAAATGCCTGGCGCCCTGAATTCTTCACTTTCAAATGGAGGTGCAGTTTAGAAAGTCACATACTATGATAATTATCTCAGGAAGACGACATTCAGACTGTAAGATGACAACATTTTCCACTGAATATGTAATAGGTAAATTAATTCAGAATATCAGCAAGAATACGTCATTGTTTGCCCAGTTTCCGGACAAAATGGCGTGAAGCCTCGTAGCCGATATTCAGCGGGTCAAACTCTTTGTTCTTTTTATAAAAAAATAATGTACGAGTTACACTTGTTCAGCACAATGTCATTTGTTTCTTGGGTGTTATTCCCCTTTTACATTTACAGCGCTCTACGCGTTTTGCGATGCGCACCATTTTGGTTATCAACTGCTATAACGGAGCCCTTACTCTCAGACTGGCACAATCTACTGCAAATGCTGCGTTACTGCTGACTGAAACTTGGTCAATCATTCAGAGGATATAGCTTTTTTTGAGAACTACGTAACATAATATGCGTTGTTCCTATCTGGGTGAAAGTCGGGTTTCTAGGAATGTATAGGAAACAATGCTTTGGTAACACTTCCGAGTTCAAGAACGGAAGCTTGCAGCAAGGCCACTGTATTAATGCAGTGACCCGAATGATCTCACGCAAAATGATAGCAGAATTAACGGAACCAAATACAGTATAGAATTTCAGAAAGATTCAGTTTTTGCGGTACATGGTCTCTCTATACCACCCATCAACGCGAGAGCCGCATTCCAGCAGATAATTAGAATATGCGGTTGATACCCCAAAATAATAGTCTAGCTCCAAGACGAAATTTTATGCGAATCTGGCGACATCAGTGGTGTGCTTGGGAACAGGTCTCCCGCCAAAATTAACAAGAGAGAACTCGTAATATATTCAGTTTTTGCGGTCCATAGTCTTTCTATTACCGAAGTGTAGAAGGGACACGAATAAAAGAAAAATAAGTCATATATAGTTATGACTTAGCATATATTTACGACTAATAAGTCATATATACCGACTTATCGTAAGTCATAATTATGACTTGTATGTCATATGACTTATCGTACGGTAAGTCATAATTATGATGTCATAAATATGACTGATGGTAAGTCATAATTATGACTTACGATGAGTCATAAATATGACTGATGGTAAGTCTCAATTATGACTTAATTATGACTTACGATGAGTCATATATATGACTGATAAGTCAGAAATATGACTCGTGCTAAGTCATAACTATGACGTATTTAAACATTCATGCATTCGCAATTAACAATTACTCATTGAACAAAAACGCACGTACAGATGTGCTCAAAATTATTCATACCCTTGTAATTTTTAGAGTATTTTGAATCATGTTAAGAAATTAGTGAGTTTTGTCTGGCTTACTTATGATAAGTATGTGACAAACAACTGAAAGAATAACAACAAGTGACATTTTCTGTAATTTATTATTTTGAGGGTATTTTATTGACATATTTCCAAAAAAGGTCATGTCCATAATTATTCATACCCGTAATAAAGTCACTCTTAAAAATAAATAGAAAAGCCTTTGTTTTTTATCACAGCGTCCAAACGATTCCTGTATCGGCTTACAAGGCTTTGGCATGTTTCCACCGGGATTTTCGCCCACTCCTCCTTCGCAAAAGACTCAAGGTCGTTGAGGTTGGAAGGCTTCCTTGCCATCACCCGAGTCTTGAGTTCCCTCCATAGATTCTCGAGCGGGTTGAGATCCGGGCTTTGGCTCGGCCACTCCAGAACGTCCACATGGTTGTCCTCGAACCATTTCGTGACTGCCTTGGCAGTATGTTTGGGATCGTTGTCCTGCTGGTAGGTCCAATGCTGACCAAGCTAGAGTTTCTCAGCGGACTGCTTGATGTTTTTTTATCGATGATCTTAATGTACTGCTCCTTTTTCATGATCCCAACCACTTTGACGAGATTTCAAGTCCCATTTGCCGAGAAGCATCCCCACAACATGATGCTACCACCTCCATGCTTGACGGTTGGGACCATGTTCTTTGGATCTTACGCTTCCCCTTTCTTTCGCCAGACATCAGCAACATCCGTGTGCCCGAAAAGCTCCCTTTTTGTCTCGTCTGACCACAGAATCGATGACCAGAAGCTTGGATCCTTGTCCAGGTGTGCTTTAGCGAAGGCCAGACGAGCTTTCCGATGTCTCTGCCCCAGGAGTGGCGTCTTTCTAGGTCGGCGGCCATGGGGACCTCCCTGATGAAATGTGCGCTGAAGTGTCTGCCTGGATATCTTGGTCTGTTCAGGAGACCCTTCATGGTAATGCGAGGATTGTTGCTGGCTTCTCGGCACACTTTTCTTGACACCTTCGACTTACGACCACGCCCTTTAAGGTTTCTCACTGTGTGGAACTCCTTGTACTTCCAAATTATGCTCTGAACGATGGAAACTGCTTCGAAAGGGCATTGTAGCCTTTCCCTGCTTTGTGGCCATTGGCAATAGCCATGCGCAAGTCCAGAAACTGAGAATGAAGGCATAACTCCCCTCACTTTATAGCCTACAAGCAGAGTGATATTATATGACATTCTTTGATTTAAATTGAACAGATATGTTAATGATGCAAATCTTATGCAAACATGTTAGGATAACTGTTGAACAACAAAAAGGAATAACTGGAATGTTGAAAGCAGGTGCATTATCACACAAAAGATGGCCTAAATGCTGATATTTTGTAAGGGGTATGAATATTTAACAGGCACAAAAATGCAAATCTGGACATTACTCTTGTACAGTTAGGCAAATGTGCTGAGCCAAAAACATGTGGTCTTGTGCAAGGCAACTATCCTGGGATACAGTCACAGTTCCTTCACAATAGTTTTTGGGCGTGAGGAAATTTGAAAAATGTTAGATTTTTGAAAGGGTATGAATAATTTTGAGAACATCTGTACTTCCAAGTTAGACATGTTTGCCTAGAAAAACATATTGTGTTTTGCCGGACAAAATGTCTAGAAAACTTGTAAAAGTGCCGAGATAGGTGGTGCTATTTTTCAGAGGTTATTAAATTTTCAAAAATAAAAAGAGGGCCCCCTAATCTCCCCAAAGATGAATTTATCTCAAAACGTCAAAATTTCGAGTTAGGCTGTTTTGCCATTGGCAAGTATGGCTCTGATGCGGATTTGACAGCCGCTTAATGTATAGTTAGATTAGCTAAATTTTCACTTTTTCCCCCAATAAAACAATGTTCAGGCACATGGCACACCAAAATCTGACGAGGCAGAGAGGGCAATTAATAGAACTCCAAAAACACGTAAGCAACGTTTGATATCATCCACAACGCAAATAGGCCGTATTCCTGAACGTGGAGGGCGCTGTCAAGTGGTCCGCGCCTGGTCCGCGCCCATCGTGCACGCGTGCGTTATGTTCAAACACAAAACGCGCTACGCGCTACGCGCACACGCCTTCCAAACGTTTATTTTGAATGGAAATCTGTGCGCGCGACAAAGGTCTGCGCGCTCCGCGTACGCGACTTTTCCCCCGTACGTACGTATGCACGTACCCCCACTTTTCTACTGTCGTCTATGGACATTTTCCCCTAGTCTGGTACCCGGACCAAAAATTCTTTGACTAGACTCATATTCAGTCGTTGTATGTGGAATATGTGGAGCGGGAACCAGTCTAATTTTCCCCCAAATCACCTTGTTCGAGCGCCCTCCCGCGTTCAGGAATACGGTCTATTGGGTTATGCTTCGACGTTTTTGCTGGGAGAGGATTTGATTGAAAAACCCCATTGCCACTCGTATGCATGTCTAAAGCCTGTCTAGCATTTTTCCTACAAATTTCCCAAGGCTATAGTAAGAGACTCTACAGACAGTCTCGGGTATATATTCTCGTCAAATCTTATATATATAATCGTGGGAATTTCGTAGCAAAAATCGCAGAGTGGGAGCCAGCTTTAAAGGCAGAGGCTCGTCAATGCGCGCGTGAGGCCAAATTCGTGCCACGAAATACTCAGCTCCATAGCAAAGGCACGGAGCTGCGTATTTCGTGGCACGAATTTGGCCTCGCGCGCGCATTGACGAGCCTCTGCCTTTAAGCGGGCCTCCCACTGTGCGATTTGTGCCACGAATATCCAACTATTCGGTACGATTTGGTACGATTGTGTATAGAGTCTATAGACATGTCTCATGGTAATCCCACCAAATCGTACATTATCGTTGGAAATTCGTTGCAAAAATCGCACAGTGGGAGCCAGCTTTAGAGCCGCAAACACGAACAACCTGCAGATATACGTTTTGAAATGCACGAGGTATTATTAAGTGCAATTGTTATTTTGGTTTGACATGAGCAGCTAAATTCACCTTGCAATGTGAGCGGGTTGTTTGCGCATGTAAAGCCCGCCGCACGCCTTTGCGATCTAGCGGCCAACCGGAAACAGGACCATCGGATGCGGAAAAATCAAACAAGTTTGATCTGCCCCAGTTGTTTGGTGTACGGTCAGACCGGCCCGATGTTTCAGCGCACACCTTTTCGGTATGTGGGCCGAAGGGCCGATTAGCTGGTAAATTGCCGCAAAGGTGTACGGCGGGGTTAAGGAACCCACTTTGAAAATCGGGCTAACCGATGAAAGTTTCACCATAAAAGATTGATAACAGAAAACTTATAATCTTTCGGAAAGAGCAACTGCTGCAACTGCTTCTAGATTATTTACAATAATCTGCAGAAGGTTTGTATACAAAGATCGATTACAACATGACATCGCTTCGTATCGCATAAAAATGGAAATTTGAATTACTATGTATTTTCATGCAAACAACTATATACCAAAACTTTCTATTCAAAGTGTAGGTAAAGGTTAACAGATAATGATGAGATTGTTTGGACCTATACAATGCATATTAAGACAGTGAGATATATTTTGTTTTGCAGTACACATTCCACTTACTGTAATCCGTTATTCTGCAGAGTCAGAGGTGTATTTCACCAAACTTTTCTCTTGGAAAAGTTTGTGATTCACAAACAGGGATTGTCTTCTATCTGTAGGGTGCTCGGTTAGCGGTGTGTGGTACAACCATCTTGGATCACAGATGATCATTAACGCGTCCACAGACGGCGTCTTGTACGGAGAATACCGCACTGCAGTCGAACGTGAACACGGAGCGGCTGGTGAGGGAATCTGTCCCACTTTTTCATTGATTGGGCACTTATGGATTCGATTATCGATCTGATATATAGCTGTTGTCATAATGTGAAAAAATAGATGAATTTGCCAAAATCTATTTTCAGAGGTTAGTTTTCACAACAATAACCAAACGATACTCTTTTTTATCACGAAGCTGTTAACAAAAAGATGAGTTCTGGTGTTATTTTCAGTGCCAATAAAAGGCTGGTTCGTGGTGAAAACCTGTCAAACATGGCCGCTGACGTAATGACATGTACTTACTTGTATCAATGTGGTAACACTTTAGAAGAAACACTTCCGAATATCGTCCATATATTGAGAGTTAAAATACATCATGCCTGGGGCCAATAATTTCATAAAGCTGTTAAGCAAATAAATTTGCTTAATCTAAAATTTGTTTGCTTTATAAAAATGGGTTAATCGTCAAAATTGTATGTCAACTACTTATGTTTTTAGCAAGAATAGCAGAACACCGCAGTCAATTGTAATATACATTACATAAGATTTCGCTAAAAAACCCATTTTTATAAAGCAAACAAATTTTGGATTAGGCAAATTTGTTTGCTTAACAGCTTTATGTAATTGGCCCTTGGCCATTAAACATCAAAGCATTGTATACTGACGCATTCAATCTGTACAATACGCAGGTCAGGGCCCAGCTAGGCTGATTGGTCACATTTCCACCGGCACGGACCAGCCAACATTCGGTATGACGGTGATATGGAGCAGCGGTCAGTCAGTGACCAGCTGGACCGGTCAGTGCCTGTTTTGCGATGGCAAGGAAACACTGATGACCACGTGGATTCTGACGTCAAAGAGGGACACCTGTGACGAGTTCTGGATGGCAAATAGGTAATAAAATAAGTTAGCGCAAAACTCTGAAACGAGCATAATAAGCACGCATTGTTTACTTTAATGAAATGGCGTGACCCCTGAGCTAATGGCAGCCACCAAAACACGAAGTGCACACGTCACCTTTTGTCAGATAGTGCTTTCGTAATTGTTACGTCTGCAGTTTGACCGACCGGTCACTTTGGTCCTGTTTTGCATACATTTTGGTTTAAAAATGACATTGTGGTCAGATTGCTTTTGATTAAATAAATGGCCAGTATGCCTGGTATGTTTGAAAGAAACATTGATACCTGAGTGCTTTGATTATCGTCAACTTGGTTTTCGTGAAAACGAGTACACTGTAAAATAATTATTGTCGCTCTTTATGCTATCTACTACACGACATCGGCTTTAACTTTACTGTATTATCACTTTAAGATGACGAAAAGGAGATGCAATTTTGGAAGTGGGAGGAACCCCTCGGAGAAATCTCCTGAGAAACCAACGCAGACGAGTAGGGAAATGAGGCCTCCCCTTCATAGGCTTAGGCACACTTGCTTGGCAATGTTTGCCATTCAATCCCACGAGTCTTTGCTAATGCAAAACAAGAATCGCTTGGATTTGAAGAGAGAGGGCTTTAGATCCAGATTCGGATTCCATGTGCATGCATGTGTGCATTTTAAATCTCTTCAAACTCTACAAAACGTAATTATTTCCAATTTCCCTTTTCTGTCTCGCAAAGGATTGGTCAGGACAGGTTCACACGCACAGAGGTAAAGGATGGGCCCCGTCGGGAGGACAACACCCATAACCCACGTGACTTTGCCCGCCACCTGGAACAAGAAGAGATAGACGATCAGCTGGATTTGTAATATGGGGATGACTACGTGACATTAACTTAATTTCCATCTATATTTGAGCAACCGATAACAAGATCTACTGGCAAAACAGTCTAGAATTTGGTTTTATAACAATTGTAAACATTAAAATAATAAGAAAAACATTATTTTTGTAATGAATAGAATAGTAGGCGTCGCATATTGATAATCACAGTACGAAAAAACGGTAAACGGAATTTCTTGCATACACCTTTCCACGGTCCCACCTGTAACACTAAAAATGCCATTGCTTTGCACTTCGCAAATTTAAATGTGAGGAGATATCAACGTTTGTTGAGAGTAGGCCTACATTTTAGCGTTCAAATACAATCCTTGAAAACGTAAACGATTAATATACAAATAATGAATGTTTATGAGTGCAGTGGGAGGAATATTTTCATGAGGTGAAAGATGGAATGTGTTCCATTCAACTCGGCTTCGCCTCGTTGAATGGAACACATTCCATCTTTCGCCGAATGAACATTTTCCTACTATTGCACGAATTAAAACATTCATTATTTGTTTTATATAACGCCTTAGTAGATCCTTGTCATCCTACTTCTTTCACAAATTATTCAGGTTTACATTTCGAATTTATTTCATCGTCCGTCATCAAGTACAATACCCGCCATGTCGCTTGTGTCAGGGGCTGGTCGCGTTCACTGGTCGCGCTCGCGTCATACATTCGACACGCACATACAATACTGTACACGCGCACAGTGGGCGCGGGCGCACCGTGCAATGGAAAAAACGTATGGAACAAAATTGCACGGTATGTCTGTGACGTAGCATTAAATGGATTAAATATTAAACGACACGTGACCTGCTATCGTCCAATCAGATCACAAGGATCTACTTGGGCGTTATATAAAACACTATAATGTACGCGATGAGACAGACTTTCACAACGGAAATTCATATAGCTAAAGGTAGAAATAACAGGTAAAAACCGTCGAGTTACTTGTGTAATCAAACTTTCGTCGGAATCGCTCTGGCTTCATCAGGAGTAAAAGTGGAAGGACCATCATGAACATGCGTCAGTCCTGCCAGTGATCATTGTTGTGATTGGCATGGTGTATTCATTGCTTGGATTCATTGTCGGCCAATTGCAACATAGGCCTATAGATCAGATCACTGACAGCGTGACAGCCGACTGATGCGTGTCCACGCAGACATTTGTCCTGATAAAGTCAGAACCACTTTAATTCTGACAGAAGTTTGAACGCGCAAGTAATTAGCTTTTTTGGGTGTTTCACATGAATGATTTATGTCTGATGTACTGACGTACTCCCTCACATGCACACTTAGTATCCAGATGACCAGACAACATTTTTGCTGCTATGTGGTGCACGCGGCAGATGTAAAGTGCAGAATCAATACCGAGTTCACTGTTGGAGAGAATGGCATAAAGCAACCATGACTGTTGGTTGCCAGGCAATGGCGTGCACCGCGTAGCAACAATTACGGTATAGTATGTGGGCTTTCTAGAGTACACCGCCATTTAAAAGTGAAACATTCGGGGCGGAAGCCACAGTGCAAAGGTTACACAAAAAAGGCTATTTCGATGACGTATCTGTTAACTGAACTTTTGCTCAAAATGTACCTTCATTTCACATGATAAATCTAAAGTGAGGATTTATTAGAGGCCAATAAAAACCACTAAAAGGTCCCAGAAAGAGACAGTGGGTTCATTAAATGAAATTATATAACATTGACACATGTACAACTGTTCATTTTGATTTGAAATAAAAAAATAAGTAGCCTATTTAACCTTCTTTGAAAAAAATGAGAGCGCTGTTTTTAGCCCATTTTTTCCCCTTTTTAGCTCATTTTGTTCTTTCTGAAGACATATAATCCGTCAGAAAGTGTAAACTCCAGCCTTAACTACACGAACCCGATGACACCAGATATGAATTTCACAGAATTGACCACCACATGCAGACCTTACAACCCGGATCACCTGCATCCCGGATCTGACCACTTGGAAGCTAATAGATCTCCATGCTCAGGATCCAGCAGCCGATTTCACGAAAAATTGCGTAGCTTACGCAACTTTTGAAAATGGCACAAGCCCCATAGGCTTGCGTGTAATTATCACAGGAATGTTGCTTACGCAATAAAAAGTTGCGCAAGCGGGCTTACGGCTGCAGGCCCATTAAAATACAGAAATACAATGAAATAACCCGGCGCATTCCTTCGTATTCCTGTATTTTAATGAGGTTCGAATCGTCACTGATGGTCAATGTGATTCTCAGTGTACAGTAAATTATCGTCGTTGGTGGTGCCATTCTGGTGCTTGCCCGAGAATGTTCTTGCCAAAATCGTCACTATAAACATACAAACTAGTGACAATTGTACCAACTTCCAACATTAATCAAAAATATTAGAAGCTATCTCAGGAGTGCCGTATATAGCAAAATGTTGTTTAAGCCCGAAACTTTCGCTTTGATTTTATCTTGAGTTTTGAAAGCTTACGAAATAATCTACGGATTTTTCTGTTTTTGGGCTGACTTCGACAAAACTTGCAAGGCCAACCTCTAAACATTTGTTTGCAAAAAAATCATGTGATTTTACTTTTCTTGAAACTGCATGGTCGTGCATGCCATTTCTTAACAATGATGTACATTGCTTACATCCAGTAGAGGAAATACATGTGTAATTTTGAAAACAAGGTGTTTTTTGTTTGAGAAAGTTGCAGTTTTTGGCCATAATGTTCATTTTCCCAAAATTAATTTGAATACTGGGAAAGTACTGAAGGATTTTTTGAGAATATTTCAGAAACGTCATTGTTTCTGAGATAACCTCAAAGTGTGTTCAAGTTGCACCAATGATCATTTCTGAAACATTATAAGAAAATTCTATACTTTGATCGATTTTACCAACAGGCTGTGAAAAATGATTCGCAATTCCTTCGAAAGTGCTGGAAACATTCTTGGAAAGTTGTGGATGACATTTCGGACAAAAACGACACTTGCCCTGCAGTAACGTTTTGAGCTATCATATGTTTTCGTGACCATGCATCTACAGTAAAATCCATTTTTTTTACATTCTGTACTTGTTCGATAGACTGCGCTTGTCATCACAATGAGGGATTTTTTCTTCGTCAAATTTGAAATTACCATTGGCAGCCTCGTTTCATATGCTCAGTTATTGTATTACGTCACCTGCCTTTTCATTTGCAAATTTCAGGACAAAAGAAAGCAATAAGATGTTGCTTTTTATCAGTTTGCGAAAAATTGTGCGGTAATCAACAGTGGGTCTTTAATGTACATCTAGCAATTAACATTCGATATAACTTATTATTTTGACGAACGACTTCAAAAGATATTGACCATCGAAAATCCCAATTGCATTCGTTTATTTTTGTCAAGCAGTCAAATAAAAAATCGTTACAAAAACATTTTCCTTCAGTTCAGGTTGTTTGTACATTATGAATTATAATATAATATCTATCAATTAAAAAATATTTGGCAAAATTTCAGTGCGAATTCAAAATAAACAAAATATACACAATATACACATTAAGTTATTATTTTACAATTACAAGTAAGAGCGCAGAGGAAACTAAAGAAATAACGGTTTGCTTCCAAAACAACAATTTAAATTAATATATATAAAAAAACGTGTATTTTCTGTAAAACACCCAAGTATGTTCCCCCCATATTTGGGTCGGCTGGATAGCCATTCCTGTAATACATGCGTTGTTCCCTAGACAGTTTGTACATACTTCAGAGAATGAAATTTTAAATCGCACCTGTTGTGAAACACTTCGGTAGTACTGAAACCAAATATAGGCAACTTTTTATTGTCTTATCATGTGACCTGCCAAGCTACGAACTGAAGTCCAGAGTAGCAGTGAATGGCGTCGTGCAATCAGTCTTGTCGCTGTGCATTCGTTTGAACTCCTACGTTACCCAGCAATATATTGCAAAGTATGGGACCAACTTGTAAATAAATTATGGTGTCTAGATGCATTACTAATATCTGTGTAAGCAATGGTAATATCAAATGGCAAAATGCTTTATTACGCAATAAGAATGAGAAGCCATACAACAATGACACCGATAAAGACGATACTACCCATCACGAGTCCGACAATGGACCAGTTCCTGGCGGCCACAGATGCTGCTTTTGCCCCTCTATGATCCCCTTGGAGCCACTTACGCCGTACCTGTTGGTTTGATCACACATTTGGTTACTTTAAATTCAACTTGAAGGTAATTAGGTAACTTCTGTCGTGATTAGCCGTCACCAAGCAAGATTTATTGCGAAAAATTCAATGGCAAATAAGCTGTTTTTTGCACGTGTATCCATAGTGCAAATTATTTTACAAATAAATCCCTGATACTGTGACATTTGTGACCGACTCTGGCAAAACCCGACGCTTCTCGGTATTTCCCATAACGTGATATGGGCCCACAACCTTAACAAATGGCCTCTGGGATCAACTTGAAAATTTGGCAGAATCAACATCGGGATACATTCAAGATTTGTTTTGTTGTTTGAACTGTCTCAAAATTCCTCATATTATTGACAAAAAATTAAATAATCAACTAGTTTGTCAAACTTTAAAGACCAATAGCTCCATTTCACTTTTTCTGATCTGTCATACTTTAATTGGTCATAACTTCGCCAAAAATTATCAGAATTTCCTCAAACATGTTTTAAAAGATACATTTTTGTATGCACACTGAGATGATACCAAAACTTAAATTTTGAATTTTCATCACAAGTGTTGGGTTTTGCTGGAGCCGGTCACATTTGTTAACAAACATCATAAACGGTTACGTGTCACCAACGCAACCCTTTACGAAATCAAATACAATCATGTCTTAAACATTGCAAACAAACCCTTACTCAAGCTCTAACCTTAGTCGTAACAGCTAGAGCTTTGCTAAACAATTAAGCTTTGTAAGTAACAGTATTTTCTCGAAAAGGATTTCGTCGATTAAACTCTCATTTAGTTTTAGCAGTTGTCGTGTTTAAAGGCCCATTACATACGTTGCAGTGACCCAACGTTTTACTTCATGGGTTGACAAGAAAAACCCTACTAAAAGTGTCGATACCGATGGTAACAAACACCACATGGTTTTCCCGTCTGAAATGGTACCTTCGTGGGAGAAATTACCAACCGAAGGTGCCTCACCATTTTTTTACCATTCACTTAACACAAAATCCATGCATGGTTTTTTAATATTTTCTGAAGTTTATTGTATCTATGGGGCTGACATTTCTACAAGGTAGTTTATCAACATTATTTGTTGGTTGTGTAATGCCATTGTGGAACATGCTGTAACAAATATAATGGCCTTTAACGATTATCGGTGAATATACGAATTTACCAACCTTACATTGCCCGTTGAACACTTAAGGAATTCAGATGAGTTCCGGTTGCATTTAGGTGTACGTCTTCTTACCCTTCTCCACACTCGCCCTTCCCTCCCCTCCTGATTTTACGACCAACCGCTTTCGGTTAGTTTGCCCCATCACACGCCTACCGCACCCAAAATACCGCGTCACATTTCTCGCTCCCGCCTTTCCTCTCACACCCTGTCACACATAAAACACCGGCAAAATGGGGGTCGAAATGCTCCACATATACTTACATGTATATCGTGATGGTAAAATCTGATATCGGGATAAGCTTAGCCACATTGTTAAAAAAATTACTTACTTCACTGGATTTGGCCACAGCTGCGAAGCCAACCGGCAGACAACACAAAATGGTAACGAACAGAGCCAGGAACTGGTAGTCGTTTGGCTGCTCTTCACCTGGGCTACTGCGAAACATCGCGGCTGCACTCGGAGAAACCTGAATTGACCAAAATTAAAAGTTGCGATGTTGTATAGCCGAGTCCATCGAAATGTGCATTTGCCTAAAATTACTCGTTACAGTTTTTTTACATGTAGATTATACCAGTAGTAAATAAATAAGTCACTTTGCAAAGTTTACGTAAGAACGTCTATACCGACACTCAAGGAACAGAAAAAAATAAAAACAATTCTTTACCGAGAAAACTGCGCCTTGATGTGTACCGTACGCTGCTTGTGGCTGTTTGTACTCGGGCTAAACAAAACACGAAATTTCATCAATTATTTATTTGCAATGAAGTATAAGGTACATCTACTGGCAACAACTAATTTAAATATATTTATTTCCATATATCAACTAAACCAAGTTCACAGCTATATAAGCGCTTTAAATAATCTTAAATATTAAGAGGAGCCTCCGAAAAGCAAATCTGACGTTGCTTATCAAGTTATCAGCGCGACTTAAATGAGACTGACCAGAAATTCGAGAGACGAAAATGTAAGGCCAAAAGCGTACATTTAGAATAAATACTTGTTTGAAACAATATTACTTATGGATAATCCTTTCAAATTTTGCATCATAAGGTTATACGGGAGCGGTTGAAATCGCCCCAGATTGCCCAATTTTAGGCTGAATGTACCTTTAAACAACGTACGTTTACTGACTGAGTGTATAGTGCATAAACCAATGTTAATTTACAAATCGCCAATGTCAGTTTACCCAATGAAAACTTTAACAGGGGATACCAAGACTATTTACCTGTTGTATTTGCAGCGTGTAACCGACGTGAGTAGGTCCCGGCGTATAGGCTGCTTGCTGAGAAGGGGCAATAACGCTGATTTTCTGGACCTCCCCTACGGCAGAAGAGTATGTCGGAGGGGGATTTTCATTTGATACATTGCCTGAAACTGTAAAAACAAATATATTTCTTTTGAAAAAAAAACGCAGCGACAAAATTAACTTCAGGGAAGTTTAATTAAACAGGAACAAAACAACTAACCGAATACAGCACAAATTTAGAGCATCGTTAATATTAGCAAATCATTTTAGTGCAAAGAACAACTGATTATAATGCAAATTTGGCTAAGGGCAAAGTTGTGCCGAGTTCACTAAATGAGTCTTTCACGGTAAAGGGGGCATTTTGGCAACACAGACCACATTTTCCTTTGTCTGGTCTCAAAATAAAAGAAATAAGTTTCAGTTGTTCTGAAGAGATAACTAATTAGGCCCAAAAAGGGTTACAAATAGTGTGACTGTGACAACATGCCTTTCTAAAAACCACGTGTACAAATTTCCAATATACGCTCGTAACCGGGACGGCCTAAAATAACACAAGTGTCCGTCCCGGTTACGAGCGTATATTGAAAATTTTTACAGAGGGTTTTTAGAAAGGCATGTTGTCACACTATTTGTAACCCTTTTAGGGCCTAAGTTATCTCTTTAGAACAACTTAAACTTATTTCTTTTATTTTGAGACCAGACAAAGGTATTTCCTCGAAAATATGGTCTGTGTTGCCAAAATGCCCCCTTTACTGTGGAAAGACCCAAATAGATGTTTGGCAATAATGATTTGGTGCATGTTTATCGAATGAAATCTTCTAAAAGGACACTCCTGTGGGCGGATCCAGAAACTGTTCCAGCAGGAAGGGGTCAGGCCTATCAGATTATTTATGTCATATTGTTGCAGACAGGCGGACACAATGTAATGCAATACATTTGTTATTGTTGTCAGAGCAGAGGGAGTTTTGACAAACCCCCCAGCCCCCCACCCCCCTCCCCCACTCTGGAACCGCCTCTGCACTCAAAGGAGCCTATCCAGAGTTTTAAAAAAATAATTTATCATGTTAGGCCTACATAAAGCACTACACATGTTTGCTTTCACGTCCAAATCGGAGATTGCAAATTTCCTGTTTTCTTTCCATGGATACTATTTTGGGAAGGCATTTTATGTAAAATCCATTTTCTGGAAAAATCTGAAGAAGCTTCTTTAATAGTACCCTGACGGTAAAAATCGTGACGGCAGAGCGCTACTGGTAATCAATCACATAGGGAGCTGCATTCTTAAAGGGCTATGACATGCTAAACAACTTTTATGCCTAATTTTTGCTTCATTTGATGGATTACGTGTTCAGCAAGACAATACCATTGTTCGTTTGGATGTAAAATCAATAAAAGGTAGCCTTTTTCAACTTTGAAGATTTCATTGCAGTAAATCACTTTAGAAAGACACAAGGCAAAAGTAAAGAAAAAACATAAGACTCCAAGTTGGAGTTATGGCAAATTTTTGCAGTTTTCACCTTCAGTTTTGTCATGGTTTACAACAGGCAACATGGAAAACAAGCTTAAACAGCTATAGATTACAAAAGTTTCAGGAGGTTTGAAAAAAAGGTCGAATCTTTTGTGCACAGTTGAATGTGATTTTCTTGTGTTTGCCTCTTGTGACATCACGACCATAGTCATGAATGTGCATATTTACATCAGCATAAAAACTAAAAATCTTTGTTTTAACCCCAAAACAAGCTCCAAATAGGATTTGTATTACTGTAACCGAATAAAGTAGTTTTATAGCATAGATTTCAATGATAAAAATCCCAAATCATGGTCCCTTTAAATGGCGAAAGTTCCTGCCCAAAATAACTGGGAGGAGTGGTTTTAGTTTTTACAAACCTGTTGTTGACATAGTGGAGTGTTTGGCACGTTGATGCTTTTGCCTTTTCGCAGTACTAGCTCAAAAGTAACCGTCTCGGATACAAATTGTTAAGCAAAGGATTGACCTATATACAACCGATGCGTTGAGAACTAAATATGTGGTATACAACACTTCCAAATTGAGGAATCCTTGCGCGTCGAGCTTTTTAACTCCAAAATGGTTTCCTGAATACGTGGGTCAAAATGAGCCAAGGCCTTGACGGAGTGTACGTCACCAGTTAATGTCCTTTATTAACTGAAAGCTATACATTGTAATTCCACGAACCGGAATTTGGCAATTCCACCGCTATACGGACGTATTTTCACTTACACTGTCTTGTACACATAGTTACTAACAGTAACTATATGTTTTAGCTTAATTGGTAATACAGGCTTGAGAAACAAACGTTAAGAACGTTATTACACGTTAATTTTTGACATGAAATTTGGTATCAGTAAAACCCTACACTGCAAAAACGTTGGGTAAAATTGTACTCAACATTTTACTCATCGTTGTCTAACTACATGCAATCCAGCAGTTGTTGAGTAAGAATATGCACAACCCTGTTGTTAATTAATTTTACCAACAGTTGCGTAATTCTGTTACTCGACAGTTGGGTTTTTTGTTTACTCTTATGTTGAGCATCGTGTAATAGCAACTGTCGAGCATTTCTGTCTACGGAAGCATGAAAGGGACAGGATTAAAAATAGTAAATCATAGTTATGACTTAGCATAAGTCATAATTATGACTTATAAGTCATATAATAAGACTTATAAGTCATAATTATGACATATGATAAGTAAGTCATAATTATGAATTATTTTTTATGTATGTCCCGGTATCTATCGAATAACTGTTGATAAATTTATTACGTGTGCAGAATGTCTATGTACTGTTAATTGATTTTAATTGGAAGGCTAGGGGATTTATAATGGATTTTATTTGGTAAAAATGTTTGGGGGAAATTTAAATGACATTCTGGTTAAAAGCCGTTGGAAAATTACAAAGTTATTCAAGATCAAACGTAGGTAATTTTTTGACACGTAGGCCTATGCCAAGTATAATACATACATGTACGTCCAGTTATTCAAGGGATTCGGCCACAATGTACTGTATGGTTGACGTGCCCATGTACGCGTACGTATTTGGGTATTTTGTAACACCGTGCTATGAAAATGGCCGCAGTGCATGTGCCAATCGCATGTCACATACTTACTTGAAGTACTGGACGTCTTTTCAATGGAAACATACCCACGCAAGCGCTAAATAACGTGCCCCAGTGTGTCCCAGTTGACATTGTTACCTTTGAGTGTCCTCCACGGCCTAGCTGAACAAGCCCACACTGTATAGGATATTTTTCTTCATTTTCTCCGTATCGAATTCGACGATGTTCTACCTAAATCATTACCAAGCACATGCATGCACGTGACGTTTACATAACTGTTGGGTAATTTTTACACAACCGATGGTTAAATTTAGCCACGTGGTCTCCATTTGCTCAAAAATTGACCGTTTTCTCAAAAGTTAGACGAAGCACGGAGCTGGTTTTTGCTCGGGTTGGTTTTAATCATGCATATCTTCAATAACACAGGGGGATAAAACAGTTTACCAATCATGTAGGCTATACTATCTTTAACGTCATCCCATATAAACGCGAATAGCAACTTTCAATTTCCATATCAAAATTTCCATTTCCTTAATGAGCGTGTCTAGATCACATTTTTAGCCATCCCAAACATTTTCCCATGGGTGTGGAGATTTTGATATACTATCATTTGTCATATTTTAAAATTTCGCGCTCCCAATTCACACAATCCAAATTAAGGATATTGTCGAAAACACACCGATGTTTAGTAAACTAATTTATCCGCGGTTACACAAAACAGTGCAGTGATTACACCAACATTTTTGCTTTCGGATCCAAATTAGAGATTGCAAATTTCTTGGTTTCTCCTCATGAATAGTATTTTAGGGATGCATTTTATATAATTGATGGGTTAGAACGAAATCAATTTTCTTGAAAAATCTAAACAGTCGAGCTCTTCTAATTAATGTACTGACGTTACATTTCACCAATACGGACGAAAATACGTGATAGCGATTGCTCTTGCAGTTATAGTTGTACATCCAACCTGTTTGTGTATGAATAATCTCGAATAACTACACTCTCGAGGTATCCCCTCACCTATGGAGAGAAAACAATTGCTATCCAATTTTGTCCCGGGTTCAATTCCTTGGCGTGTAGAGGCCTATGTGAATTGGATTTGCAGTCACCGCGTGGATTTCCCCTATAGGAGATTTCACTGAAGGTTTTCCTCCCACTTCTAAAACTAAATCTCGTTCGTCGTCATCTTGAGTTGATAATAGTTCAAGCTAAAACCATTGATGACATAAAGGGCCTTGGTTGCCGAAGATGCCATAAAATTAACAACAAACAAACAGACAAGCACCCCGATTTGAAATGTTGTCTACTTTGTCATGGAATTGTTTCCTGCATGTGCACGTAATAATGATCTCAATACAATAAGTAGGACACACGGAAAGCACTGTGGTCGGTTGACTTCCTGCCTGACTTCCACCACAGGGTGTAAAAAAAACGCAAATTATGAAATTCATGGAAGCATGTCACACAGAATAAACAAGTGCATATAAAGTTGCTGTTTTACATGCTCTTATAAAGACATATTACATGATTGGAAAACTTTTAAGAACAGGTGCAACAGCATTACATAAGTAAAGAATAATGAAGATACATTTCAGCCACATAGAGGCTGTAATATTTCAGAATATCATAATAATTCATGCATGGTTTTTGTGTTAAATAAATGGTAAACAAATTGTCTGCAGACAATTTAAAAAAAAGCACCTAAGCTTCGGTTGGTAATTTCTCCCACAAAGGTATTTAACCATTTTACACGGGAAAAAAATCATGTAGATACATTTCAGCCACATAGAGGCAGTAATATTTCAGAATATCATAATAATTCATGCATGTTTTTTTTGTGTTAAATGAATGGTAAAACAATTGTCTGCAGACAATTTTTAAAAAAAAGCACATTCGGTTGGCAATTTCTTCCACAAAGGTATTTAACCTTTTTACACGGACAAAAATCATGAGGTCTTTGTTACTATTGCTATCAACACTTTTTATTCGGGTTTTTCTTGTCAAATCATGAAGTAAATTCTGGCCTTTAAAAATACGGCATACAACACGTCGTGAAATAAAGTGCCACCTAGAAAAAAGTACCAATGGGGCTTCATAAAAGATATAACCACACTGTAAAAAATGCTGGGTAAAACAAAGTTAGAGTATTTCATTTTGACGTTTGTAGTGTTAGTAATTTATCACAGACTTGCAAATAATAAACCCGAAACACAGTGTGACAATATAGGCCTATTGTAGAATTTTGTTTTGTGTATTATGTATGTTAAGATAATTGAAATGTACCTCTTGGTTGAATTTTGTTTCAGTTTCCTCGGCTTGCAAATAATGCATCAGCAGTATAGTGTTTGTACCAGAAGGCTGTTGAAATTAATGCTTTGGAGCGTATGTTTATGTACCTGTTCTCTCCACACCTCTCGCAGTCTCGTGATGGAGTTGTTCCAGATGCATATATCCTGATTTTTAAATCCTGTTAAATATCTTGGTGTAAAATTTTACTGGTAAAAAGTAACGCTAAGTGAGCATGCGCGAAAATCCAGCAACTTGATAGGCTACAGGTATTTCTTGAGGTTTCTCAACGTTTCACACACAAACCGTAGCACTGCGTTGTATTTGTGACTAGACTATCTGTCCATGGGTCCTATTTGATAAAAGTTAAAAACATTCTTAAAGCGGGCCTCCCACTGTGCGATTTTTGCCACGAATTAGGTACGATTAGCTACGATTTTGTTACGATTGTGTATACTCTATACACGATCGTAACAAAATCGTAGCTAATCGTACCTAATTCGTGGCAAAAATCGCACAGTGGGGGGCCCGCTTAAGTGGATTTAAGAACAATACAATCTGATTTTTCCTATCTTTAAAAGCATGAGTTAAGAATGTTTATTTAGGAATGTTTGTAAATGTGCCTTATGAAATTGGACCCTGGTTGTTCTGTTGGCGCATACGTATTCCTTACTGGGTGATGTAAACAACCAAAATATGATGAGGAAAATGGCATTTGCCAAGAACACTGCTGTTCCACCACAAACGGATTAGTTTGGATAAGTATTGAATAGGCGTTACTACATATTAAAAAAGTGTCTTTTATTACAATGTGAAAACACCAATCATTGGTCAGCAGATGCCCAACGTTTTAAGCTTTTCCTCGTGCCAAATTATTGGGACAAGTTGGGGAGGGGAGAACACCAGTTGGTAAAATGGTAACCAACAAATGGCTATGCAATCTTACCCAAACCTTGGATGATTGAATTGAACCAACAATTACATGTATTGGCCATGCACATTTACCCAAACATTTGGTGATTGGATTTAACCAATAATTGGCCATGCACATTTACCCAAACGTTAGATAATTAACTTTTAACCAATAATTGGATATGCACATTCACCGAAAGATTGGTTGATTAAATTTAATCAATAGATGTGCATACAGTATCACCCAAGGCTTGGGTAAGGCTGTTACCCAACACCAGTTATTCGCCCCAAAGATGCATATAGTTGATATTTGAACCGACGTTGGGTAAAGATTTGGGGAAAATTTGTCCGTTTTTTTTATCAGTGAAGGAAAGTTTATCTGGGCCACAAGCTTGTTCTTAAAGATAGTATACAGTATACTTCTGAGAAAACAAGTCAAAAAAGGGTTTACAGTCATTTCGCCCCAAAACCACTTCGCCCTGAACCACTTTGCCCTGAACCACGGCCTGTGCACGAGGTTGTTTTGGGGTGAAGTGGCTTTTGGGCGAAGTGGTTCGGGGGCGAAATGGCACTAGGGCGAAGTGGTTCAGGACGAAATGGTCCAGGGCGAAATGGTTTTGGGGCGAATTGAATTTACGTCTTGCGAGACGAAAAATAATTGTTTTGCTAATTTCTCAAAGACTATAGCACTTTTATAGACAAAATCATTTCAGGGGAGGTTTTCTACCGTCATCGTGTTTATATCGTGTAGGCCTAGTTGTAAGTAAATCTGTGAATCTGTGATTATTTCTGTGAATATTTCTCATGAGTACTGCCTTTAAGTTCACGCTTTGTGACGATTCTGTCGATCTGAATGGGTAGAATAGTCCTATAAGCTGAGACCAGACTGACTGGTTGAATATCAACAACGTGTACATTTCTATGGACAAGTGTGGCTTTGAGTAGAGCCGGGAAGTTTCTCAACGTTTGAGCTAGCGTGCTCTGTAGTCGTCGTCAGGACACTCAAGAAATGACAAGCTTAGAGCACGATAGCTGAAACGTGGAGAATTAAATCAACCGGCTCTTCGCAAAGCCGCACTTCTTCGAAGAGAAAGCTGTGACACATCATATGGTACTTCTCAAACTCGTACATTAATTATTGTCGCCACCATACACAGCGTCAAATCATATTTATGTCAACCTCTTCTTTATATTCATATATATTGACAATGTCCTGGTCATCATATGACTCATAGTCGACATCAATGTAAGGGTCGACAGATAGAGCAGATTTTACAGTCTTTCGTACAAAGTGAACGACCACGCTGCTAAGGACACAGTGCCATAGAAATATCAAAATAACTGTGACAGTAACGTTGTCTTCGAGTTTCCACTGTCGTCCACTAACACACAAAGTGAACCCTATCTGGATGTACCATGTTCCCTGCACCATGGTGCAGCCGCATCGGATCCACCTCCCCATTGCACGATGTGGAGAAACGACTTCCGCTAGAACGAGACACGCTGTCGCAAGTACTAACAGACTCTGCGGCTCGTACATCGTGATGTCTGTCCCGTCAGGAAACTGATGGACGTGTATGCGCAACGCAACAAACTGCGACAGAAAAGCTCCAACGAGACAGAGCCGACTACTTTGCTTCCACGTCCGTGTCCAGTGGTCTTCGGCTATCCTGCACAGTGCGTAAATTACGAGGGGAATCCAGGTTAACCAGGCGTTCCATCTGTGTTCTTGACACACAAAACAAACCCCGCGACGCAGCATTTCCAGGATCAGTACAAGTCCCGCGAAGCACAGAATAGCGGAAGCCTCGACCGATGATCGGCGGAAGAACGTCTCCATGATAAAGTGACGGCTCTTGATGTCAAAGTCTCGGGAAGATTCCCGGTAGCACCGACCAAATGTCCACCCGATGCCTGTGAAGAAGAGGAAAACTCCAAACACGACAAAATCTCCCCATTCCGTCAATTTTGCACCCATCGTTAAAGACAACGTTCAGTTATTGAACTTACAGGAGTTAACGCTCTTCAGTTGTCGACAGAAATGATCAAGAAACGAAAGGTTACATTTACAATCCGTCCAGTGCGTGGCAACGGCACACGCTCACCTCGATCCAACAAACATTATTGCTTATATCAACGGCTGTGAACTGAGGAAAGCCCCGTGGAAAAACAGGCCGATCGAAAGCTGCTGTAATTGCTGGGCTTGTTACACAGAGAATGACAGAAAAGGAAAATAAATTTCTCCTGCATACAGCTTCAGTCTCCCAGTTTCCCTGAGGGGTATCGATTGTGAATTAAAATAGACTGGCGCACGAACTCGCTTCACCGCCCATGGCATTGGGCATCGTGCATGCCTACAAATCAACAAATACGAAAATGCCTTTACAATCCACTTATGGAACCATTTGACGTTTTTCTCCTCTAATGCTCCGATGGGGCCTGGCCAGTCGGCCTTGTAATTACATGAACCTCTGATAAAAATCTTCACGGCCTTTTGCACACCTTAGGGTGTTAGAGCGGTACCGTAACGTAGATACGATGACGCACTGACGTGTGTTGAATACCTGGCTCAGCTCAAACCTGGCCAATATTGACGAATGCTCATAACTGTCTCCAGAGCGCGTGATAATACCCAAACCCTGCAGGCAAACTTTAGCATGCAAACAGTAACATCAGATGATCTTCTTTTGCTATTCAATTATTCGTTTGTATCTTATAAAGAAATATCTGTAAAATTTTAAAATGACGAGACTCTTGTAAACCTTTTTTGTAGAACTGTTTATATTTTACACTCGTCGACGATAGGTATGAAGTAGAATTTGATGGTGTGAGCGAAACTCATTCATTTTATGCATTGAAAATTCTTATATAAGATACTGTTACTTATATAAGATACTGTTAGAAACTATTTAGCAAAAAATAGTGTCCACTAATTTTGAAAGCTTACTAGGGCATTCGAGGACGAAATATTACGAACATCTTGGATTGTGGCGTCTGTTCCAAGTTACACACATTTCTACCTGAAAGTTATTGGTTTTTATTTGTGTCTTCTGTATAAGTGCACTTAAGAAAATGTCTCATGCATGGCATACGTAAAATAATCATGTTTATTACCGTATAATTTGATATTTTCTGTGGTTAAGGGTAGAACGAAATCAAGAATATATAAAAATATTAGTCAAGAATATCTGAAAAATCGGTTGATAAAAGCACCGTATGAACACGGAATAAACAAAAACATTAACACATCTCTGAAAAATGGCGCGAAACGTCTAAATCTCGACGCATTCTCTCATCGTCGTTGCTATTAGTATTAATGTTCATATGATATCGAGGACCATCGGGTGCCACTTCCTTAACGATTTTTGGCTTGGCGTTGCGTTACAGCTGCGCGCGTTAGTTTAAGACACCCAATGCCACTGCTTAGCACCGCCGAAGCGGGAAGCCAGCCTTCCTCTCAGCGTCCCACGTCCTAGAATGACTTTACCGAAGGGACATGTAACGTAATATTGGAGAAACCAGAGCCTAGTAAACAGATTGGCTGCGGTGCGTACATTCGTAATATTAACAAGACTTTGTGTGCGAGATAATATTGCACAGTATATTGAACCTTTGGGAAAAAATATAAACTAGAACATCACAAAGATATAAAAGCGCATAAAAATACGTAATTCAATTCGTGTGAAGAAAGATTAGAAAACCATTAAAAACAGAAACAACAGCATTACATAACTAAAGAATAGTGTAGAAATTTTAGCCACATAAAAGCAGGATCTTTCAGAAAACTTGAATAATACATGCATTTTTTTTTGTACAAAAGAATGGATGGTTTAAAAAAATGTCTGCAGACAATTTATTTAAAAACCTTTAGTTGGCAATTTCTCCCACAAAGGTAGCATTTTACACGGGAAAAATCATGTGGGGTTTGTTACCAATGCTATCAACACTTTTAGTGTTTTTTTTTTTTGTCAAGTACAATTTATGGTAACTGCAAATTATATGCCTTTGCTATGGAGCTGTGTATATCGTGGCACGAATTTGGCGCGCGCGCATTGCTGACGAGCCTGTGCCTTTAACGTACAATGCATTAAAAATGTATCAAATTGAATGATTACAGTAAATGTTTTTTAGATAAATTGGCGGGGTTATTTAAATTAGTTTGGACAACAACAATGTCCGACATTATTGTTGTATTGTGACTGAATTTCATTGAAATATCTTGGTGTCGCGTGGTGGCGATTTGGCAAGGGTATTTAAGTACATGTACATCATGCGACTACCCGCTTAGACGCGTCATCAAAATTAATACGGCTCAGGCCTACAGCAATCTGTGCAGCACCCCGGTGACAGACATCAAGTAGGAGACGGTGAAAACATGAATATGTAATTACGGGATTTTCTTCCTTGGTACTGAAAAAGAACTGAAAAACTTACAAACTGACGTAATCGATAAAAAATAGTTTTGAATACTTATTAATCTGGATATAAATCTTTTTTCACGAATCCCAACGTCATAGGTGCACTTTAAGGTATGACTGATGATGGCCACAGACAAACCAGATTCACTGACTTTAATACATTTCTCAACTTCCGTGTATGATTCAACTTCCGCAATCTTTCTAGTGCCGTTACCTTCTTCTTTCATTATTTAAAGCCCCATTTTGCAGTTACCTAAATTTTACTTCACGAGTTGACAAGAAAAACCGGACTAAAAGTGTTGATAGTAATGGTAAAAAAACCCACATGATTTTCCCGTGTAAGGTGGTACATCTGTGGGAGAAATTGCAAACTGAAGGTGCTTTAAAAAAGGTCTGCGGACAATATGTTTACCATTCATTCAACACAAAATCCATGAATGGATTTCTAAGGTTTTCTGAAGTATTATGTGTGGCTGAAATTTCTACAAGGCAGTTTATCAGCATTATTATTTTTGTAATGCCGCTGTTCCTGTTTTAAAAATGTTTCCAATCAATGTAATCCGTCTTTAATATATGGGGAGTTAGAATACCAGGATAAAAGTGCACACTATATTATTAATTATTAGATGTCTACACTGTTCATCTTCCTTCATTTTATTACTTTTCCGTTATTTTCGGTCGTTCATATTCGTCGTCGATAGTCTTTTCACAAAGGTGCGCGCGCACCCCTTGTCACTTCCCCTGTGACTGGTCCCCTGTCCATGTGCGCTACATTACTCTCCGCTATAGCCTACAAGGACAGGCACACACCGAGCAATAACCACGCGTGATTGGTCATTGTATTAATTACATACATGATCTTTAGAGTTACATGTAGCTCAACGACGAGTGAATTTCGCAATCGTTATAATTTGATTAAATCTCCAGGAATTCCTGGATATTTATGCCAAACATGGCGGCGTGGGTACCTGTCCTCATAGACGACATAGGGGAAGTAAATATGAGGACAGGGAACCAGTTTATCCCCCACCTTTGATCGCGTACCAAACTTTATCTTTAGTTGTGACCTAGACTTTGATCAGTTTGTATCAGTCGTTGCGAAATAAAATATACTGTACACGAGAGCCCATTTTGGCGCCAAAACGTACTCGATATCGCAATTTGTGAACGATTTTTACCACCGATTTTTACTACCATAATTGATCCACAATGAGACGAGTGGCATTGTTTGCGTTTATCCTCTTCAGCACTGCTTGGGCCGAGGGTAAGATTTAGTGGTAGGGCAAGAAATCAATAGGATGGTGGTTTTTCCCGTAAAAAGTCAAACAGTTAGCAAAAATAAATTAAGGTGATTTTGTTTGGAGGACTGTTTTATATTCATGTACAGTGTCCCCCAAAATGTTTGTAGACTCTGGAAAAAAATGACATCGACAAGTAGTGCTATTTTATCAACATAAAAGCTTGTATACTTGTCATTTAGATGTGAAGCCTCATTCTGTAATTTTCGTTGCCCAAAATAGTTGTAAGAAGTGAAATCCTTGTTCCTTTGAGAGTATAGTAATTGATTGGTTGGACCACCTTTAGCCTGCAATCCCCTTGGCATATCCACAAATGCCATGCTTAATACAGCACAATGCCATACTCAATACAGCTCTAGGTATGATGAAGCATGTCCTTTGAGGTGTTCGCCAAAAACTGGGGTGTTAAAATAATTCCCTCGGTGTTGTCCTATACCAAGTCTTGGTGTTAAGTTTAACACCATGGGTTTTATTTTTAACATCCGGGGTGTTAAAAATAATACATGTTAAACTCAAACTAACACCAGGCTTGGTATCTACACTGTAAAAACTGTGGTGTTAAATTAACATCAGTGGTGTTGTCAGTGGTGCACTTGCTATGCAGTATAAATTAACATGCGTTCTAATTCGTCTTGATTGCGTGGGATTCGTCTCGTGCGGTGATCGGCATTGTAATGAAAAAGTGATTTCGTCTTAACAAACATTTAACAAGAGAATGAAAAAATACCCAGAACATTCATATGCTTTCACAGAGTAGGAAATGCAGAGAATGCATATCTAAATTTAAGTGACCAATGTGCTAAATTGAATGAAAAAAGACGAATTCACTTTTTCAATACAATGCCGATCACTGCACGAGACGAATTCCACGAAATCGGGACGAATTAGAAGGCATGTTAATTTGAATTATACTGCACAGCAAATGAAATAATAATAATAATAATAATAACACTTATATAGCGCCCGGATCCATAATATGCTCTTAGGCGCTGTACACATTAAATTACAGCATAAATATGTTTAAAAAGGTGTACATGTAGATCAATACTTACAATTACATTACAATTA
This sequence comes from Henricia sp. BOLD:AAB3569, assembly GCA_037783545.1. NCBI lineage: Eukaryota > Metazoa > Echinodermata > Asteroidea > Spinulosida > Echinasteridae > Henricia > Henricia sp. BOLD:AAB3569. The sequence continues at coordinate 943,647 of JBBELK010000209.1, read as the reverse complement.
CATTACATTAAAGCCTGCTTAAAAAAGTATAGATCAATACATTAAATAATTTACATCAAATTCATACGATATAAACCCAGCCAAATACAAAAAAAAAACAAAAAAACAACTAACCTATAAATTAAGAAAGGCTTGCTTAAAAAGATGAGTTTTCAAACCCGACTTAAAACTCTGTACACTGGAAGACTCCCTAAGGTTAATTTCAAGCTGGTTCCACAGGTGGGGACCAGCCACAGAAAACATTCTCTCACCTGCAGAAACCAGCCTGGCATTAGGGCAATATAATCGAGACGTGTCTAGCGCAGAACGAGTAAATATAGTTGGAACTCTAGTACTTAGCAGATCACGCAAATAATTAGGAGCACAACCATGGAGACACTTAAATACCAAAAGACAAACTTTAAAGATCACCCTATACTTGACTGGTAACCAGTGCAATTGCTTGAGAGCTGGGGTGATGTGATCATACTTTTTTGTACCAGTGAGCAGCCTGGCTGCAGCATTCTGTACCCTCTGCGAAATCTATGACGACTTGTCTAAATTCAAACTGAGAAGTGAGCTCGTCGCTGTTCAGGGGACGAAATTAAAGTATCGTTCTGTGGAATTTGCTAAAATAACCGAGAAATCCTATACTTCATAAAACCTTAAAAAGTCATGCATTGTCTTTATGATGAATCAAAAAATATCGTTTGCAAAGTTACGATTAAACAAAAAAAGGACCTTCAGATGGCAATTTGTCACACAAAGATACCACTTCACACCGGGAAAATGTTAGCATTGTTATTAACATTTTCCGTCAGGTGCTCCTTGTAAACTCACAATGTAAAATTTTGGGTCACTGAAAACAGCTGCAAATGATGTATTACAGGCTATAAAGTCATGAGATATAAGTGGTGGGTTGTAATCTGCATGACGACAGTGAAAAAGCGGGACACAGTCATCTGTTCCACCATAGAGGAATAATTTATTCCTCCGTGGTTCCACACACAAAGCCAGCCGTAAATGGTACTAGTCGGACACAATTACATACTGTACAAGCATAATATAATTGCAATGACGGCGCACTCTTCAAATATCAAGTAATTTCCGCACAAAATGGCAGAGTAGCATACCTTTTGACCTTTGATATTGACTGTCTCGTGTCTATTCATTCCTGCTCACACAACTGTAATCACTGGACTTGAAACCGCGATTGAAAGTGACACTTATGTACGTTGACGGTAAATTTGCAGCCTCTGGGGGTGCTTCATAAAACTCTACAATTAATCTTATCCTCCCAAAATCAATCTTATAAATCTCAGAAGCAATCAGTCTTAAATCCTTAAATTTACAATTAATCTTATCCTCTGTTTCATAAAGAAAGTTAAGATTGACATCAAACTTAACTTTACTCTGGATCAATTTTATTTTAACATTTGATCCGGATTAATTGTAAGAGCCTAAGAATTAATCTAACTTTTTCTGGGAAAATATAAAAATATTCACTTTCTATATTGCACGCAGTGTCAGTATAATACTTGAATCAAACTGTGGCCAGCAAACTGCTTTAGATGCGGGTAATTCCCCAAATTAAGGGTCCAAAACGTTTGGTGTCCCAGTTTTGTACGACACCCTGTGCTTCAAAAATCGCCACTCATATCATGTCATGATCACAAATTTTCAGTAATAGACTGTGACCTGTGATTATATAGGACAGCATCTTTTCTTGAATATTTTGTTCTCTGATTACTGACATATAGTCAAAACAAAAGACCATACACTCTCAGAAATAATGGTTCAAATCTGCACCCCAGGGGTGCTTATATTTGATACAATAGCAGCACCCCTATAGGAGCAAATGTGCACCATGTGAACATGATTTGCACCTTGAAAGGAGCGAGTCTGCACTTTAGGGGTGCACATATATTCAAATGGTGCAAATTTGCTCCCATAGGGGTGCACATTTCCTCCTATATAGGGGTGCTGCTATTGTATCAAGATAAGCACCCCAATTGCACCCTAATTTCTTAGTGTGTAAAGGCTCATAATTTGTTCCATGATATTGAATAGGAATTTAAATTAGCTGTAGAATGAGTTTGCATTAACCTTGGTGCTTTATCCGCACAGACATTAAATTCAAGTGGCGTTTATGGAAATATTTTCTGATGGAAAACCTCTTTCAATCACTAAAAACATTTTAAAATCTTTAAAAGCAGGTCACACGTTCGGAGTTTTGGACCGCTAATTTTGGAAATTACCAATGCACAATAGTCGTGGTTTACTTTTTCAGTCAGCTGAGTAAATTTAGGGTGGAACAAGACTATCGAATTTCAATTCTCAGACATTATTAAATTACACACTAAAACAATTTCATAAATAGTGTTTATTTAATAATTTCATGCATTAGACAAATATTTTACACAAATTTTACTGTTATTTTTTAGTTACATAGTATATTTTTTAATAATTCACACAAATTTCAGATTTTACTCGAACAATATAGTCATGTTATGCTTTTGTGATGGTAAGAACATTAAATGAAGTGATAACCTTTAAAGGTAGAATACATGATTGGTATCTCGAGGAATCAGAAATGTTCACAGATTTATACATAACTTACACAATAAAAACACGATGACGGTAGAAAACCTCCCCTGAAATGGTTTTGTCTGAAGTACTATAATCTTTGAGAAATAAGCAAAACAATGATTTTTCGCCTTGCGAGACGTAAATTCATTTCGCCCCAAAACCACCTCGCCCTGGACCACTTCGCCTTGAAGCACTTTACCCAAAGACCATTTTGCCCTCAAACCACTTCGTCCAAACACTACCTCGCCCAAATGCCACTTCGTCCAAAACAACTTCGTGCACAGGCCGTGGTTCAGGGCGAAGTGGTTTTGGGGCGAAGTGACTGTAAACCATTTTTTGACTGTTATCTCAAAAGTTAGACGAAGTGCGCAGCTGGTTTTAATCATGCATAGGCCTACCTTCAATCACACAGGGGGATGAAACTATTTGTAACGGTCACTTACCAATCATGTATTCAGTAACGACATAATTTAGTCCATTTGTTTAATGTGTTATAACTGGGTGTTTCTGTGATGTTAGGAAATATTTGTTACATTTTTATTTCTGATCAATGGATCATAGAGCCAACTACATTTTCCATTTTGTCCAAAATGTATTTGAAAAATCACAAAAATTGCTTTTGTTTTAAATGCTGTCTGCACACAGATACTCATGGTCAATGGCATTACATCACAAAGAACTTTCAGCCCTAAACAAGATGCACAATTTGGAAAAAGGCGACCTTGTCACTTTTAGTAAAACAGAAAATTAACAACTCCAGAATCAATACCAGACAACTGCTATACTGTGATCGTGGTAGTGACTCTTCAATGGATTTTAGAATGTTTTAGATCATTTGGATAAATCAGAGTGATATTTTGCAGATCAGACAAACGAGTTACAGGAAAAACAATTTCTACAAGGTTTGGTTAATATTTGTTTTCTGCAAAATATTCCCCAAATAAATAGTAAAAAACATAAGAGACTATTCCTATTTTGTATTTGGGGAAAACTCCATGCTGAATTTCCCCAAATACAAATAAGCAATTGCCCGTTGTATTCTTAGTTGTTTATTTGCAGGAAGAAGGTGCAAATGATATATTACTTATAAATGGTAAGAACTATGTTTTGCCCATGTTACTCAGGTATATAACCAGCTTTTCTTGAAATATTGAGCAAAATAACATTTGCATGTTTTAAAATTACTGGAAGAATTATTACAAGCTATTTTTCAGTCTCCCTAGTTCTCACGTGTGTGGCCTTGGTGCCATTTGCTGTCAACGTTGTTGCTGACACCGTTTTGCCATTTCTAATGCTGTCATAAAGCTATGGCTACTGTTGCATGTTCCTGGAGTTGGTGCAGGACTCTAGTAAACGACCCTCCTGTAAAAAGAAGCTTTTGTTTTACAATTTTACAATGACCCCCAATAAGGAAAAAAATTGGCTGAAACCTGTAATACACTGAGCCTAGAATCACAGTACACAAGTGTTGAACACGTTCCTGTCCTGTCTTCTGGCTACCTTTAATATTTCATCTGCCAACTTTTGCCAAAGTATCTTTTGGGAGGTTTTTGTTTACGGGGGCTGGGGGGGGGGGGGGGGGGGGGGGGGAAACAGTTGGTTTGCAATACAAAAATGGCCGAGTGTGGAAAATCATGCATCCATGTCCAGCTTCAACATATTTTTTGCCTGAGCGCATATAGTTGTGTGTTAATGTAAAATGTTGACTGTGGTTTCTCCTCGTTCCTTGCCCTGAAGTAAAACAACAAAAGGAAAAGATAATTCTTAGATCTAAGACCCTGAAAAAGTGTAACAAGTTTGACTTAGTTTAATATGCCTAAGTCAGGCCTAGGCCTAGGGCCTAACTAAATCATGCCACGTTTTTTTTGTAAGAAGAAACAGTTTTGCCCAAAATTATTCATACCCTTGTAATTTTTAGAGTATTTTGATTCATGTTAATAAATGAGTGAGTTTTGTCTGGCTTACTTATGATAAGTGACATTTTCTGTATAATATATTAGTTTGGGGTATTTTATTATTTCCAAAAAAAGTCATGTCCATAATTATTCATACCCTTAATAAAGTCACTCTTAATAATCAATAGAAAAGCCTTTGTTTTCTATCACTGCCTTCAAACGGTTCCTGTATCGGCTTACAAGGCTTTGGCATGTTTCCAACGGGATTTTCGTCCACTCTTCCTTCGCAAAAGTCTCAAGATAATTGAGGTTGGAAGGCTTCCTTGCCATCACCCGAGTCTTGAGTTCCCTCCATAGATTCTCGATCGGGTTGAGATCCGGGCTTTGGCTCGGCCACTCCAGAACGTCCACATGGTTGTCCTCGAACCATTTCGTGACTGCCTTGGCAGTATGTTTGGGATCGTTGTCCTGCTGGTAGGTCCATTAATGACCAAGCTGTGGTTTCTCAGCGGACTCCTGGATGTTTTCATCGATGATCTTAATAATTTACTGCTCCTTTTTCATGATCCCGTCCACTTTGACGAGATTCCCGGTCCCATTTGCCGAGAAGCATCCCCACAGCATGATGCTACCACCCCCATGCTTGACGGTTGGGACCGTGTTCTTTGGATTGTACGCTTCTCCTTTCTTTCGCCAGATATAAGCAACATCCATGTGCCCGCAAAGCTCAATGTTTGTCTCGTCTGACCACAGAATCGGTGACTAGAAGCTTGGATCATTGTCCAGCAGCCGATTTCACGAAAGAGTGCGCAGCTTGCGCAACTTTTGAAAAATGGCGCAAGCCCCATAGCCTGCGTGTTATCATCGCTAAATTGTTGCGCGACCTACGCAATAAAACGTTGCGCAAGTGGGCTTACGCAACTGCGTACGTTTCGTGAAATCGGCTGCAGGTGTGCTTTAGAGAAGGCCAGACGAGCTTCCCGATGTCTCTGGCATCTTTCTGCATGGGTCGGCGGCCATGGAGACCTCTCTGATGCAATGTGCGCGGAAGTGTCTGGATATCCCAGACTCGTCAAGGCTGTTCAGGAGACCCTTCATGGTGATGCGGGGATTGTTGCTGGCTTATCGGTACACTTTTCTTGCCAGACGAGGTGACACCTTCGACTTACCACGCCCTTTAAGGTTTTTCACTGTGTAGAAGTCCTTGTACTTCCTAATTAAGCTTTGAACGGTGAAAACTGGCACTCTAAACTGCTTCGAAAGGGCCTTGTAGCCTTTCCCTCCTTTGTGGCCATTGACAATATAGTTCTCTTTTCTTTGCCATGCTGACCAGACACGGATAATTAAGTCATCAACTCCTCTCACTTTATAGCCTATACAAGCAGAGTGCTATTCTATGACATTCTTTGATTTAAATTAAATTGAACAGATATGTTAATGAGTCAAATCTTATGCAAACATGTTAGGGTATGATTTTGTAAGGGTATGAATAATTTTGAACAGGTACAAAAAAAGCAAATCTGGACATTACTATTGTTTTGCAAATGATGCTGAACCAAAACATGTGGTCTTGTGCAAGGCAACTAACTGTCCTATGATACAGTGAAAGTTCCTTCACAACAGTTTTTGAGGGTGAGGACATTTGAAAAATGTTAGATTTTTCAAAGGGTATGAACAATTTTGGGCACAACTGTACATGTGGATTACCATGCATAAAATTCATTATGTCTTTAAACAATTTAAATTTTCCATTGCATTTGCAGTGAGATGTACAGCTCTATGTGTCTAAAAAACCTTTTAATTTTAAATGACTTTTTCATTTTCCAACGGATTTAAACCAAACCAAATCTTCACATCATGTAAACAAGGCCTGACAAATTCTATTGAGTTTGATCAGTTTTGGACAAGAGGGTGAGATTAAAAAGCCACACGAACACCCCCCCCCCCCCCCCCCCCCCCCCCCCCTTCACCCCAAATTTTAGAATTTGCCACTTTCGACTTTGCATCATCCATTGACAAGGAAAATGTCTATGTCTGAGGTCATTTGCACCTCTTGTTGAGTTGCGCGAAACGATCAAGATGGTTTGCAACAACATTAGGGATGATCCTGCATTTCGTCAAAAGCTTTTGGCTGCAGCACACGTGTATCGACATTGGAGGAGGCCAAGTCGTATGGCTTTTAAATCTCACCCTAGTCAAAGCTGATGAAACTTACTCAATAAAATATTGTTTAAAGTGTTAAACACAATTAATATCAATCTTAAATCTAAAGTGATCAATATTATGCTAAGATTGATTTTCTAAAAAAGATTTCTACAATTATTTGTGGAGTTTAAGATTGATTCTGATTGAAGATTTATAGATAAGATAAATTGTTTGAAATTCTTTACGAAACACCCCTGGTGTAGCTTGGGGAACCTTGTCTTCGGAAGCTTTTCGGTTTCCCGACGAACTCTAAAAGAGGTCGTGGTGATTTGGTACCAAATCACCAGATTGCAAGCCTTTGTATCACGTCAAGCGAATTTTCATTTGCAAATGTTATCACAAAAGAAAGCGTTGAGACCCTCGGTTTCGATGACAATTTGAAATAATTCTATGACAAGGACTAATTGAAATGCGGATACGAACTTCACAGAAAGTGCAATTACCCTTTAGTGCGAGAAGGGAGGTGCAGGTTAGAAAGTCAGTGCTGTTGTTGCTACGTGATGCACGCCATTGCAATATATAGCAGCCAACAGTCATGTTGCTTTATACACTGTAAATAATTGTGTTGTGTTATACAGTCGTTTTACTGTTGAAAAAGTCAAAAACGAACAGTAACTTTTACTGTTTTTGGAATTTGTTGTTATTGCACAAACATTCTTCCGTCTGTGTACATTTTAAACATATTTGTCTGTTTGATTACAGTTTACTGTTCACCAACAGTTAAATCTACCGTTTTCCGCCCATGTTCCCTGGTACACGGCAGTAATTGTGCGGCGTTGATAGCGAGTACCAATGTACGCTGTAGCGCGCGGGAAATGACAACAGCAAAATTCAGTCATTAACTGCACCGTGCATGTAGTTGGACGTGCAATTTAATGTCTGAAAATGCCAGCTTTTGCCAGGCGTTTCATGCCGAAATGTGTACTGGAAATTCCTCAGTGAAGTGCTGATTTAACCGTGAAGTAGCTGCTCTACATGTCGTGAAAGGCAAGTCGGTATTTCTCTTACGTTTTTGGTTTTTATTTGCGTGTTATTTGTAATGTAGTGCAGTGCTATACTGCCTGCAGTGGAGGTATACAGCGTGCAACCTGCCTCATACTATAGTACAGGAATACAATGGACTCAGACGGCAATTGCCCCTGAATTCATGGTATTTCTGTATTTTAATGAGCCAAGTTAAATCCCCGGTATACTGAACGTTGTGTTGACCCTCCACTACATCTCAGCATGCAAATAAAAGCTACGAAACTGAGAGGAAAATGCCGACTTATTTTCCACGAGGTGATGGTGCATCTCCAACACAAAAAGTGAAGGGCAAACTGTGCATATCCACACTCAAACTTCTACAACAAGAAACAGTCGTCAATAACCCATATTATATGCTTCGTTCAGTTACATAAGAGTTGTTTCTGGACAGAAGGCTATGTTCAGGAACAAAACCGTGCACAAAACGAACACTTAGTCGTCTGTTGAAAAACAGAAGAATCTTCTGTAAATTTACAATTCCAAATAACAGCAGAGTCTACTGTATGCAAACAGAGAAAACAAAAAAGTAGAATGTACTGCTCAAAAACAGTACGCTATGTAATGCCAATTGACATATGAATGTACTGTAAATGAACAGAGATTTTTTTAACAGTGTAGCGTTCTCTCCTAGTACGGTGAACACAATATTAACTCTGCATGCACTTCACACCTGCCGCATGTACCACATAGAAACAAGGGTACATCGGACGCTATTCGCGTGAAGCGTGCGAATGGAGGATCTCTCTCTTTTCCCCTCCAAAACTGTATCTCTTTTTAATCAACTAACTTTCACAATAAAGTAAAGTTAAAGGTTTGTGTAATACCGTGTATTTTGTTGCTGTTGATACCTTTGGTTTATTTCATTTCATAAACTCTCTGTATATTTGTAGTACATAAAAGTATTACTTTCGGGTATTTAAATAATACACGACGGTCAATTATTATACAATTTTATTAAATAATACAATATATACAATAACACAAATAACACAAATATAAAGTTGAGTTTAAAGGAGAGTGCAGAAGAACCAGTCTTATGAAGCACTACCCTAAAGACGATCCTAGACATAATGATCTAACAAAAATAAATGACAAAAAACATTTGTAAGAGAACAAATGTATTCGACCCCCCCGCCCCCCAGCGCCCCGCCCCCCCCCCCCACAACTTTTATCACAAAAGAAAACACCGAGACCCTCGTTTTCGCCGAAAATTTGAAATTACTCAATAGCAGATGGCACAAAGGGCTTCCGTCGCCCATGGTGCCATAAAAAATGAATAATAACATCGTCCCAACGTTGCAGATTTCTTCAGTCTTGGACAAAGATAATGGAGAACGTTATTCTATTTGTAAAAACTTCAGTTCCGCAAATCATTCAAAATGTCCATTCCTATGAACGCGGTGGCCAATTATCATAAGATCCGTCAAAATATGTCCATGCAGCGAAAATAGGTAATAAGTCTATTATAACGTCTTGTATATCTTTTGTATTTTTGTGCAGACGGCGACGTCACTCTGGTAAATGGCAAGGAGTACAGTGGCACAGTCCGAATCGAATTTGGTGGCAAAAGTGGAACCGTGTGCAATGATAAGTGGAATATTTACGCTGCCGATGTAGTATGCAGAGAGCTTTTCAAAACCACATCTATGACTACTGCCCACTTCGCCACGGACAGCTTGCCCAACAATGTGTTTCTAGACAAGGTGGATTGTAGAGGGAATGAGACTCGGTTGATGGATTGCGTCCATGGCCCACTCGGAAAATCCCCGTGCCAGGTAGAAAACAGCGCTGGGGTTATCTGTTGGGACTCTCGATCTTTTCAAGGTAGGTACCTTATACTGACCTAGGGCTCGCGTTTCGTGCTTAAGCCTCCCTGGCGTGTGAATAAGCCTTCCGGCAAAACCACGTAGGCCTACCATGACCTCGTATGAAACAGCAAATGCGGCTGAGATTCCAGGACACTGTAAGTGGGGCGTAGGCACCATTTTCAGAGGCAGGGTTCATTCACAGAGACGGCTTTGGCTCTCTTTTACGATTTGTTTAGCGGAAAAATATCTGCTCATATTTTGTGTACAAGCCAACATACTATCAGAAAACAAAACGATATTTTCAGTTTAGCTGGCTGGCCGGCAATTTGCAGTGATTGAAGTTTAGATTGGCTTTGCATTATCTTTATATAATACATTGAGTAAGCCATTTTCTGTTTGTTATTGATAAACTCCTAGGCGCGTGGATGGAACTTGATGAAATTATTCGTACGTATATTTCAGGCATGGTTTAGAACATAAAGGGTCGCATTTTTTTGTTGCAGAAGATTGCAAAAAACTAAATTCTTTCGAAACAATATGACCACGTTGTTTCAGTGAACGAGGACGAGCACTTTAGTTTTACTTCGCCCCCAGCCTTCGCCGAAAGCCCATTTCGCCCAAGGTTCTTTTGGTTTTCTGACAATGGCCGTTACTTCAAAGGTTTGGGCGAGGTGCCATGTAGGCGAATGTATGATTAAGGTACACCACCACTGGAAAAGCATTTGCACACGCGACATTGATCTATCCTCAGTCTGTTGACTTTACCATGCCCCACCCACTAACAGAGGCATTTTTATTTCAATGGTCAAAATCCCCTCCCCGGGGCATGCAAAACGTGACCAAACCCACACCTAAGGGGTGGGCACAACATTCACTGAAATCCATTTGCCTTATTTAAAAAGTAAGAAAGCCTGGGAGTACCATGAAGTAAACATTTTCAAAAAGTTTCTTTTTTATGTTAGTTTACTGACACAAGAAAATATTATTGTTATTGGACAAAATTTATATTCATCATAATTGAGACGCAAATTAAAGTAAAAACAAACTATTTCGTGTGGCATGGCTGTACTACAAAATCAGACGAGACTGTAACCTTGTGTAAACGATCGACAAAAAATGCAGACACAAAACACTAAATGCACCTCTCAATAAATGTTCCTCCGTCCTCACTGCCCCGTCCCTTAAGTTAGCTGGGGTTTTGGTCACGCTAATCATGCCCCAGGGTTGGAATTTCGAAACAGAGAAATCAAGTTTTCACAGCAAGGGGAAAATGTTTTGCACCCCTGGGTTTCGATTTTGACACTTACATTTTGCCCGAGGCGTGGGGAATTTGTCTCTAGAAAGTGACAATTTAACAAGGGTATATAGGACTAGAAGGGGAGTGAAACAACTATAAGAGCCTGGCGCGCATAGACCATGCATAATAGAGCTCTATGATAAGACGTGTTACCTGCACCACCCTGTACGTCGGAAACCAAGTCGTTACCCGTCCATAATAATAATAATAATAAAACAGTATTTACACAAAAGGCGGGAAACATTTTGTTTGGGCAGATAAGGCCACACTTGTGACGGTTTTATTAACCAACTTTTGAAAACAAATTTGACAAATAAAAATTTATATTCCAAATAAATCAAGGAACAGTAACACCTGCTTGCTGTTCCTTGATGTTGGAGGTATGGTATCAGTAGCCCCTGCTTGCTGATACCAGACCTGAAATATCAATTTACCACTATGTACACAAATGATATATGATAATTGTCAAGTCATTGTTCAAAATATAAATGTGTCCTGTTTATAGGGATGCTACATTCAATATTACAGGACGTACCCAATTAAGAGAAATCCCCCACCTTATGAGCGCTGATCTACATTCCTACATTTAAAAAAACCCAAGATGCCCATTTCCTTCGTATTTCTTGGGGAAAAAGTACAAAATGTAGATCAATCTCAAAATACTGGCCAAATCCGCCCCACGGGGAGGAGGTCGGGGTGGCGGTGGTACGTCTGTTCGAGACGGGGGCCACAGCACGCAATCACTATTAAAACTCACGTTGACTGAATACATTACTTTGCCTCTAGCTGTCGCGCCCGAGTGACTCCACATACCACGGCTCTATTGTTAGCTAATCTTGACAATAGGAGGCCAACCCAACCGTATTACGTTCTTATCCCGCCTTCGTGTAAAGTGACTTATAGGCGGCGCCCATAAGTTTTATTTACACAAAAGGCGGGAAACATTTTGTTTGGGCAGATAAGGCCACACTTGTGACGGTTTTATTAACCAACTTTTGAAAACAAATTTGACAAATAAAAATTTATATTCCAAATAAATCAAGGAACAGTAACACCTGCTTGCTGTTCCTTGATGTTGGAGGTATGGTATCAGTAGCCCCTGCTTGCTGATACCAGACCTGAAATATCAATTTACCACTATGTACACAAATGATATATGATAATTGTCAAGTCATTGTTCAAAATATAAATGTGTCCTGTTTATAGGGATGCTACATTCAATATTACAGGACGTACCCAATTAAGAGAAATCCCCAAAAGGCAACATCTTGTTGACCCAGAAAAAAACCCCAGACAAAGTATTGATCATAAACAGATTATGGCAGAACAGGGGATTGTCGGATGTAAGATTTAAAGGCATCTGACGACCAGCGACCCAATACACGAATTTCCGCATCTGACGCCCCCAACGAAGCGGCGTAAGAGGCCGCCCCGATTCGGAAACTGTGCGATGTATATAGGGACGGGTTTAAACCGACAAATGCCAGGCAACGGCTTAGTTGTCGGCAATAGTATGTGCGAGGTACGGGTTTTCCGTTCAAAAACTGGAAAAGAGGACCTTCAGATTTCTGACTAGAACCAATATATTCTTCTAACGCCGTGACAGGGCATACCTTCCTGCAACCCTTCCTGTCCAGGATTACTTCAAAACGTCTACCTGAATTGTTGTGCTTAAATTTACAAAGCACAATGATTGCTCGTTGCGTAGTCACCGTTACCTGATCAAAACCAATCAAACTTGACGAAGCTGAATTTGCGGTTATCTCACTAATCCTGAGAAATCCGAAAAAAGACGTGGTGAACATGGCCGTGACCAAAGTCCGTTCATAGTGGTTGCTATTTGTGTGCTCTAGGGCCTGTATTAATTGCAACAGCACAGGTAAGGTAATCGGTAAACGCTTGTCGCCTTTGGGTGATAATTTCTGAGCACCAGCTAAAGCCTTTTGGACCAAGAAGGACTGTGTCGGGTTGTGGCCCTGTAAAAACTTATGAACATGGCTGATCGCAGAAACATATGTAACCGTGGTGGCGCTTGCCATTCCAAGTGTACTTAAATAAGATATAAACCTCGCCACTTGTAACTCGGAGATAGGTAGAGTTACAGGAATGCCCACTTTGCGATAGAATTGTGATAACAAGGACCAGGCCCTTTTATAGGTCTGGTGAGTTGATTTAGCGAGTGAAACATGTAATATATGTTTTAGGTTATAATCAACCTCTCTGGTAGTAGCTGTACTGGAACAGTGCAGGGCTCTGCTTGGGCCTTTGGACAAATCGCCTGGAATTCGGAGACCTGTAAACGAGACAATTTATCGGCCATAGTATTGTAGTGGCCAGGTATATGGCGAGCCCGAATTAGTATGTTGTTTTTAAGGCACGTGAGAATGAGTTCTCTTAGCAGTACCATGATTTGGCGATTCTTACTGGTTTGGCTGTTAATAATCGATACAACCGCCTCGTTATCACAATTAATGCAAATGCGCTTATCAGCAAGTTTGTCACCCCACATTATCATAGCTACCACAATCGGATAAAGTTCTAGGATCGCAATATTAAGTTTAGCTTCGAATACTCGCTGAGGCCACGCACCTGAGAACCAATTGGCCCCTAATATACCACCATAACCTAGCGATGCAGCAGCATCCGTGAACAACTGCAAACCATCAGACGAAGCCCAATCGTGTAAGAAAAATGATTTACCATTGTAGTTACGCAAAAAGGATTGCCACACCCTCATATCGTCTTTTGCTTCCTTGTTTAGTCTAATATGGTGATTGCCTCTAACAATTCCTTTCGTAAGATCGATTAATCTCCGTAAGAAGGCTCTGCCAGGTACAACCGTGCAATTGAAATTCAAAACACCAATTAAAGATTGCATTTCTTTCAAATTGGCGGAGCGTCTGCGCAAAAGATTGTCTAACAGGTTGACCGCTTTTTGAATTTTTCCATACGGCAGCCGAGCCATCATTTGCACTGTATCGAGCTCGATACCTAAAAATGTCATGCAAGTACTGGGCCAAAATGTCTTCTTTTGCGAAATTGGTACCCCAATGTGCTCGCACATGTGCAAGAAAGATCGCAGATCTGCTTCACAAGCCTTAGCGGAGTCATTGATAAAAAGGAAATCATCCAAGACATGAACTACGTGACGGATTGAAAGTTTGTTCATCGCAGCCCATTCCAAAGATGAGCTGAATTCTTCAAAAATAGCACATGAGGAAGAGCAACCCATGGGTAGACAACGGTCGAAATAGTATTGATTGTTCCATTTAAAACCAAGAAGGTGAATGTCCTTAGGATTAATTGGGATTATCCTGAAAGCCGACTCGATATCAGTTTTTGCCATAAAACAACCCGGCCCCAACTCCTTGATGGAAGACACGGCTTGATTGATGCTCGAGTACTGTACCGTCGATAGTTCATGGGGAATACCAGAATTGACTGAAAAGCCTTTCGGGTAAGATAAGTGGTGAATAAGTCGGTATTCCCCAGGGTTTTTCTTGGGGCATAACCCAATTGGGGAGATACAATACACATCTGACAGCGGCCTCTCTAGTGGCCCGAATAGTCGATGTTTTGCCAATTCACTCTCTATTTTGCTAGAAACAATATCAGGCCTGTCCATAGCCGATTTAAGGTTGGGAGACTCTTTTGCGGTAGGTGACCCCAAATGTCTGATGGAAAAACCCTCCGTAAAGCCTAGAGTGAGGTATTGAAACTTAGAAGCACAGTACCCTTGCAAAATATCGGCTAAATTACTAGGAATAACCGGAGTTGGAAGTTGTCCGCGCATCCGTTCTTTTGGGGCAGATGGCTCCATGGCATTTTTGCTTAGCCTTGCAGAAGCAACATTCGTGCGGATATTCGCAGTTAAAGCGCTGACACTTGCCATTTTTTTGGTATCCAAAACACGACCCTGAAGGCCAGAAGTTCCTTCTTCTGTCGAATTTGAACTTTGTGTCTGTGAGTGGCCGTCGTAACCGATATCTACCCCCCGAAGAGGGCACGGCCTGAAAGGGTTTGTTAAGTGGTTTGAACGTAGAATGGGCCGGCCGACAGGTATCCCAAAGTTCATAATTCAAAGTATTCCACATTGGCTTAGGTAGGGTCGGGATCCACTTACGAAATTGAGAGTCGTAGAACTGCCAATTGCCACCAAGGGCATGCAATCTGCGGATGCGCTTGACATATGCTAGGAGCTGGGGGAGGCAACCATGCTTGGTAGTGTAAATTGCAACAAAAACATAAAACGCATCCATCCACTTTTCAATTGTGTCGACCTTGGGATGTGTTTTTCGATACTTTAAGTTATGGTGGTTATCTACATAAATACGAGATGTGACCTCACTGGCTTGAGGATCCCCCTCTTCACTCGTCTCGCCCAGAAGTCGATGCAAATCCACATACTGATTGGATACAATTGTATCCCTTACTTTGGCATCGACCCCGAGGTCTAACGGTAGAGAGAGGGATCGGAAACTGGGAAGGCTGGGGTCGTTAATCTCACCGTCCGAGTCATCACTGGCCCCGATGACTTCGTTGATGTGGTCCGTAACCAGTTCGGGGAGAGAAACGTTATCCATCGACGGTTGAGGAACCACAGGTGTACTACCGGGTGAAGATTTGTCCTTGACCAGCTTAGCCATTAACTCTTGAATAGCGGACATGGACCCCTCAATCGCGTGAATGGAAGATTCGATAGCTCCGATCTTGTCAGTCTTTTTGGTGATGTCATTTACTTGCTTCCTCAGCTGTTGGAGGTCACTGTTGACATCGGCAACTGTGAGCTTGGGACGTTTGGTAGCTCTCTTTGCAGTATCGAGGGGGTGTGACACCTTGCGCTTCACCGACCGGGTGACTGGTCGTCCGGATACACCTGGCAGAGGATGGTCATCGTCGTCTGATGCCAACGGGACCAGAGAAGGGACGCTGTCAACACAAGGAGCCGGAGGGTGGTCTGGTACCGCATGATCTTGGCAAGGCGGCGAGTGCACGATGGCTGTCACCGTATGGGTTTGACGTGCTGGACGAGCTCGCTGAGTAACTGCCGATGGTGGAGACTGAATCACCAAGTCCGCTTCCAAGCGGTTCACCCGAGCCCGATTAGGATCCCTCCGTGGTGGCATAATGACACAATGCCCCACGTACTATAACGTAACTGGATGAAAATACGAAAACATTTGCAGTCAACTAGGCTCTTATCTAACCTGTTAACTACGGCATTGTCATAATAACTGCACAAACAAAAACAATAACGGGTGGGTAACAACCCCTGCCTGGAGTACTAAAAGAGAAGGCCCCCGGCGGGTACAACACACCGCTTGAACACTGAGTGATATGGTCCTGGCGGGTGCAAGACATCGTCTGAAATATCAAGCGACTGAAAAGGGGGGGGGGGGGGGCACCAGCGGGTACAACACACCGCTTAAAACACCGAATAATAGGGCCATTGGCAGGTACAACACACCGCTTGAAACAACAAGTGATAGGGCCCCTGGCGGGTAAAACACACCGCTTGAAACAACAAGTGATAGGCCCCCTTGCGGGTACAACACACCGCTTAACATTTGGGTGAGATGGTCCACAGCAGGTACAACACACGGCCAGTGGAACACAAAAGCTCACCATTTTTTAATTTATTTATAATTATAATTTTTTGTTTTTGTTTTTTACATGCTTTTATGTGTGGCGAGTAACCCTGCGATGATAAACGTGCCACAATGCCCCTCGAATAGACCTGTACAGTCTGGTTAAGCCTGTGGCATTCAGGTGTACGCCATCTTGTGAAATCAAATTCAAGGTGGAGTTCCACAACCTAATGTGTTTCCAAAATAACCCGTACGGAAGGGCATTGATCAACTTCGAGGTCATTTCATTATACTCTATTTTATACTATAAAATTTGGGTCCTTGGTACCATGAGGTTCCCGCTTTAAAACTTGCCCCACAATGACAAACGTGCAATCGGAAATGCGGTGTATGTCCTGCACCAAATCTATTAACTGTGCCGATACCACAAAAGCTGCCATGCTTTCATTATCAAGGTCATTTGTCCCCAACTCTATGTAAACGATATCAGGTTTGTCCCGCAAAATAGTCGGGAAGAAGGAACGGCGAAAACGAGCAAAGTTGCAACCTGATTGGCCAAAGGTGGACACCTCGAGTTCAGAGGCATCTAAATTGTAATTAGAATTGAACCTGGGGTCATTCGCATTACGAACGAACCATTCCAAATGCTTAATAAATGAATGGCCAAAAATCATAGCTGAAATTGGCGCCATGTCTGGGAATTATCCGCCCAAATTGCACCTCAAGGTTTCCGCCGTCTACCTTCTTCAAAAGAACCCAGTAGAGGATAGGGAATAAGGGTATAACTATGAATGATTACTACTTAACTTAGCAATCGATGAATCCTGCCTTGTGAACACGGCACACCGCACACAATACGTCTGTTCGAGACGGGGGCCACAGCACGCAATCACTATTAAAACTCACGTTGACTGAATACATTACTTTGCCTCTAGCTGTCGCGCCCGAGTGACTCCACATACCACGGCTCTATTGTTAGCTAATCTTGACAATAGGAGGCCAACCCAACCGTATTACGTTCTTATCCCGCCTTCGTGTAAAGTGACTTATAGGCGGCGCCCATAAGTTTTATTTATATAGCGCAATATGAATTGGCATTCCTCAAAGCGCTTAACAGCAAAATTATAAAATAAGGCCAGACCAGCTGTTACCTACACGTAAATTAAATGAAACCATTAAAAATACTAAAAAAACAACTAAAGGATCAGAAAAATTACTCTTTACACTAAAAAGTTAAAATTACATACCTACATGTAAAAGCAGAAGATTACACGGAAACTATACACAGTCAGGGAAACAGGTTTTAGTTACAGATAAAAAGATGGGTCTTTAGCAAAGTTTTAAAAACATCTAACGACTTAGCAGATCTTACGGACATTGGGAGCTCATTCCAAAGTTTGGGAGCAGCAGCTGAGAATGATCTATCGCCATACGATGTTGATGTCATGGCAGGTTTCAGGAAAAGTTTGCTACTAGATCTAAGTGACCGGATCGGCTTATGGCTAATCAATAATTCGGTAATATAGTCAGGTGCCAGCCCGTGAAGTGCTTTAAAAGCAAGCAGCAAAATCATAAACAAAATCCGCTTGCGAACAGGCAGCCAGTGTAATTGCTGAAGGACTGGTGTAATATGATGATACTTTTTCACACGCGTCACCATTCTAGCAGCAGCATTTTGGATTTGTTGCAACTTAGCAATCTCACGGTCTGGCAAATGAAACAACAAACTATTACAGTAGTCTAAACGTGAGGTGATAAATGCATATGTAAGTTTCACAGCAGTTGACTGATCAAGATATTTACGAATTTGCCCAATCTTATATAATGCAAGGTTTGCAGTCCGACATACATTATTGATGTGTGTTGTCATGCCAGCATGTTTGTCGAATGTTACTCCAAGGTTGCGTGCAGCAGACGATGTGTGAGTAACATCAGAACCGACTGCGATTGTGTCAATGGGGGATGACTGCCTCAGAAACTTTGATGTGAAGTGTAGAACCTCCGTCTTTCCCCCATTAAGTTTCAGTCTATTCGCGATCAACCAAGATTTCACACTGTTGATGCACTGTTCAAGTTTTGAAATTGCAGCCGTTTTCTTTGAGGGGTTGATGACCATGTAAAGTTGTGTGTCGTCGGCGTAGGACATCAGCTGGACATCATCAAATGACGCAACAACTTCCTCAAGAGGTGCGATGTACATTGTGAAGCACAGTGGTCCTAGAACGGAGCCCTGAGGAACACCATTCGTCAGTGGTGACGGTTCAGACTGCTCACCGTCGATCACAACCGATTGAGTGCGGCCCGACAGATATGACTTGAACCATTGTAGCACCGTTCCGGTTACACCATAATGGTTTGACAGCCTTTGTAAGAAGATACCATGGTCTATTGTATCAAAAGCGGCTGTCAAGTCCAACAGAACAAGAAGAACTTCTCCGTGAGTATCAACAGCCCTCAGAATGTCGTTAGAAACACGCACAAGTGCTGTCTCAGTGGAGTGGTGTTTACGATAGGCAGACTGTCTCTCAGCATGCAGGTTGTGCGTGTCAAGATGAGTTAGCTGGACAGCAACACAGCGCTCAGTTATCTTTGACAAGAAAGAGAGGTTTGACACTGGCCGGTAGTTATCGAGTCTATCAGGGTCGAGTGATGGTTTTTTGATCAATGGCGTTAATTGAGCTACTTTGAAACTATCAGGTACTTCCCCCGACGTCATGGATGAGTTCACAATGTCACAGACAGCAGGTAGAAGCTCATCCACACACTGCTTGAGTAGCCAGGTCGGAATAGGGTCAAGGGGACAGGACTTTGAATTTGAGTCCATGATAACTTTGCGTATTGCGTCGGGCGACATCCTCTGAAAGTCACACAGCTGCTGAGGATTCCTTTGTGCCTCTTGAGTACACACAATGGTGCCGGTGAAGCTATCTAGATCATTTTTCACAGTTTCAATCTTTTTGCAGAAAAACTCAGAGAATTCTCCTGCAAGCTGAATGGATGATTCATGCAACGGAAGGACTTTATTAGGTCTAACAGCAGAGAGTTTATCAATAAGGCGGAAAATATTGTTCTGCCCACAACTGCTGATCTGTGCTCGATGATAGTCTTTTTTGGACTGTTCGAGTGCTTTGGTATAGTTCAGACACCCTGTCGGTACAGCTGCTTGTGTACTTCAAGGCCAGATGAAACCCACTTCCGCTCTAACCGACGTTTCACCTGCTTTTGTTCACGAAGAATGTTGTTGTACCAAGGTGCATGTGGTCTCAGAGTAATACTTCTTGTCACATTAGGGGCATGTGTTTCAAGAAGCGCTAATAGTTCACAGTTGTATTGCTCAACGCGTGTCTCTAGACTTGTAGCTGGTTGCACACTCAGAGGGGAGGTAGTGATGTCAGATTTAAATCGAACAGTGTCTATTTGGCGGAGATTCCGAAAATTAGTCTTGTGCCTCACAAGGTTAGGTCGTGATAGATTAAGAGAGCACACCGTATAGCTGAATGATCGGATGGAAGATCAGTTTGAGTGGTAACGTCAGATATCAAATAATCACTGTCCCTGGTGATTAAGAGGTCAAGTGTATGACCACTCCTATGGGTTGGCGTACTCACGTGTTGTTTGAGACCTGTCATGGTCAGCATGTTGAACATGGTGTTTGCATCAGTGTCTGCACTATTATCCATATGGAAGTTGAAATCACCAGCAAGCAATACACTCCCTGTAACATTACTGACACACTCCAACATAGTTGAGAAGTCTGCGAAAAACATGCGTGATGTCAGTTTGTTCTTTTTAGAGTATGGCGGACGATACACAACGAAAAGTCTTACAGACGTAGACTTGGCTGCAATGGTGAGGTCAATGTGCTCAAAGGATCCAAATGTCAAGCTGGTATTTACCGACACGGAGAACCCCTTTCGTACAATCACACAAACACCCCCACCAATTGAATGAGTTCTTGGAACATGGTGCAGCTCAAAGTTGAGTAACGTGTGTTTAATATCAGCAAGTGCACGATTACTGCGATCATCATCAGTTAACCATGACTCTGTAATTGCCAAAATATCCAACTTACTTGAGATGATAAAGTCACACACAGAAGCCGTCTTTGATTTCATAGACCGTGCATTCCATGCGGCGAATCTGACTGACGAAGATGCACAGTTCGTGGAATGTTGTAGTGGGATCTTGATCAAGTTAGCTAGGTTTCTGTCATGATTTATGGAGCAGTTGTCGGGATCCTGGCGATGTCCAATGTGGGTGACAATTTTCCGCCGTTTCGTCTGTCCGCCACGGCAACCTCGCCAAAATTTGTTGATTTTTAGAGCTTTTATAGTACTCCAGACACTCTCACTCAGTCTGATATTAGATGATAGATGTCTCATTGCTAGCAAACTATCGTTGGAAAGTGTCAGGAACTTCATATACACAGCAAGCAGGGCGTATTGCAGCAATAGTTAGATACAGTTCACAGCATTGTAGAGATTTCGATGTTGGTACCAGACTAATACTCCCATCAAACACCGGCTAAATTAAGTCTAGTACCACCTTTCCAAATGTTCAGCAGCAATCCTCCACAAAAACGATGGTGAAATCACACTTTTTAGTTCGATGTCAACAAAAATGCAGATATGCAGGTGATCACAGGTACTCACAGAAACACAGGTTCACAAATTGGAGACAAACAGCAAACGAATAACAGCAAAAATTGATTAAAAACTAAAGAAAATGGCAGAGCAGTTTTAACACCAATGCTGCCTCATGAAGGGCGCCCTCATACAACGATATATTCGTTAATGGAGTGGTACGGACCCTCTTCGTGCGTTAGAATAATTTACAGGTGTATTGTCCGTGCATTTTGGATGAATTGATATTTTGACCAACGTTTAGTCATCTAACAATTGCTGTAATTGCCGGTCCGCCAATAATTCAACTCCCAGCAAGGCGCAAAAACAGCCGTAAAAAAACGCAGCTTTTCACAGGGTTGCCGATGTCTAAAATAAAGTAAAAGCTTTAATTTAAAAATTCGTTTGGAGAAAAATCGAATTTGCTGAGAACCACTGACAATATAACTTTAATCGAACCCCTGAATCAATTAATGCCAGACAATTATACGTTCCAAGCCTCGTCTTCAGATCGAGGCTTTGAACGCACGTACGTAAACTATCACCACTTCCAATCAGCAGTTCATATTCCATAGAACTGATTCAGGCGACACTTTTGTACCTTAATGCATGGATTATTTCCTCTATGGCTAATGCGTGATTAGAGTCTGGGCTCTTTTGGAATACAGTACTCCTCACAGCCTCTTCCAACTCGGTTTCCAGGCTCGTGAACTATGCATGCGACCTCTGAAAACTCGGATTATTTCTGCCATTTTATCCACAATTACATCATAACTGGGCATACTTTTTACTTTAAAGGTTAACAAATTCATACCCAAATAAAATTGCGCCCCTCCTTTTGTTCAGCCATACTTATAAAAGGCTAATTAATAAAGTGCTATATAATAGTTGTCAATTTCATAATTAAAGTGTGCAATTTGGTCTTGGGAACAGGTACCGTGGTGGTCCATAGATTTGGCACCGTTACGTGTCTAAAATTTAATTTTATGCGATTGTGGCATAGTTTTGGCGGAGCGAAAGGTTCGACGTCGATTAGTTTGCATTGAGCATGGTGCGACACTGGACGGTGCTCCTTTTGCTGCATGTAGCCTGCGCTTAGAACATTCAAAGTTTTACCCCGTCAGAGCAGAATACATTGCGTTTCTAGATCATGATTTTGAAACGATTTTTTCCATTTTCCATAGCTGACGTTGCTGAAGGTATGGTGTTTCGTCTTGCTGGCGGCCCGACTCCATCGGAGGGGCGAGTAGAAGTTTTCACGAACGGATTCTGGGGCTCGGTGTGTGACGAACGATGGAGTTCCGCCGACGCCGAAGTAGCGTGCAGACAGCTTGGTTGCGAGAACTCGGACCCGGTCGCATCGCCAGGCTCCATTTACGGCCCTGGGGTCCTCGATATCGTATGGACAAAGGTCGAATGTACCGGTGCTGAGAAAACACTAAGAGAATGTCCCAGTACAACCCTTGCTAGCGAAGTAAACACTACGTGCAGTCATGAAAAGGAAGCTGGAGTTTCGTGTAACTGCGGTACGTTTTTAGCACAAAGTCCGGCTCTCGAGTCGTGACTCCAGTCCACTTTTTAAAGGCCCATTGTATCATTTCCAATGACCCATAATTTTCCTTCATTTAATAGTTGACAGGACAAACTTACTGAAAGTGTTGATAACAATGGTAAAAAAAACCATATGATCTTTGGTCCAACATTTTACCTAAGGAAACAATTGAAGGTGGTTAAAAATGAGTGTGTGCGCTCTTTTTTTCAGCATTGATTTACCAGATAACAGTACATGAGCTTTATTTGGTTAAATACTTTACAATAAATCATGTTTGCTTATAGGCCTACAGTGATACAATGTATTTTTTTAAAGGCAGTATACATCATTGGTAATCTCGAAAATCAGAAATGTTCACAGATTTACGCCTAACTTACACAATATAAACATGATGACTGTAGAAAACATCCCCTAAAATGGTTTTGTCTAAAGTGCTATAGTCTTTGAGAAATGAGTAAAACAATTAGTTTTCGTCTCATAAGACGAAAATTCAATTCGCCCCAAAACCATTTCGCCCAAGTGCCATTTCGCCCCCAAACCACTTTGCCCGAGTGCCATTTCGCCCCAAATCACTTCGTCCAAACACTACCTCGCCCAAATGCTACTTCGCCCCAAAACCACTTTGTGCACAGGCCATGGTTCAGGGTGAAATGGTTCAGGGCGAAGTGGTTTTGGGGCGAAATGACTGCAAACCCTTTTTTTACCGTTTTCTCAAAAGTTAGACGAAGTACGGAGCTGGTTTTTGCTCAGGTTGGTTTTAATCATGCATATCTTCAATCACACAGCGGGATAAAACTATTTGTAACAGTTTACCAATCATGTATACTATCTTTAAACAAATTTGTTTTTTTTGTTTGGTAGGGATAACCGTTACCATCGGCAAGGGAAACACTGGTAACGGAGTGCTGAATTTGATAGACAAGTCTAAATCTGAGGGGTCTCTGTGCTATAATACGGTCAGCCTTCGCGAAGCTGATGTAGCGTGTCGAGAAGCCGGGTTCCTTGGTGCTCTGTCGACAGTGCCCTCTGACGCCAGCTCCGGGAACGTCCTGGATGCTTCCTACATGTGCAACGGCTACGAGGTCTCACTTGCGGCGTGCAAAATGGAAAATGTCAATGCTTCGTCTGATTGTACAGACGGAAAGGACGCCGTAGTCGTTTGCCAGTCAAAAGGTGTGTTCAATAAAAGAAACCTTTTGGGAACCTTTTTTTTTTAAAGGGGAGGGGGAGGTGGGTGTGGGGGTCGTGAAGTAGTTGTTTTCATTGTCTCTTCGTTATATCACTGACACCCATTTGCAGTGGTCATGTCTAATTAAAATGCCCGATGCATAAAACCTCAGAGGAATCCAGGGTACTTCTTTTTTGTTCAATGTCAAAAAACTCAATTGCATGTAATTTTGATGATCATAATCTTGAAGCCAATGCAGTTAATATGTGCTGTGCCACATTTTAAATTTTAAAAGAGAGGATAACGTCAACCACGCGACAGTTGCATGTTGACGACAGGATTCAACGCTTGTTTCTCGACTCCAATAAACGATGTGCCCTCTCTGACGTCACAACAAACTAAAACATGCCTGGCGTTGTGCGCACGCATCGTGTTTTACATACATTTTGTTTAGAAATGAGGTCGCATGCCAAATCGTCTTTAAATTTGGTTACCTTTAGCACATTATCAAACCAAATGTATGCAAAACAGGATGCGTTCGCATAGATTGGTTCCCGATCCTATCGCTTATTGCAAACATATAGGGATCGGTAAAGGGCAGCCATGACGGGTAGAATTCTGCCCGGTCACGTGGTTATTATTAATTTTTTTCAGTAAGTATACGTATATTTTGCATTGACATTTGTAACCCGGCCGTGCGTGTCGAACATATCTAAATGTAAATAAAGTACATTGCCTGAAGCAAAAGGCTTCGCCAGTTTTTAAATATAAAACACACAATGCGCACGCGCAAAGATGACCAATCACAGATCAAGATGAAGCGCCCTTTACCTGTCCCTATATTCTCCTATGTGGAATATGTGGACGGGAACCAGTCTAGCGCGCATAACGACGACCAATTTTCAACAGAGGGCGCTTTGAATATAAACAAAGAGCACATGTTGTCTATACGCCGTGAAGTATGGAAAATCTGTGCTGTTAAACCTGACTTACGCCCTCACGAGTCCGAGCGCCAAACTGCAAACCATGGCGACTTACATTTTAAAACCTATTTAGACTTAAATTAAAAGTGACTTTTTTTCTTCAAATATTCCGAGTTACGGTATAAAAAAAAAGCTTTCATGTGCTGCTTTAAACAAATGTTGCTTTGCTTGCGTTATTCTGGAGAAATAAGCAACTGAAATGAGAAGCCGAAGTGTACGTTACCAAAATGCTGTTATACCCACGTGTGATTAAAGATATTTTCCGGTCGAGTGCCATGGTTATTAAAAAAATTGAGACATTGCAAATTGTGTATATAAAATACAGCATTTATAAGGCGCACAGTATCTAACATGACTGTCATTCAAAGGCGCCGTAGCCACTATTATCACTGCCCTTATGGAATTACC
Organism: Henricia sp. BOLD:AAB3569; assembly: GCA_037783545.1. Taxonomy (NCBI): domain Eukaryota; kingdom Metazoa; phylum Echinodermata; class Asteroidea; order Spinulosida; family Echinasteridae; genus Henricia; species Henricia sp. BOLD:AAB3569. The sequence continues at coordinate 918,527 of JBBELK010000209.1, read as the reverse complement.
AGAATCATCTCGCTTCAACTAGGTGGCTGCCTGGCTAGTTGTGCACCACCCTATCAGCACTTAGATTGTATCATTTCCCCGACAGCACCCCAAATATCGCTTGGGTTGACGAGGCAATTAGGAATTAAGTGTCTTGCCCAGGGACACAAACACGTTGTCACAAGTAGGGCTCGAACCCATAACCCCTCAATCACAAGCACGGCTGTATGCCCACTAGACCACACGCTTTAACCATTCACATAATAAAGGCCTGCAATTACATAGAGATCAGACACATTAGACGGGCTCCTAAGCCGGCCGTACACCTTTTGTTTCGTCCGTGATCCGATCACGATAGCACATGTTGTGCAGTCGCATCACAAGGTGTACGGGTTTTGCGATGCGTTCCGATGGCGATGTGGTCACGTGACCGTCGAAACGCAATCGCAGAATTTCGAGCATGCTCGAAATTTGGCGTGTCTGTGAAATCGCAACGGAGTCGGAACGCAAGGTATACGGCCGGCTTGCTGTACTTGTAAATTCAACAACCTAGATTAAACGAGAAAGGCTCTTGTAACTGACAACATATCCATTCCGTCTCACTCTTTCTCTTATTGTGAATTACAAAAATGCAGATGAATTGGACACACCAGCAGGTTCCACGGCGGCCGGGGACGAATCGGAACCCAGTGGTCTAGGTACCGGAGCGATTGTCGGTATCGTCATTGGTGTATTGATCGCCGTTGTCACCATTGTCGTCATTGCATTCTGTTTGCTCAGAGGACCACAAAGAGGTCAAGCACGTTATTAAAAATGTTCGTATGTCGCAAGCATAAAATGGGGATGAGTCATGTGATGCCAGTTGTCATAATAGTGGTGACTCTAGCATATGGGTCATTCTATAAATTTGGGGTCCACTTTTTCTGTCCCCGTTACATCTGACATCTTGTAAAATGTTGTATTTTGTAAATTCAGGACATATTCTTTAAATGCCTTCTATTTCAAAGAGTGATTACATAAAATACAATTCATAAAAATATGGTTTGAAGGCATTTTTAATGATACTTGTATGGCAAATAGCAGTATGTCAGGTGTAACGGGGACAGAAAAATGTCACACGTTGGACCCCAAATTTAGGGGCCTGTTTTCGCGATCATAACCGGAAATATGTTTTTGAGGCAATTACTGGTTCAACCTTACCAATGGTTAGTTTGGCTTGCTGATGACGGAACCTGAATTAATAATTGCGTAAGAAACGCGTTTCAAGCTATTGTCGCAAAAACATGCTGAAGTACCGGTACATATAGTAAAATACATAAGTAGGGTTCAGTAATTGTAATCATGCAGAGCCACCATCTGGGCAGCAGACTAAAGGTTTTGTACCTATTTGACTCTACATATGATAGCAAAGCAATCACTACAATAGCTCTTACTTGATACTTTAGGCAACTTAGATCTATAAACTTTTCTTAAAACGTAAATTAGATACATTTATTGATCCTCTTATGACAGAACATCGAGAGACGTTTGAAACGCGTAGTCGTAGTAAACAAGGTATTTTCCATTCAGTCATGTTTGAGCTCAATATTACGTAAACAATGGAAAAGAACGGGATTGGTTGCTTCCACTACGCATTTCAAAAATTATCTCATTACTTCATGGTCTTGTTATATTATTCTCTATTATGGTCATAACAATCATATATACTGAAATTACTATCAATGCTAGAATAGGGCGACAAATCGTGTGTAAAAAAGCTATATTAGGGCGACCTGCTCAATAGGGCGACATTTTGGTGTCGCCCTAATATTTTTGAGTTTAAAAATCATTTTTTTAGGTCAAAAAACATTTTTTTTAGGTCGAGAACCATTTTTGTTGGGACTGGAGCTGTTTCTCTTTGGTCTGCGACCATTTTTGGAAGCTTTGGGTAAAAAAATAAGGTGTCATTTTGAGTGACTCTTGTCGAAATGTCGTCCTATTGCGGCATTCAGAGTTGTTTAAAGATCAAGATTATTTTCAAAAAATTATTTTTACAACGTAAACAACCAGAAAGATTTGTCATTGCAAATTTTTTGTTTCGTGTTTTTTTAACTTTTTTACTTGTGTTTTTTTATAAAGATACACCAAAGTGTAATTTACGAATTGGAAATGTGTTTGGGAGCATTTTAAACAGTTACACTGTAACATGTACTGGCAAAAATAATCCTTGCTCATTATGAGAAAGGTGTCTCCGAAAAATCGGGAACTACACCATCCCTACAACAAATTGGGTGTAATTTACATGTAACACAATTTACACATAAATTATAATTGACTTCAAATTAAAGATAGGCCTAGACCTAGTATACATGATTGGTAAAATGTTACAAATAGTTTTATCCCCCTGTGTGATTGAAGATATGCATGATTAAAACCAGCCTGAGCAAAAACCAGCTCCGTAATTCGTCTAACTTTTGAGAAAACAGTCAAAAAATTGTTGCAGTCATTTCGCTCCAAAACCACTTCGCCCTGAACCATTTCGCCCTGAACCACTGCCTGTGCACGAGGTGGTTTTGGGGCGAAGTGGCATTTGGGCGATGTAGTGTTTGGACGAAGTGATTTGGGGCAAAATGGCACTCGGGCGAAGTGGTTTGGGTCGAAATGGCACTTGGGCGAAATGGTTTTGGGGCGAATTTAATTTTCGTCTCATGAGACGAAAACTAATAGTTTTACTCATTTCTCAAAGACTATAGCACTTCAGACAAAACCATTTCAGGAAAGGTTTTCTACGGTCATCATGTTTATATTGTGTAAGTTAGGCGTAAATCTGTGAACATTTCTGATTTTCGAGATTTATACTGCCTTTAAAGACGGTTTCTCAACTTTTCGATTAGTTTACTCGTAATCGGACCACTTTTTTTCACATTTGTTCAGTATTATACATGTAGAAAGAAACCATTCATTGTAAAGATTTTGTCTGTCAAATAACACCACCGCTAAAAATGAAGACTAAAGACATTGTTTCTCACCTCGATTTTGTCGACAGGAAGCCAGCCAAAATTCAGTTCTCATACTATCGCAGAAAAAAATGGTTATGCGCGCGCCACGACGACCACATTGCGGCTGAGCCACCTAATGGCATTGTAAGACTAGACCTGATGCCCGCCAAACAGGTTTGAACACTAACCGTGAGGGTTCATAGCTGATTTGTTGATACAAGTCTAACATCAAACCCATTCAAAAATGCGTCTGATAACTACGGAGCCGTCGTCGGTTGTACATGCACTGCCATTGGCCAGTCGATCAAATCACCGCGCTGTCATTGCGAGAGCGTGCCTTTCAGTAGTCGGGTGCCGCAAATTCCGTCCGACAGCTACGCGGCACAGCGCTATACTTGTTGTTATGCAAACTGTTGGGATTGTATTTGACCGGGTTTGAAGTGGCAATTCCTCCTGTTTTGCCCAAGGAAGTTGTCATAATGATATGCCAGTTTCTACAACATGTATGTGATCATATAAGGTATGTGTTTTGCTTCTTGGGAAAACCAATGGACCTGAAATATAACGACGTTAGTTTGTTTTTACATACATGTACGTGTTTTTTTTTTATTGAGCTATGTTGTCTGGTACCCTGAGACTCTACCATAGATTCCCGGGAATGTAAACAAACCTGACGTCATTATGTTTCACGTCTATTAGATTACGCATGCGATATCACCCAATTAGCGATGCGCCCTCACGGGTAGTGTCCAGACCATCGATATATATACACTGGATGAAGTATGCAATAGACCACTAAAGTGAAAACGTCACCCCATGTGTGTGTTGCCATGGTTTTTGGGTCTACACTAAAACCAGTGAACTGTTTCCCTGCGCTATACCAATGGACGTTTCAGATTACGAGCGAATGTTTAGACCCAATTACCATGGCAAAACGTCACACTTTAGAAGTCTATAGCAGTTAGCTATACGAGAATGGAAGCCACGCGCCGGCCACCATTGTACTCCACGAACAATGATTGGCCTAGACTGCACCCCGGTCCATGCGATCGCTTGCATTCCACTTAACACATTATAGACCATGATGTAGACTAGTGAAGACAGTATGACCAGTCTAGGCAAGGCATTGCATTTGGTGGGGTACAATGGCGGACGGTGGCTTCAATTTTAGACGTCGTTGCTTCAGCCAGTGTATATATATCGATGATTGTACCCCAAGAACAATGCTTGGCCTAGACTGGTCCCCGGTCCATGCAATCGCTTGCATTCCACTTAACACATGTAGACCATGATGTAGACTAGTAAATACAGTATGACCAGTCTAGGTAAGGCATTGTATTTGGTGTGATACAATGGCGGACGGTGGCTTCAATTTTATACGTTGTTTCTGCATCCAGTGATTATATATCGATAGTCCAGGGGCCAATTTCATGGCGCTGCTAAGCACAAACAATTGCTTAGCACAGGATTTATTTGCCTTATAAAATGGATTACAAGCCAAAAATATTCGCTAACTTGTGTTCTTCGCAAGAGTAGGAGGATACCTTTCAAAACACATCACTTACGATTTTGGCTGGCAATCCATTTTTACAAAATAAAGCAAACAAATCTTGTGCTAAGCAAATTGTTGTGCTTAGCAGCGCCATGAAATTGGCCCCTGACCTGTTAGGCGAGCACCCCCATCAGGTTTGGGCACGAGAATAAGTGACTCGGAGGTCATGATGAGCGCAGCGCATAAGTGTGATCAGGTTTTTTCAAGATAATTTGAACGTCGCTTCGCCCAATCAACGATGCTTTCCAGTGATCCAGTATTGACCCCCTTCGAACACGTGCAAATACGCCATTTTGGGAGTCAAATAATGCTGAGTCATTAGCCATGTTCAGACGATGGTTGTTAACTTAAAGTTAAGTCGTTGTTAAAGTTAACTTAAAGTTAAGCACGTTAGTAGTGACCGTGTGGACGCACTTACTTATGAGTTAACAACGACGATTTACCAACGAGAAATCTTATGAGTAGCGCGCTACTTACGGCGCGCACCTCAGGTATATGGGCCGTGTGCATGCCTGCGCGTCGTTGTTAAAGCGCCGTGTGGACACGCGTCGTTGTTAGTGGGACTGTCGTTGTTAACTTTAGGCTGGATCCGAATTAGTGGCTTTGGCTGTGGCTGCGGCTGTTGCTATGCTGTTTCTAAGGACTTTCATTGTCCGCCTATAGCAACGGCATAGCAACAGCATAGCAACAGCCATAGCCACAGCCAAAGCCACTAATTCGGATCCAGCCTTACTTTCGAAGGTAGTACCCGTCTGAACGTGGCTACTGTGAAAGCGATGTGCGTGCGCGCTGTGTGTGTCTCTGGTGGGCGTAACGCGGTTTAATTCACCAATGGGAGCCTTAGCATTGCGCGTTACGCACGCTATGGACACAAACACGCGCACGCACATTGCTTCCACAACGACGCGGCATTATTTGACTTCCAAAATGACGTCATTGGCACGAGCTCAATAGTGCTCCTTTTCGTGTTCGTATGTGAAATACGTGGATCAAAAACCAGTCTACAAAGAAAATGGGATGCTGAAGTTAGACTGGTTCCTGGTCCACCACTTTCAAAATAAGTGGGATGTTGCAACGAATCATGCGATCCACCGAAACATGCAATTTTGATAAAACAATTTGGTCAGCCCAAAGCATAGTCTTGATGCAAGACCGAATGGTTCGTTGCAACTCGTACACTAATGCGGGGATCGCGAACTCCAACAGTAAATTCGGTCTTGCGTCAAGACTATGCTTTGGGCTGAACAAGCCTGTGTTTTATCAAGTTTGCATGCTTTTGTGGATCCCATGATTCGTTGCAACAGGGACCGGTGCTCAAAGTCATGTTTAGGCCGTGTCCAAGATATACGGTGGCGTACAATTTAGGCATCGCGTACCAAAGATATCTTTGCAAATATTTGCGATGTCGTATATTTTGTCGCAAATATTTGCGATGTCGTATATTTTGTCGCAAATATCTTTGCAAATATGTGCGATGTCGTATTTGTTTGTTTCATACTTGGCGTACTAAGCGGGGCGATATTGGTAAGAAGCTAGAGGGTCTACCTAACGCGCGTCGACAGGAATGAAATACGCTTAAACGTGCCAAGTATACAATAAAGTATGCAACAAAAATAACATCGCAAATATTTGCAAAGAGATATTTGGCTCCGACTTGAAATTACACCGCACACGAGTTCATGGAATTTGAAAAGCCTCTACCATATTGCAATTTCAATACGTAGGCATATGATTCGGACGTAGTGTTGGTCAGAAATGTGGTTAAATGACATCATCCAAGTTTTCGATGCGACAGCCTATAATGATGGTTGTCGCTCATTGACTGGTACCAGAGATCATTGGTCAAATAGACTGCCGAAGTGAATACGTCATCTTTTGTTGGTTGCATAGGCAATTGGCTCTAAACTAAAAATCACTGAACTGTGTCCCTGTGCTTTTGCAATGGTACTTTTGCGACGGCCATGTTAGTTTAGAGCCAATTGCCATGGCAACCCACGTCACACTTCGGCTGTCTATATGACCAATGAAACGTTTTATGGTATCAAGAAAATGGCAAAAATTTAACTATTATAAAATCTTTAGGGGCCTATATTCTGAAAGTAATTAATTCGTCAACAACCAAGGGAACAATGCCAGGTTCCTTCTTTGCTATAATGTATAGGATGCAAACGATTCTATATGGATGGACCGTAATGGTATTTTTCTAGTTTAGTGAAGGACGTTCTAAACTATCCTTTTTTCTTCAGAAAGCCACACGTGTGGCGTACATCGATCCATGTCCATATTCACCAACAGGACAGCTGGCGAAGTCGTCGAGCAAATATAAAACGTTCGATGAAAATTGTGAACAAAAAATATTACACATTGTTACTTATACACACGTCAAAGATATACATGTTCGTTTAATATTTGTGATCTTTGTAACTTTAAAGAATAATTATCTGGGATCAGTGATCGGGTGCTTTGTTAATAATAATAAAAATACATATACTAAACTTCTCTACGTGAGGGAAATTAATTGTTTTTGGTATTTGTTTGCAAATTTCTAGCGTTGTATTAAAAGCCGTGTATCATTTACAGTATGACTGTCACTCAACATTTTACTTTTTTTCATGTATTAATTGACATGAAAACTATTACTCAAACTGCTGATAACAGTGGTAACAAGCACTACATTTCCTTTGTCCAAAACTTGTAGGATATTTACATAATTATGAGATGTTTTAAAATAGCGTCAACGCCATTTCTTAACGCAAAATCTATGCATATAATAGAATAAAAGGTTTTCTGCATTGCAACATTGTTGCATAGTATGCAGATGACATTTCTGTTTTATAATACTTGTAGCACATCGAAATGAACGTCGTAAATGCTGGTATGCAAAAACACATTTTAGCTCATCTCTTTATAATATCACTATAGGCTTATTGTTTTATCGCGCAGGCAAATTCTGAATATGACCTTCAAATATGGCTGGAGCGGCGCATGCGTGCTGAATCACACCACCACCTGCTATCAGTAAGTTCCCATCATAGGCGTGGGAAAACTCTATATCGCTGTGGAGATGCATCAGCTACATAAATGCCCGCGACCCCTGCGCGCATTTTTACACAGCTCATCTCTGTTTTCTGCGACTGCCACGGGACGCCTGTTCAACATACCGCGAGGTGAATTTCACGTGTCTCGTAGTGTGTTCTGAGCTAGGAGACTGTGTAATCGAACTTGCTGTAAGACATTATAGAATCGCGCCACTTCCGCCGATTTCGAGACAATCTATATAGCCATGGATAAGGAATCTTGCTTGGAAACTGTTCGTCAGACGTGCAAGCACAAAACCGCCGAGGATTTTGCCTTGATGTGGAAAAAGTACGATGCTGATGGTACGTAGGATATTTGAGACATTTCATCAAATGTGGATTTGTGAATGCATAAAAATGATGTACATAATTAGGTATTCTCATATTCATACTTCTAAAAATGAGTTGCAAGTTTTATGCTTGTGTTTCATGTTATTCATTTTTCGGCGACAGAACCTCCAACCCAAGTTCCACCCCGAAATTGTTACACACCATCTTTTTTATGACCGGATTTCGTATATTTCAATGATCCCTGTTTATTTGCCAACTACGTGTACAATCGTCGCAATACTTAAAAAAAACCAAAATATTGCATACAGGCATTAAATACGTATAGCTAAACTATTTTTTAATAAACCGTGAAACTATATAGCTTGCATTATAACACGATAGGCACCGCCCATATCAGATAGATGAATATAGCATCAATTGGGCATAATCAGTGATTAATAAATTAAAAAAGGTACCGGGGTATCTAATGTAAGGTTTCAGGATTCGTGAAAGGCCATAGGAGATTGGCGTTACGTTGTGACATGCCTATAAAAAATATCACCTCAAATGCTTTTAACATACAGTATGCCGCCGGAGTTATTATATAAGAACACTTCATTTACACTAAACGAGGTGATTATTAATTACTGGGATATCATAAAGCAACAGTTGGGTTTTACAACAGGTGTAAATGACGCCAGACAGCCATCGAAGGTTATTTATAAAATTTGAATTCTGGGTTTCTCCCGTCGTCATTTGCCAAAAGGTTCAAATTCCATTCATGATAAAAGAGTGAAATATAATCAATAGATGGTGAATAAACGAACAATCGTCGCTTCAGAAACGCTGGGTATGCGACGGCTGTTGGGTTAATTAGTAAAAAAGATGCAGGTTCCACTATACTGTGATATCCATGGGTATAAGTACGCTATCGGCCTACCGTGTGTTACATGGGTCCTTGAGAAATCCGTACAGAATTTTAATAGACCGTATCGAATAGCCGCCATTTCGTGGGGCAGTTTCTTTGTTCCTTGAGGACATATACATGGTAGCACATACATGTATTGTGCTTCACTGTTGAACGGTTTAAGTAACAAAATGTGCCCCACAAGATGGCAGCTATTCGATACGGTCTATACCATAGTTTTTCATGTTTGTACTGCTGATGTAATCATTCAACGCAAGGTGCACGAAGCGTACAATGTAAGACGAAAGCTAGTATGGTTATTTTGGAAATGTACGCTTGGTATTTGGTGTTTATAAACTCATTTTGAAAGAGTTCATAATTTGTATAACCTATCGGAACTGGCCACGGTTGACAATTGGGTCTTTCTATAATTTAGGGGTCCAATGTTGGTGTCCCCCGTTACATTTTACATCTTGTTTTTGTAAATTCAGGACACATTCTTTAAATACTTTCCATCTCAAGGAGTGAGTACATAAAGTACAATTCATACAAAATGGTTTAAAAGCCATTTAAATGATTTTTGTAGGAAAAAAACACATATCAGGTGTAACGGGGGACACTAAATGTCACACTTTTGGACCCCTATTTTATAGAATGACCCAATTCCCCCAGATGCTTCGAATTATTTTGCATAAGGGTCATTCTATAAATTTGGGGTCCAATTTTTCTGTCCCCCGTTACATCTGACATCTTGTAAAATTGTGTATTTTGTAAATTCAGGACATATTCTTTAAATGCCTTCTATCTCAAAGAGTGATTACATAAAGTACAATTCATAAAAATATGTTTTGAAGGCATTTTTAATGATACTTGTATGGCAAATGGCAGTATGTCAGGTGTAACAGGGACAGGAAAATGTCACACGTTGGATCCCAAATTTATAGAATGACCCATAAGTGAATGCGTCCAAATTGGCAGCGTGTTTTCCAATTTAAAAGTAGAACACACGGTTGGTAAACTGTTACTGTAAAAGGGCGTTATAATTATTTCCTCTCGCCATTAGAAGCCCATGTTGGTGAAATTTCAGCCACATAAGTACAGTAATACTTCTGAAAAATAAAAAATCCATGTATGGTTTTTGTGTTAAGTTAAATGGTAAAAAGGTCTTTGCAAAAGACTTTTTTTAGAAAATCACCTTCTGATCAGTTGTTAATTTCTCACTCAAAATACCACTTTATGATTTTGGACTGAAATAAAATCATGTGATGTTTGGTACCATTGTTATTAACACTTTTAGTAAGGTTTTTCTTGTCGACTCGTAAAAAAAATGGGGTCACTGCAATTCCTGCCTTCTACCTTTAATGTTCACGCTATAAAATCATGTGCATAATGTGTTTTACATGACAGTTTAACCATATGTGTAGTAAAGTAATGCGTATTTCTCATATTAAATTTTAATTTTCCTGAAGATGAACATGCACATAATGTGTTATTGGGTGTAAATTATTGCTTTCCAAAATGATGAAAACTTCACAATGAAATATTAATCCGTTTGCAACACGTTGTGTGACATAGGCCTATACAGGTCAGCGACATGCGACGTTTAAAGCAGCATTCCGAGCTATACTAACGTTTCCTGCCATGTCAATATTCTTGATTAATGTTTTTTTAAATGATGCTACGACTATAGTTTTCGCAGTATTGTACACTGAAAAAAATGCAGTTTTTAGTTTAATGTCTGGGACACTTAATGACGTTTCTTTGCGCACAATGTCATGATCGGTGTTTGTCTTGTTATATCCACAAGTTCACTGCTTGTATTCAACAGACGTATGTTCTGACCAAGAAATGATATTTTAAGAAAATTGCGTTTATCCGTATATAGTTGCTCAGACGAATTTACTCAAAAGACTTATTAGACGTCATGGGTGTATAATTCATTTATTAGATGCACATCAGATGCAGTATAGGCAAAGCATTGTCTTGCGGGTAGTAAGATGGCTGACGCATAGACGTTTGGAAGTATGGCGAAACAATAAGAGAGGGTGCAATTTTATTCGTGCATGAATGTTTTTACAATTGTATTTCATTCCAAATACTTGATTTGCATGTTATATAATAAAGAAACATAATTATATATACTTACTTTTTACAGCATAGGACGACCGTTTTGGGCAGAGTGCTCTGGGGGACCACTAAAACGTCAAATTTGTCGGCAAAAAACTCTGCCGTTGACACCAATTTTCTCGACTTAAAGTTCTCATAAAAACATTTTTCGACCTAGACCGAAATGGTTACAAATATAATAAAAATGACCAGTGAGAAACCTAATAAAAATGGTTTTTGACCTAAAAATATGGTTTTAGAGCAAAAAGTCGTTAAGACGACCGATAGCTGGTCGTCCTAACGCGGCCGGTCGTCTTAACATCCCTTTTTAACCCCTAACCGGTCGTCCTATACAGGAAAATGTAAATATATAAATACATGTAAAATAAATAAGTGCAACTGAAGTGAAAACTGCAGTTATTTTGCATTTGGTTCGAATTTATACCCAAATCAAAGTGCGCCGGCCTATAGCCTATGCGTCCGCCATACCTCAAAAAGGCTAATTGCCTCACTGATTGTAATGACGCGTATAGCCATCTTCTGTTCCACATTCCGTAAACTGTGGAAGCCATATAAACTAGTCTGAAAAGGTCTATTGTTTCCATCGCTAAACTGGTGTCCAGTTGAATTAAACTGTTCACGAATCAACTAAAAAAACGTGTTCAGTTCACATGGATATGCAGGGGCGGATCCAGATATTTTTCCAGGAGGGGGTTTTGCCACCATGGAGGGGTTTTGCCCGTCAGATTTTTATGTTTGCTTGTTTCGGACAGGCGGACACGCAAAAAATGCATTACATTATATTTTTTGGTGTCGGAGCAGGGGGGGGGGGGGGGGGGGGGGGGGGGGGGGGGGGGGTTTGACCCCCAAAACCCCCCTCTGGATCCGCGCCTGATATGACCCATTTCAAGTATAGAGTTGGAAAGTTACAGTTTCCATAATTATGCATTTTGTTTAAATGGGAATCATTTTGAGGAAAAAAAGAAGTTTCCTCTCATTAAACGTTCATTAACGGGGGAATTACTTTGGTTAAATATTCCTGCAGGAAACGGCTTTATCGAAGGAAGCGAACTGACAAACTTTTTCCGAGATTTCGTCAAGGGAGATTCTACTTCGCCTGAAGCGGTAAGTCGCTTTGGTTTTCTTTGTTACTATATTTTACCATTTAAATCCCTTAAATTTAAATTTCAAAAAAATGAGAATATTATATATTTTATACATGAGCAGAAAGGTTGATTTACTCCTTTTTACCCTTTAAAGAAGCCACGGCCTTTTTATTTTTCAACCAAAAAAGACGGACCGCGTGAAGTGGATTTTGAGTACCTTATTATGTCGTTTTGGAAAGTTAAGTGCATATCTCAATATCGCATGGCTGAAGCCACTTATACAGCGTTACACCCTTGACCCATTGGTCAGCGTATTGCATTACTTGTCTCCCTTTCAAACACGCAAAGTGTAGTAGTCGTAGAATCATGATCAGATAGAAAATTAGACTACGAACTGTCAACATATGTGCTGTGCATGTCGCCGCCATTTTGGCGCAACGTTATGGGTACAAAAAAGAGCAAAAATAATGGCATGACTTTCTCTTTCCACCAATAACGTTATAAGACAAAAATTTCGGCGCCCATATCGACAGAGCAAGTTTATACTTTAACTCTTTGAGTGGAACAAAAATGGCAGACCAGTGCACAAAACAAATTATTAAAAATGTATGTCGAATGTTACAACTGTGTATATCCTAATTTCTGACGCACGAATGCCGTAGAAGGCAAATTGGCAATCCACTAAAAGTTGCATTAGGCTAATGAAAATCGTTACCTTTAGGTTGCTGCAGTGTTGAAAAGAATAGATTTAGACGAACTGAATAGCGTAGAAACATCCTTTTTTAGAAACCATGCAGGCTGTCGATTGGGGTATCTGCGATTCCATAAGAGGTATGTCGCATCCAAAGGGGGTTTTCAAAGAAAAAGGATTTCACCGAGAATATACCCTTGAAGGTGTTTGCTCAGGATCGATATCAACTTGAACTGTCAATTCCGATTAAAACAAAATAGAAGCAAAATAAAAGGATCCAGCACTATAATGGGTGGACCAAAATTTGCATTTGTTGAAAATAATCCGGTGCACCATTTCATATATATATCACTGTTTTACCTCTTAATGTTTTCCTGATTGATTTTTGACATATCACACTCTAAAAATCAAACTTGGTATCATGAGAGAAAAGTCGAAAGGTCTTGTCGGGATCCGAACCCGAGACCTCTGACTCACCGGGCGGATGCTCTACCAGATGAGCTATAATAAGGCACAGTTGGTATACTCCCTCAGGTTTTCCCTATATATGGACCCATATATGGTAGCACAACTTGGCAATCATGGTATGGTGCCTAATCACCATTGGAATGAAACAACCAAACTAAATATGGGAGAAAAATGGTAAGGGCCTTTTTCTATCGAATCCCGACAAGGCCCTTATACGAATTTTCTCTCATACCAAGTTTGGTTGTTTTATTTCAATGGTGATTAGGCACCATGCCAGACGTTGCGTTCGACACTCTAAAAATTAAAGTGGTTAATCTAACACTTTTAATAGTTGGTAAGCTGATAGTACTAAATACACCATTTTAAATGTTAAATTGGATATTTGAAGAGTTAATTTAAATAGGTGTTAATTTAACATTTTTGAAAGTGTTGAATCAACACTGAAAATGTTGATCTAATATACATGTATGTTGGATTAAATATTTTACCGCTGGGTTCAACACTTCCAAAGTGATGTCACTGACCGAACTGTTCAAAGTGTTAGGTTTAAAACTTTCGTTTTTAGCTTTGCCGGATAACATACTTTTCCCTTGAGGTTTTTAATATATATACATTTTTCAAACCAGGCACTATCGCCGACAATGCTGAAGGAAACGATAGATCAGTTCATGACGGCGTACGACGAAGACGACGATGGCAAGATAGGAATGGCTGAGGTGAGATTCGGTGTAGGGTTCGATTCACGACTATTCACCACTTGCACGGAACCGCCATATTCGAGGCTTAACATCGAGGCTTATCTTGCATGAACAATGACTCTCTAGAATCGTTACCCTGTCGGTTGCTGTGACGTTGACTTTTATCTATAGTAAAAAATGGTGTATGCCTTGAAAGCCCCGTTTTGAACGCGACCGTGCAAGTGCTAAATAGTTAACTTTATATATCTCATGTGTAGGTTCCTGTCATCTTATTGGTTAAAAGTGGGAGCATTGAATCAGCTAGACACCGCGCTTGGAGAATTATGACTACGCCACGGGCACAGTCTTTGGCATGCCCCGGGCATATATAGTCAGTTTCACGGGTTCCGAACGCGCATGTCGCGTGAGTAGCATAGTTGTGCACCAACTGTGAGTGCTTCACGTAAACATTTCGCTCGGCCGATAATGGTGGAATCTCAAAGTCGTTTTGATCTCTCGTAGATGATGAAGTCCAAGGAAATAACATATACGACCAACAGTAAAACAGTGTCAGGTGAAATATATGCTACCAAATTGTCTGGAGAAACATATAATACCAATATTTTGCTGTAAAGGCAACCTTTCTGCCGTATACCGGCTTCCAAAATCGAAACTCACCGGACCACAACTTTTTAAGTCTAACGTTTAGTACTTTTAACCAATCAGATGACAAAAGTCGGGGCATAGTCATGGCTTCGACATCACCTTGGGCCTATAATCTTAACCATGCCCCTAATTGCAGTCAACATAATTTTGTATAATATAGGTTCAAAGGTTGACCATTTCCAACTGAACGCACTATTATCAACGATGATTAGTCGTATACCCAGCACGATATGTGGCAAAGGGACTTCCCCTTAACGCCCCTATACCTCAACACACTCTTCCCTTTTGTTAACGCACCAATCGCCCCTAAAAACTGAAAGGAATTCCTTAGAAATTCCTTGGATGTTTGAGACACAATAGGGGAACAATGGTAGGGGGAGTCCGTTTGCCACATATCGTGCTGCATATGATTAGTCGTGTCGAGTCGACCATTTTTAAACCAGCCCACAGGACACAGACGCGCTTGTCAGTGGTACCCATCAGGCATTGGGTTCACGCAGCGCGCGGAACCAGTTGACTATAAGGCGTTCGCATGAATATGGTTTTACACCCTTATGGGTTACCCGGAAGAATGGTACCCCCACAAGGCGAACAAAGGTACCCCACAAGTCGGTCTTTGTCCACTTTGTACCCTACCAGGTAAGACCAGTGTTAAGCCTATGGGAAGAGTTTAGACGAAGGAAACAATAGAAGGACAAAGGGAAGGAAGGGAGGGTAACGAAAGAGGTACCCCAAGGGTGTAAAACACTGTCGTGGTTGGGTGCGTGTGTGTTTGCCGGCAATCGGGGACTTTTTATTGCTTGAACAAAAGACGGACGATAGGTCCCCGATTGAGCAACCGTCCCCGATTGCCAATCCCATGCAAATCCTATGGAGGCCTTCGCAAAAAAACTGTCAAAAAAAAAGAGAAGCAATAAAAAGTCCCCGATTCCCGGCAAACACTCACGCACGCATCCGTGTTTCGGCAATCGGGGACGGTACCTATAAAGCTGCAATTTAAATGTGAATGGTTTGTGCCCTAACCTATTGGTTTGTGCCCTAACCTATAATGGTTTCTAAACCATTATAGGTTAGGGCACAACCCATTTAGGTTTAAATTTCATCTTTGTAGCTTTAGGTAAAGTTAAGTTAGGTGCCACTAAAACAATTCTTCCCTATAGTTGGGTTTTAAAAAGTTTAGAAGGATGTCCCCGATTGCCGGCGAATACAAGTATGTGTGTGTGTGCATGTGTGTTGCCAGGATGACGCAACCAGGGGTTAACCCTCCGAGCGACCAAGGTGCCCATCTCAGCGTTAATTTTGCTGAAACTACATGTAATCATCAGTCGAAAAGCCCAGTTTCAGATTCTGCAGTCACGTTTAATGTAAACTTCACCCCTAATATGCCCGACCCTGAGAATCTGGGCCACAGGCCAAGATCCCATATGTTTGTGTACAAAGGTATGTCCTCTAATGTTAGCCATAGTGCATGAGTAATGCAATACTCTGCGTGTAAATACACCCATGTTACCGCTCCCCAGTGGAGAATAGATCAATAACCTTGCAAAGGATTATTAGCCACAGGGGCGTTGGCTGGGTTGCTAAATAAGAATAATAGAAATTTCCTCTCGGATGAGCCCCTTGGTGCTTCCGTGTCATTTTATGGACGTGGTGCCCATTTTATCGGAGGGTTAAGGGTAGATTCACACTGAGTTTTTTCGCGCGTACTTTTTAAACGCGTTGCTTTGAGAAAAAGCGATGTGGGGAGAATTTGGAGTGAAACGACGCACTGAAAATCCTAGAATGACAAAAACACTTTCCGCCCAAGTCGATTTTGTGGTTTTCAGTACGTCGTTTTACTCCAAGTTCCACCCATACATGCCGCTTTTTCTCAAAGCGACGCGCGTCAAATTTACGCGCGAAAGAGCTCAGTGTGAATCCCTTAAGCGGGCCTCCCACTGTGCGATTTTTGCCACGAATTTCCAACGATTAGATACGATTTGGTGAGATTACCAGAAATTCGTGGCAAAAATCGCACAGTGGGAGGCCCGCTTTAGACGCTAATGAAGCTATTACTCGCACCTAGTTCGCCGTTTATCATTTAAATGATGTCATTTCAGTGTCGTACTCCACTGTAATTAAAGCAACTTCCAATTCATCTTTATTTAACGCAGTGTGGCATTCATTTTAATAAAAGAAGCCATGCAAGTGTATCGCTTCTTTGATAAAGGAAATTGGCCAAGAGCAGTAACTGAATGTGTGACGCTGAACAAGGCCGCGACTTTCTGATTAGAGTAAAATCGAATAGCCTAAGTCGAAAATCATATGAGCATAGTTAACAATATGCAGTAGCAAAGTTCCAACAAAGAAGGTTCGTATAATATGCCTATTTCTGTACAGAAATGTGATTATGCATATATATTTGTGTCGCGAAATTTTGAGTTATCAAGAGCCTGCGGTTACTTCATGCATGAACAAATCATTGTAAGCATTATACAGCGATAAGACTTGGCAGTTGTAGAACAAATATCTAGTGCAAGTATTGGATTCTGACACGGACGGGCAATTTACATCTGTCAATGCACATGTAGCTCAACCCGATGAAGAGACAGTCGCATCTCGTGTCAACACTTCACAAGTACGATCGCCATCCGACCAGTTTTATCTATGGTAAAGACAGCGACTATTTCGTGTTAATATATTCGCATTATTTTTTGCACATACACAAAATATAAAATGTATTGGATTGTACCTTTTCTAATTTAACGCCTAGTGTTACGACAAAGAAGTCTTATCTAAGGGGAGGGAAACCAGCTGTGATTCAGAACCAAAAGAAAAGCGACTTGATGACGTTACATCATGAACCGACTCAGTGTTGTGGTGTTCAAATTCCTCGATTCCAGCATACGGAAGAAATGGCATTCTTACAATAATAATGTTCACGAAATCCATTTAAATTTTCCAACGATGTGAAGAATCGAGGTAGAGCTTACTGACACACGGCATAGCACACTGGTATTTGCATCACTGGTCTATGACGTCTAAAAAATGTGACGTCATAGACCAGGCAAGATTCTACCCGAGTCTTGAATTTTCAAACGTCCAACGTACTCATTCTTTACTCATAATACATACTTAAATAATACATTTGTGAGTGGATTATTTGAATATTGTTGGTGCACCCTTCGAATATTAAGCGTTCGAGCAATATTTAATTTATCGGGCTTACATGCAGTGGCTGCTTTGAGGCTGGCATGATCCAGCGCAGGACAAGATCTTTCAAAACATATAACCACTACTTATTTCGTTCGCATTTTCCGTGCCTGTTCATCTCGAAACGAAATTTATCATGTTAAACATTGGTAATCCTCCCTGGCATTCGAAAGATCAACACGGTTGACAGCCAGAGAGGCAGCACCCCTAGGCCCTGAACATGTCTTAAAATTTTCCTCATTTGCGTGTTTCTGACGTTGCAGTGTTTTCGTGCATGATGACTCGTTCGGTGCATAAAGCGCATACGAATACTACATGTGTATAAACACAGTAAAGTGCAATGTCGTTTGAGAGAATTGCAGATGCAATTCTCTCCGAATTTCCAAAAATCAAATTGCATTTTAGAATGGATTTTGACCCCAGAACCATGGCAACACAAAGCGAACGAAAATGACAACATAATTTTGGACAAATTGTCGTAATCGTTGAATATCAAGATATAAGCAGTATTGGCGTTGCTATTGGGCAACAAAACCCTCCCAAGGAAACTAAAAATATGCCAGTGGTGTTTTTTCTCGTTCTCCCAACGTCATAGTGGTATGTATACCCTTAAGAAAATGTTATAGTATTTTGTCATTCTTCAAAGTTGTAATATTGTTCCAGAAAATGATAAAAAACATCTTTTGCAAATGATATAGTGGGGCTTTAAAAGACATTTTTATAATATTTATTTACAGTTTTTACCAATCGCTTACACACGATAGGTGCACATATACTTGTAAACAACGTACACTGAGGACTACGTGTACAACACCGAGGACGTAGTTTGCGACCGCGTGCTTATATAGCCAGCCTCAGTACAACGAATTGCGTAATAGCCCCAAATACAATTGCCACACCATAATAAGGCCTAAATGCCTCTGCTTAAAATGATTTCTTGCCAGAACTTAGATAAATAAGAATACCAAAGTCGTCCCCTGAATACAAACTGGGGAAAAAACACCTTTTTGCCCTGATTTTATTTCAAATGTGATTGTCCATAGGATGGTTATTTAAAATGCGTCATTTTGATGAACCTGACATAATTGTTTGACAGAGGGTTGGTAAAGTGGAGAACGGTTGTCTCGGTCGACCGAGAAGGAGGAGAAACCAATTTAATCAAAAATAAGCCCGGGCAGACGCCATCAAACGGAATAAAAATGAAATATTTGATATTTTGTCAATTTGAAAGCTGGGAAGAGTTTATTATTCTGGCCATATTGACAAAGAGATCCGTCGTCATTGTCTTATCCAACGGTTTACCGCAGAACTGAAATAGTATAAATATAATATATATCTTATTAGTTTCTGGGGGTCAACCGTTGCAGTCTCGTCGAATGGGGGCGCTTTTAAATACAATAATCACATGTATTTGCCAAACAAAACATACTACAGGCCTGGAATACAAACAAATAAATAAATAAATATTTTTCTTGTAAATTGCAGTAATGAAATGAGGAAATAAATACGAAATGAAACACAAGAGAAACGAAATATGTTTATAAATATGAAAGGCCCGCCCCCCACCCATACATGTAACACTGTGTCCTCGATACGATGGTAAATTTCCACATAGAGGACCTCGATTCGCGGCTTAGACGAGTCCACATAAAGCCACAATATTCGAATGCAAACACTCGCCGTTCACAAACGTACAGAGTAGGCGCACAAGTATATTCTGGTTGTTTTCGCACCAATTGCCATACGGAAAACGCTCATTGCAAGCCACTTAACGAATAAACGTATACTTAACACGGACATCTTTTGTGTGCATTTCTGTTTTAAATCAAATGACACTATTTTCAAAAGGTGAACGCTTGTACCAGTTGAAATAGTTCGTACATCACACACATAAATGCAAACAACACACGAAGTCGATCAGTTATCACGATCAAAAACAAAATATTACTGAATTATATTTTTAGATGAAAATGTATAGATGAGAAGGCCTAGTTTACATGATCTGAAGGACATCCAGAAAAAGAAAGGTAAAGAGGAGGGAAGGAAGAAACTAAAACGAACTTGTTTTCCTTACAAAAGACCTGTCACCCTAATTGATACGAAGACCCGGCCGCCACGGTCATAAATTTAGGTTCAGAAAAACAACGCCAGAACTGAAATCGGAAAGAATGTGACTGGATGGAAGGCCTTTCACTACTTGTGAAGTTGCATGGTTTGTTCTAAACAATGACAAGTTTTCATACACATCTCAATCCGCTTCAAATCACCATTGTGTGTCTGAAATATACGATATGTAAATTATCTTAGGCAAGTTATCGATCGTTGTGCAATTGTTTTCAAAAATATTTGTTTACTTGGGGCGAGTACATGTAGTACCACAAAATTCTTCGTTAAGTACTGTCGTGGGTTTTTGAAAGACTGCCATTCAGGCTGAAAACTTTGTCATTACTGTATAGCAGTGTATATCCGCTACTTGAGACTGTCGCTTGAGACTTCTGATTGATTTCCCGTACCTGTCATGTCAAGATACAGAAGCACTACGACGTAACTTGTCTACTCTTCTTTGTACATTTTTACCTGTTTGATTCTCTAAATAAAAATTGTGTATATTGCACGATAGCGACCACGGAAATTGAAAGAAACAAATTCTGGAAAATACATCATTGAGCTTTGTGCGTTAGCATTGCTCCTCTTGTTGTAGGCCGACTGCCACTAGTGTTTGTTTATTTGGGAAGTGCATGCGCACATTTAGCCAAAGTGTGTGCTTTTGAACCACGTGTTATGAATTTTGAATCCAATGTTTTATTTTGACATTGATCAATGTTTTTAGTTTAGAGGCTCGTGTAAATTATTTCTCGATGCGTGTTGGGTTTATAGCACATAGAAATATTGCTGCGCACACCGTGTGTAAGTATAATATCGCATCTGGTAAATACTTTTACTTTTTCATTAAGCCATTATTGACCGAGTTCTAGACAGCAGGCTCCATTCAAGGTTCATGCCTTAATTTAGAAACCAAAACAGCACTTGGTATGGGTTAGCCAAGGGTGACATTGGTCGAGGCAGTCTAGCATAACAAACATAATTTAAATCCTCGAACGTGCCGCTCAGTTCCATCAAGCGTATTGAGCCACTAAGGGTTACTTTGGAACACCGAGCCGAATTCTGTAATACCAAACTCTTTCTTTGCATTGCAATTTCAAGAAATTACAAATTCAGCAATTCACCTCTCGGATGCAGTCGAGAGGTGAAATGCGATATCAACGCCGCTATTCTACATTCATTTATTCAGCTGTCCGACGTTTCCGTCTCCCCCTTTCCCCTGGCCCTCCACACCAGTTCAACGGCAGACAATATTAAATAATTTACAAGTGACACTTTACGCTAGCGTTGTCAACTTGGTCAGCTCAGTAGTTCTCTTCAACATTTATTTCGACATTAGTCTGAGAGCTTTGAAATAAAGCTTTTATCTCAGCAGTAGGAAATACAGGTGCATGCCATGGTGATCCGGGTACGTTACACCATCATGATAATTTATGTATTGTGTAATGTAGTCGTAATTTCGACCGAATCACACTGAAATGTAGTTATTTTTTTCACAGTTTCATACTACACCGAAACGATACTATTTTGATAAATTGTGTCATGGCCGAGTGGTTCAGCGAATTGAATTCAAGACCTTGGTTAATTCTGCTGGTCGTGAATTCGAATAGAAGCATACCCGCGTCCATGATGTGTTCCCTTGGACAATGCACTTTAAGTTTAATTGCTAATAGGCTTTTTATATCTATGCAAATTTATGGCCTGGATATGGGCAGTGAAGCTGTTGTGTTTGATTATCTCATGATCACCTAACGGGCAGTTGGAGCTGTTTTCTGCCTATATGAGAATATTAGATTAATGAGCTCAATGACCAGAGCCCAATGGCCAGGGTCATTAATGTGAAGCACCATGGTATACGTGATATGTGCGCTAAAGAAATTTCCACATCGGGAGTGAACGACGCGTAAAGACACTATAGGTAGGCCTAATGAGTAAACGAAGCCAGCGTTCGATACATTATCGAACTATGATGCCAATTATGTCAACACCAAACTGAAAAGGGTCCGGACAAAATCCAGCTTGCGGATTGTTGAAACTAATACAAGGTTGTTCAACATCAATAAGACATTGTATGCAATAGGAACACCTGTGGCAAAAACATATCATGAGCATACATGGATGATATAATTACCGGCACAAATCCAACGCTAATATAAGATTTCCAGTGGAGACGCTAATGTTGCCAGGTTCCTCTAGATACGTTTCTAATATGAAAACAAAACATTGTTGACCGAATGTATTACATGTATAAGATATTTAGCTTATCTTTTGTAATGAAACAAATATTTAAAAAGTGCAAAAATATAAATGGATTTTGCACATTCACAACAAAAGGTATAAGGTATGATTATCTCAAATTTGAATGTAATGATTCAGTTATTATTATATTGCTAAGAGTGATATTTCAACAAACTGCATGGCATACATCTCAACAGAAATTTCAACCACAACAGACCTCAGGAGTGCTGGAAGCTTACCGAAATAACTACCAAATGTATTCATCGAGAGTAGTTATAGGTCACTGCTTATTGAGTGATCGTAGGTGGGTGAACTGTGCCTATCACTCAATGCCAGTCTCACCTATACTACATTAGTTGTATTGAATATTTATAGATGCTTCCTGGACACAACTTTGTGATAAATAACTTCCTGATTCCACGTATAGCTAATCAAGGAGATTTATTCGGATACTAAAGGCCCAGTCCATCATTTGGAATTACCATTTGGTAATGGCAGGAAAGCCTTGTGTTGCCAAATACACTATGGAAATATTGTCCCATAAGGTAGTAGGTTTTCGAGGAAGGCAATAATTATAGTGTTTGCCGAATGTATAAAAGTTCGAACATTATCATTCTAGCGGAGAGACCATAATACATTTGTATTATTTTGTCAATAAAACTATAGACGTTTACTTGTGCAATATGCAGTGGTTATGTGCATGGCATAGGTCCCTACCCTATTCTTGGGTTTCACTTGGCTTGACAACGGTCGCTATCCGCCAATACTGTGTCTATACTATGGCACGCCAAAGCGAAACATAATTCAACGTTAATAATTTAAGGTTGGCATGATTTTTAAATGTTGATAGACTGTTTGACACTAGCATACTGCGCTTTTGTTGGCAAGTTTTTTTTAAATGTTGGGACTTGTTTTTCAGGGTTGATGGCAAAATTATAAGTGTTGACTCAATTATTTCCGCTTTTTTTTTAAAAACTTGCCAACAGAAGCACGGTATGCCAGTTTCAAACAGTCTATCTACATTTAAAAGTCATGAAAACCTTTTTTGTATTGCGCAACATTTGCGAAAATATGCGTCAACATTAAATTATCATTGTTGAATTATTTTTCGCTTTGGCGTGCCATAGTATGGACACAGTAATGGCGGATAGCAACCGTTGTCAAGTAAAAAAAAAGAGCAAATTTTTTCGATTGAACAACCTTTGGACGGGCGGCCATGATAGGGGCAGTCACATTGTCACCGTGTATCATGCACGAGTAGGCCATTGCGGATCTATTCTCATATCATTTAAATATGAAAACCTGCCCCCTGTCATGGCCGTCGGTGCAAAGGGTCTATTGCAGACGTGTCAGATGTAACAACTAATTTGCCTATCCACCATTAGCTTAAAGAAAACAGTTTAAAAACAGGAACAACAGCATTACATAACTGAAGAATAATGATGATAGACTGCCTTGTAGAAATTTCAGCCACATATAGATGCAATAATACTTCGGAAAACGTGAATAATCCATGCATGGTTTTGTGTTAAAAAACACCTTTCATGCAGTTGGCAATTTCTCCAACAAAAGTAGGCCTACCATTTTACACGAGAAAAAAATAATGTGGTACTTGTTACCATTAATTGTTGCCAACACTTTTGGTCGGAATGGAGCTGTAAACCATTTTGCACAATATTATTAAACGTCTGCGTGATTAAAACACTGCTTCTACTCAGAAAGGTCAATCCATGGCCTTTCATTGTTTGCTTCGACACTGACTTTAATGATTAGACAAAATGAAATCATTTAAATTTGCATTGTTTTATGGTGGGAGATGAGTTTTTGAAGTAGCCAATTGGTAATTTGAATGTCCTTGAATCATAATGCTCTTTTCGTATTTACTCATTGCCATCGCAGTGTGCATATTTTTAGCGCTTGAACGACCAAGCGATCTCCGCATGTAACCATGAGATCACTAGATAATTTTATTATAAACTTGCATGAGACATGAGAGACAATGTAGACGGGAACCTTAAATGACCTATAACTGAAATAATGTACTACCGTGAAATTCCATGTTACCGAGACCCGGGTACCGAGATGTGTAATTCGTCATGTTTTCGTGTAGTCTGCATTACATGCAGTTCGAAGAAGTTATTCAGTTTCCCGAACAACACAAGTGTGTGGAATTTGAATATCGTTTACGAACACTAACTATGACATAGTACGGGGTGTAAGACAGTGTTACAGTTACATGCACAAAGGAATTTTACCCACCGAGGGTGAGACAGAGGCAGTTAATGAGTGCAGAGTAGCAATTTGCAACAATCCGATGCGGAAACGAAGCACGCCACGTGTGTCGTGTATCGTACAATACATGTGGGTCACCAGCGATACCATGCGCTCGGGTACCAATTTTCTTGTTTTCTCTGGTATTCTTGGGTTTCACTTTCTCGACAACCGGTTGCTATCCGCCATTACTGTGTCTGTACTATGTCACTCCAAATTCAACACTGATAATTTTGCCATCAACCCTGAAAAACAAGTCTCAACATTTTTAAAAACTTGCCAACTAAAGCAGGTATGCCAGTTTAAACAGTCTATCAACATTTAAAATTCATGCCAATTAACCTGTTTTTTCTTATTCAATTATCAGTGTTGAATTATTTTCGATTTGGCGTGCCATAGTATGGACACAGTAATGGCGGATAGCAACCGGTTGTCAAGAAAGTAAAACCCAAGAATCGCGTCAAATATTTACAGAATCGTAACAGCGCCGCCAGCGGTGAATTGGTGAAATGTTTTCATAAATTGGACAGAAACTGTCGACAACTTCTGGTTAAAATATCTCAGTATGGGAATGCAAACCAAACGTAATTTTTTGATAAATAGGTAACTTATCATCTACTCTAACATAACAAAAATTATGGCAATACTTCAGAGGTCTTTGTGGACAGGTGGTTTTTCTGTGCAGGTCGTCGCTCGGACAGGTTTGACAGTATTTTCGATATGATTACCAACTCCTTAAATAACGAAAATCGTGACGGGTTCGGTATTTGTCACATTTTATGAACCTTTATGAACAATCCCCCAAGCCTTCGTGAAAGGTGATGAAAGCCGCTTTACATTTTTTTTAAAAACTGCTGTGAATGAGCGCTTGAATTTAAAGGCGATTTGACCTGCAATATATCTAATCCTTACAAAAATAATTATGGAAACCATGATGTTTGCGCGCATAACGACTGGCTTGTTTTGGTTTGTTGTGACGTGAGATGTGATATGCCATATAGACGATGTGCTCTTTGTTTATATCTAAAGCGCCCTCTGTTAAAAATTGGTCGTCGTTTTGCGCGCGCATCCTGTTTTGCATATATTTGGTTTGGTAATGATGCCAAAAGTCACAAAATTCAAAGACGATTTGGCATTCGACCTCATTCCTAAACCAAATTTATGTAAAACATGATGCATGCGCATAACGGCGGGCATGTTTTGGTTTGTTGTGACGTCAGAGGGCACATCGTCTCAGGCAGAACAAGCAGGCAGAACAAGCACATCATATGTATATCAATATGTTGAAAGTGATGTCACGAAACCTATTTGGAGGTTTTCCATTGCAAAGAAGTATGAATATGTTATACCGCGAGATGTAATCATGCCTGTACAGATCGGAAGATTGCAGAAGTGGACTTATTTATGCTGATGCAATCACATTAGTATCTTGGCCTATACGCATTACAGTGATAGAGATATTAAAGGAGACAAGCATCCTTAGTATGTTAAAGGTGGGAAAAGACAATTAAGCATGGGGCAACGGGTTTATCAAAGTCATTTAAAATTGAAACCTTTCACGCCAAAGCAGCGCCGCTTGTGTCTAGGGGATTGTAATCGGAAGGTTGGGTGGAGGTTGCAGATAACCATAGAGACATTTGGTGATTAAAGATTCATACCATTGGAAAGGTAAATGAAAATCCATGCTAGGCATCCGGCCATATGAAACTCAGTCAACCATAAATTTTGAAACCTTGTTTGCACTTAGATTATCTGAGAGTAAAACTCGATATTAACGAAAAATTATAGAACATTTGACATATTTGCTTATTGTTATTCTTCGGATAACATAAAAAGGACATTAATTACCCTGGTTGCAAGACCGTATACGTTTATGCAAACTGTTATATAAAAGTGTGCCTGTGACATGAATATGCCGACATTAATTATGCAAAGTCGATTCCTGCAAGATCAGCTTTCCATCTGAATAAAAAATCAGGATGGCTTAAAGGATCATTAAAATGTATACGCAGGTTCAAACGATGCACCCCTGTGGTTCATTGTTAATTCACTGAAGATACTTGGACCTTTTGCGAGAATAAGCTTCGGGTTTGTTTTTAATTTATTAGGTCAACTATAGGTGTCCCAATATAATCAATTTTATGTTGTTTTCACTGACCAATCTCTCACAGATCATGAAATATTTGTCTTACCTATGCAACATGGACACCACGAATGTTTAACACTACGAGTACATTTTGGAGGTCTGTAGTTTTGTTACAATGGGATACAAATACTTATATTGTAGTGTAACATGTGTTTCTTTATGAAATGAATATACTTACCAAAGTAACTGGGCTGGAATGTTACTCATATTTAAGATCTGGTATGTCACACTTCTTGTACCCAACCTCGTGGAATGACCCATATGTGTACGACTCAAACGAGGACGCGAATGAGTAGGTTGTGAAAATGTATAGCTAAAAAACAACGAGATGCATTTTCCCAAACAAAAATAAAATTCTCTCAAAGTTTTGTTTTATCGGGGAGAGACGGGAATGGTTTTAAAAGATTCCTACAAAGGGCATAACATATCTGATGACGAATGTCGGTAAAATACTTTAAAAAACTGAAACAAAAATAGCCAGAAAGTAAATTTCAGCTACATAAATACCCCATGCTTCAGAAAACTTTGAAAGAACCATGCATGGTTTTTGTGTTGAGTGAAACTATCGTTATCTTGGAAAGAAATGATCCCATGTCGTGTTTGTCACCATTGCTATCAAATAATGTAATGGAACCCACAGGCAATAATGGCGTCTAAGCTGCCAGCAAAATCCTTAAAAATAAAATAATAAAAATTCTGCAGGGTACAATTTTGCTGCCTGAATGTGATAGCGTGTATAGTGCATGAGTTATCTATCTTTCTCGTTATATAATCCGCGTCTTCGAAATGGTTACAGACCGTTAATTCCCTGCGTATATATTAGCCTCGCTTTGTACCTGCACCGATGCGGAGGATGATTGTGTGCTTTAAAGCATGACAGAATATGATTATTAATGTAACATCCACACCACATGACATCGTCTTTATGGAAGAATGCTTCCTTCCCATATTGTACAATAACCGCGCGCGGGACAGTTGGCCTGCATACGAGACAGATGTCTATTCCAAACATGTATTCAAATAATTACTCATTTGCTCAAATGTCAGTCACATCTTCATAATGTGTCATTTGGTGCTGATGAAATGAAAAACAAGTTCAACGGATTGTTCTTCTGAGACAGTTTTATATTACATGTACAGTATATCTACTTTTTTAGGCTACATGCATAATTGTTGCTATAATACATGTACAGTATATCTACTTTTTTAGGCTACATGCATTATTGTTGCTATTTTGCAATTACATGTTTGTTTTATCTTAATCATTTATTTTGTTTTATAATCCTTGCAATGCCTTCCGACTAGGCTCTCGTACGAGGTGATTGCTCCTTCAACATTAACAACGGGTAGGATTACTCGCTGGTAAACGTTACTTAGTGCAAACAAAAAATAAAACCAAACAAACAAACCAAATAAGTCGTCCCTTTGTCGCAACGGTTTGAGGAGACCCTCTTCACCTATAGTTTTTGAATCAAGGGGCATTTTAATGATTGAACTGATTCAGCGGACACGAATGAAACTTCTTTCCACAAGGATATCGGAAATCATGGGGGACCTTACCTATATGTTTTTAGTCTTGACATCTCGTCCAATCAAAGCTGGAAGCAGTAGGCCTACACATATATATCAAAGTCGGTTGTCTTTTTCGACCTCACAACTATCTCTAATAATCTGATTGTTTCGTTTTTATATTTGACAATCCCCACGGATACTGTACAAAAACAAGATATTAACATCACTTCACATTAGGCGTATAAATTGTTTGGCCGATTGTGACCCTTGCAGCCATGGACTGCTGTTTATTTCTTTCTTCCAGGTGAAGTTTAGTCTGTCACCACAATGCTGCGAGTGCTCAGCCCCATCCCTCCCCACCTTCGCGCATCGGCATCGGCCGATATCTTTCGGTCATTTGCCATTTATATATATATATATATATGTGGATCGATGTGGATCAAATTTCTGCTCGGTTGCAGCGGAGGCAGTCGGAGCAGAATTTTGTTGTATCGATCGATCCGAATTCATTCGCATTGATCCGCGTCCCGGAGGGAAAAATAACATGAACACGCCCTAAGAATCCTATGCCTATCTGGAAAACAAATTGGGTGCTGAATCTGTTCAGACGTCCGCGCTTGATGCACATTGATATATTTTATTTTGAAGGAGCGTGTTCAGATATTCCAGGAAAAGGATTTCGTTTTAACGTTTTAACATTCCTCACTTCGTCAGCTATGCGATTACTATCAATGAAAAAACAAACTAACAAACAACCCCAACACACCTAACAACCCAACAAACAAACAGGAAATTTGCAATCTCCAATTTGGATGTGGAAGCAAAAAGGCTGTTGTAATTACTGCACTGCTTTACGGAACGAGATAATTTAGTCTACAAAACATGGGCGTTTTTTTTTTTACGATATCCCTAAAAAACTATACGGAATGAGAGCGCGAATTTTCAGAATTGTAATGAGAAAAATATGACATCAAAATCCATGGGGAAAATGGCGGTTCAAAAATATGATTTGGTCACGCTCCTTTAAGTTGAATGGCATTTGCAACACATGCATGCTTTTAGCTTAACTAAAATTTCTTTTCACATATTCATCCCGGTTGTGACAGAAGGTACTCCCTTTGTTCTCCAAATGTGTCTTAAATTTGGCGCTTTAAAGGAATTATTTTCCGAATTTTGGAGGAGGGGTTGATGCGTTAACAAAAGAAAAGAGTGTGGCGAAGTATACAGGAAGTATGTGGAATCTCTCTTTCACATATCGTGCTTAGTGTATTCTTTCTACTTCTTTTATTTTTTGGTTTGTAGCTCCTTGCACATTGAGTGGGTTAACGTTGCAGCGACTTTACATAAAACCTCGATGTCTGCAAGGAGAGTGGTTGCTATCCTTGACTTGACACCCCTCAATTTTTTTGGGGGGCGGGGGGAGGGGGACTAAAATGCAACTAAATGTAACAAATTTCTTTCTCAATTAGCTGGCGCGCCTCTTGTACATCCACGTCAGTGTTTTGGTAACTGATGGTGGTACATTGGTAAAATAACACAAACAAGAAGATTTTTCCACAGGATCTCACTGCCTGAGCTATTATTGAACGAACCCCGCCTTTAAGAGTGAATAGGGGTGAATTGTAGGTGTACATTTCAGACATGACAGCTTCACACTGATTAAAGAAGAAACCGGTTACATCTAATTAACTGACAGGGTTCGTGGTGCTGACGAATTGCCTCCGGCAGTACACGCTCGTGGTAAAATCGAAGAGGTGCTACACTGTACTCTAGGATTACAACACGCAATCGAGTCACCGTATTCTTTAATACTTAATGAGATAGGAAGATTGAATGACGCACTTTGGAAGTTTCCAAGACGTGCAGCTATTTAAGGTATATCGAGGAACATTGAGAACGAATTGCAAACACATAACTAATTAAAGAGCTTAAAACTGAAAGAATAAAGTTGATACCTTTCCCGTTAAAGCTTTTTGTGTTTGTCGCTGCGGGGAACTTTGACTTTTGGGTGAAAAAATCACAAATTGACACAGAATTTTACAAATAATTGTACTAGCCCTTTCAAGGCGAAATTCAAAATGTGTTGTTATCCGGCTCCATGCGGTGAAGCATCGGTGTATTGACTCTGGTGACTTATACATACTTTGCAAAATGTTGACAGTGGGACGAAATAACAAGCAGCGTCTTGAATAAATGTCAAAAATAAAAGCAAGTGCACAGGATTCATGGTTGTGCATGTGGTACGATAATGTAGCTCGACGCATCCAGATAAGTTATTCTGAGTGACAGACATGAAATTTACAGAAGATCAAAACTCGGAGTTTGAAATCCTCAGTTTGGCATTATAAATGCAGACATGAAAAAAAAGTCATATTGATAGTGCAGGTGCAGTACGTGTTATCTTTCAAAAATCATCCATGAAATCATGTTAAATAAAGATTGACATTTATTTATTGTGAATGTCAAGTAAATTGACACGACATAAAAGTATAATGTGCATTTGCATGCATGCCTATGGCGGGATCAATTTTGAAGTAACACACCAGCTTTGTTTGACTATTTCGGGCTCGAAATAGACCCGTACATGATTCTGAAGGTCTTTCCGAAATAAACTAAAAAAAGATCCTGAAAAGAAACCACAACATTTGGCAGTTTTTGAGCATTTTCCAAAAAATCAAGGTCACGTGATATATCTGAACCAGATTTATTACTGCAGTAGGCCTACTGCACCAAATTCAGCTCTGGTCTTTTCAAAATATGTATTTGACAAAAGAGACTATTTATTCAGGTTATGAAACAAAGCTATACATAACTATGAAAAATCAGAGAGTCCGAGTAACGGGAGCGTGTTCCACGGTGGACAGTGTAGGGGCTAACGAGACATAAGCCCTGTGGCAGTACACATACTGCAACCGGTGCCGTGGTTTGTGGAGCTAGCGAGGCATTAAACATGTGATAGGGGTAGGGAGCCAGACTGCCGGGTGTGTTTCCTTAGGTGTCTTAGTCTGTACACCAATCTGTTAGCTCCACGCGGAACAGTCACAACAACTGTTGCTCCAGTGGGTACGTTCGTAAAGAAAAACCACGATGTCAACTCCTCCAAAGAAAACAGAAAAATATATTCGGTGGTCCAGGCCGTCCAGTGAAATCATCAGCAGAAATGCTAGATATATAAAGCAAAGCAAATAACCATTAGCAAAATAGCATTGAAACGTAAACCATTCAGATGCAGGTGTTAGGCCCCTTGATAATGGTAACATGTGTATACGTATTTTGTTTGTGGGCAGCCAGGAGAGCTGTACTTTCACAAACCGTGATTGGACTGTGACACACGGTCAGTCCAATCACGTCATATTCACGCGTGGTTCCCACTTATGCGATTGTACAAGACAAGCAACCAATATTCGATGCCTCCAGAGGCTAAAACTGTGTCGCATGGTTTCCCACTACTTCCCATTCTCAATTTGGCAACCGTTATTATTTTTTCACTCAAAAGTGACAGTGCCCAAGTGAAAAAAAACCACAATCTTTGGCGAGTTAAGGTTGCTTTTTTTCTGCATTGAATAAAGCAAATCGCACCATGTTTCACAAATCGTTTTATTAGATCCAACGTGTCTATTTTTGCTGGCCTCTTTACCTGATGTGGGATGAGAGGGCAATGTCCAAGCCATGGATTAAACTGAAAGCTGTTTTTCGCACCTGCCTATTTCCTCCCAACTCTATATATAGAAAATAACTCTCATGCATGCCGCAGGTCAGCCCCTACTGCCCTTGCAGAGCCTAGCCATCACGACCTGATGGCAGACTCGTCGCTCATGCCGCCTTATCACGACTACAGATGGACTGATGACCGTACATGCTTACATGTAAATTTGCGCAAAATGTAAACATTTTCCCCGAGTTGATTCACAATCGAGTTTATTTTGTAATGTGATATGTTGAACGCCTCTATAATCTGCATGCTGACAATCCTTTGTGTATATGACATTGGTTTGGGTGTGGTTCGCCGCCTGCGGCAATCCTGCGTTTTTGGCACTCGCATCCGATATCCACTAAGAACGTTATAGTTGACTTTTCGGCAGGATGCCTATATAAGGTTGAAGTCCCTGTTTATGCAATTTTCCTAAGCTTGTTTATTTGAAAATAATTTGAAATTAGTTTTGCTCCTAATTTGGTTTATTTTTTTAAAGTACTGAAATTATATTTTCTGCACAATGAATGTGTGTCTTTACCTGAGCATCATAGCTGATTTCAAGTTGTTAAAGATGTATTGTCCGTGCGTTTTGGGTGTGGCACCTCGAAAAATTTATATAATTTTAATTGATTCTTTGTTTAGAAGCATAAAGGTTATTCTCTTTCAAATGAGACATCAACGAAAAGAAATCTTCCAACGTTTAGTTATCTAAAAGGCGCAAAAAACGGCCGTATAAAACGGTGTTTTTTTTCACAGGGTTGCCGATACAAAGTGTGATGTTTTTTTCCGTTAAAATGACAGAAGTAAATGCTTTAAAAATTCGTTCGGTGAAACAATTTCGAATTTGCTGAGAACCACGGACAATATAACTTTAAAGTTCAGTATAACTCTCCCAGTTTTGGTTGTATAATATTGCGTTAGTTAAATTGAACAGGTGGTCGTATTGGTCTTACCCTATGAAGTCACACGACGCTAAAATGCTATACCGGTAATTGATCGCTAAAATCCTATTTTGGCGATTTGCGATTTGGGGAATATTTTGTATCAAACTATGCACAGCATGTGACAAATCTTTAAGTATTTTAAAGTAGTGTTTGTATTCTAACTATCAACAAGTATTATTTTTTTTGTAGACAGAAACGAAATAACCAAAGATTTACAGATAACCACAAACCAGTGACATGTGACATATGCATCCGATAGTAAAACATGTATCTGAAATTTCTGTTTATATGAAACATGCATCTTTGGACTTTTCGCCTCTACGGTTGACCTTGCTCATGATTTTCAAAGATTTTGAAACCCTTTGAACCTTTTTTCACACAGCTGGCCGAGATACTACAACCAGAGGAAAATTTCATGCTCATCGTTAAAACTACGGGTGATCAACGTACTACGGCGGAATTCGAAAAGGTTTGCAACCACCTCAATTTGGGGATTCTTATCAGACCGAATATACATATATGATATAATACAGAAATGTATCAGTTCTTTACTGTTCCTGAAATGTTATGTTTTACACACAGCAGTGATGCAAAATAAGGGGCTGTCCAAAGTTGTCAAAATTGTCACGATTCTACAGAGCGTGAGCGTAGTATTTTCCAAGACCCCCCTCCCTCCCCCCAAAATACTATACTTATCAACTTTTTTGTCAGTACCTTGAAATGTCAACATTTTACAGCGCATGTAAAGTCGTACACGATCCTCGACCCCCCTCCCTCCTTCCTATATACACTCTGTAGACCCGTGAACATGTTGACAACATTGGACGGCCCCTAAAGCATTTTGTTTTCCTAATCTTGATTACGAGTATACATTAGCATATTTTGTTTGATGAGACCTTTTGGGTGATTGTGCATCGGAGATGCGAAAATGCACAAAGCAAAGAAATTAATTTCAAAAGGAGCGATAATTAAAAGAGCCAAACAATTACTAATTCATGATACACGAGCGGCTAAAACAGATGGCAAAATTATGACATGTGACGTCTTATAGTAGCTAACTATGAACTTATTTATTTATATTTTACATAAATATCTGTTTGACTGCCTCCTGGACATTTTAAAGACATTTGTTCATTATAGATGAGACAGTACGTTAAATAAAAAAAATACTTTCAAGACATATTTTAAATTTCCTATATATGAAATATGTGTGTCAATGAGTATCCATATCCCCGCTAGATTAAGCTAATGGGCCTAAATGGTTAGCGATATCCATTATAACAAGTCCAAATTAATCACATTATGGTATAAAATGACTGATTTATTGATTAGAATGTCCAGTGGAAAGCTACTTTATTGTTTGCCCAGACGTTAAACCCAAAACCGCCCTAGGCCATTCTTTATCAGCGACAGAAATTGTCTCCTAATTGTTGCATGTTTTATATCCTTTCCAGATTTGGACTGACTTTGACAAGGATAATAGCGGCTACATTGAAAGCGGAGAGCTTAAGGTAAGCACAACACAATTCATGTACATCAAAGACAATGACGTAACGTTTTGTTTTTGTATGCGCTTTTGTATATGGCCCTTATAGACTGCGCAATATTTTTACAAGTTAGTTTAATTATGAACATAAATATATATCCAATATCTTCAAATATAACGTCAGACATAAAACGGCATCAAAACCGATGCTTTTAAGTTATATTTGCTTTTTTTTTTACACATTCAAAAGTTTGAGGTTTCTGTCGGAGGAGATACGTTTCTGTATTTTCCTCTTTTTAAAATTATTTAAATATTAAAATATGTTGATAATTTCAAATCCAAATTAAGCCTAGTTTCCATATAATCGTAACGCGCGCACGCAGACTAGACGCAAACAACTGCAACGCAAACACTGACGGAAACAATCGGCAAAGTTAAACTTAGTTCAAGTTTGCCGACTGTCTACGTTATTGTTTGCGTTGCTAGTTTGCGGTACTCTCTGCGTTTGTTGCGATGATATGCAAACCAGGCGTTATCGCAAAACTAGAGGAATAAAATATGAAATTAATGAAAATCTCGTCGAAAAGATAATCATATATTAAAAGTCTATGAGGTTTTTCTTTTGATATCTTCTTGAGAAACAAAATACACGACTGTACTTTTACCGGTTCTCTTGTGTATGGTACTTATCAATTTTTACGATGAAGTCTTTAATTATTTTATTAAAAGGGCAATTCCATAAATTCAGATTTACATCTCGGAGACTTTGAGAGCTTGTAATGCTTCACGTATTCAAGTTGTTTGATTTTAAACACAAGTTTTTCAAGTATCCTTGGTGGAAGTGTAATTCCTAAAAATATTATTGTAATGCCATTCTCAATATGCGTGGTACATCCAAAAATATCTTGGTTTCGGACGTACTAATTGAGTACGTCCGAAACCGAGGGTTTTGGGGACCCTACACACTTACTGAGAATGGCATTGCAATCAGTTTTTCAGGAATTAAACTTCCATCAATGATGCTTGAAGAACATGTGTTGAAAATCAAACAACTTGATGACGTGAAGCATTACAAGCCCTAGAAGTCTCTGACATGTTAATCTGAATTGATGGAATTGCCCAAAAAGAAGACAGATATAGCAGAATCATTTCCTTTAACATTATGTGAATTATTTCTCTCCAGAGTTTTCTACAGAGTCTTTTTCCCAAGGAAAAGAAACTGTCTGAAGCTTCTTTGGAGAAATACGCATCAGTCATTGTAAGCAAACTGGCCATTTTTAATTAAATGTAATTAATTTGCCCGCGTACACGACGCGGTATGCACTCCACCACCCAACCGCCCCCACTCCAGTCCCCCGAGAAACGTTACAAATATAGTGTGTTCGGGTGGGACTCGAACCTACGACCTCCTTCGCAATAGAAATGGCCAAATAGCTTGCCATTTTAGACACACTGTTATAAGAATATCGAGCCCATAATAAAAAAATATTTAAAGATAGTATACATGGTTGGTATTAAAACTCAAACTGTTACAAATAGTTTTATCCCCCTGTGTGATTGAAGATATTCATGATAAAAACCAACCTGAGCAAAAACCAGCTCCGTATATACGTCGTCTAACTTTTGAGAAAACAGTCAAAAAAGGGTTTATAGTCATTTCGCCCCAAAACCACTTGCCCTGAACCACGGCCTGTGCAGGGTCTTTCTCTATATAAATTAGGGGTCCAATTTTTGTGTCCCCCGTTACATTTTACATCTCGTTTTTGTAAATTCAGGACACATTCTTTAAATACTTTCCATCTCAAAGAGTGAGTACATAAAGTACAATTCTATTAATGATTTTTTTACGAAAAATAACACATATCAGGTGTAACGGGGGACACTAAATGTCACACTTTTGGACCCCTAATTTTATAGAAAGACCCTGCACGAAGTTGTTTTGGCATGTTTGGGGTGAAGTGGCCTTGCGAGGTAGTGTTTGGACGAAATGGCACCTGGGCGAAGTGGTTCAGGACAAAGTGGTCCAGGACGAAGTAGTCAAGGGCGAAATGGTTTTGAGGCGAATTGAATTTACGTCTCGCGAGACGAAAAATAATTGTTTTGCTCATTTCTCAAAGACTATAGCACTTCAGAGAAAACAATTTTAGGGGAAGTTTTCTGCCGTCATCATGTTTATATCGTGTAAGTTATGTGTAAATCTGTGAACATTTCTGATTCTTCGAGA
Source organism: Henricia sp. BOLD:AAB3569 (assembly GCA_037783545.1). Lineage (NCBI taxonomy): Eukaryota > Metazoa > Echinodermata > Asteroidea > Spinulosida > Echinasteridae > Henricia > Henricia sp. BOLD:AAB3569. The sequence goes on along the minus strand of JBBELK010000209.1, from coordinate 882,240 downwards.
TACCAATCATGTGTACTGTCTTTAAAGGCCCAATATATCGTTTGCAAGATGAAACATTTTTCCGGATTCCTGGAATAAGGGCATAACATATAGTCTACATGTAAGGATGAACTAGCCTGCAGAAATGTTAGCTATACAATTATAGATGCAGCAATAATTCAGAAAAGCTTTGCATGGTGTTTGTGTACATAAGTCAATTGTTAAAAAAATAACCCCAGTTGTTAATTTCTCACACACAGCACCATCTTGGACAGGTATAAATTCATCTGTTACCATTGCTAACAACACTTTTGAGTAAGTTTTTTTTCTTGGCAAAACAAGAAGTAAAATTCTGGGTCATCGCAAGTGATATAATGGGCATTTAACAGTTTAGCACTTTTCTGTTTTTAATTATACTTTGAGATTAAAACGTGCATTTTTAAAAATTGCTTTCGGCTAGATCAAGATGTTAGACACGAATAACGACAACAAATTGGATAAAAAGGAACTGAAAAAGTGAGTATACATTCTTGTTTCAATTTTGTTTGTCGCGTCGTTGTATATATTGATGTTTCACATTTGACTGTTATTATATTATAATTTTTTCCCATCTAATTGTAATTTTCAGATTTATTATCGTGCATTTTTTAATGTTCTTAAATGTTTAGTTACAGTTGAAGTCAGAAGTATAATACAACTGTATGCAACCAAGTGTTAAAACTGGTGTGCTTACACTATTTTTGTAACAGTCTTTACTAAATTCTTGATTTTGTGGAATTCCTCACGCGCATGCAGTACTTAAAACATAGCTTGTACACCTTGCAATGGTTCGGGTATAGTCCTGTTTACCATTTTAGGTGATTATGGTAGTGGTGTACATGTAGGCCTATTTATACTTCTGACTTCAACTGTATGTGTGAAGCGTCTTGAGCGTCAGCTTTTGACGGATTTGGCGCTATAACAGAATTTACTATTATTATTATATTATTGTTACGTATTTCATTTTATAATTACTTATTTGATTAGTGATTTGCTAAATAGCTTCACTATTACTTATGAAATTACAATTTGAGATAGTCCAGTTGTGCATAAAAGGTGAGCAGCTAGTCGATACCATAAGGATTGGGTTTTCTTGGAAGTTATATCAAAGCTGTATGATACAGTTATTCATTTCTGTTTTCGAACTTTGCAGTGCCAGGCACTTGTTCGAGTAAGTATGCAGCAGCCCGGTTGTTGTGATACATATTTTAAAATTAAATTGTTTTATTAATTTCAATCATTGTTACTGACACGATAAATATTTTGTGTTCCTTTTCGCAGGCTTTTCTCTCTCAAGGGTTAGGGTGAGTATATATACTGGCTTGAATTTGGCAGAGCCGTTTCTGTGTGTTGGTTATCCGATCAGTAAATAGCACGTCTATTTTTAACATTATTTTAAGAGACCTAAATCACGAGTTGATGCAAGCGCGTTAAAATGTAAAGCCGAAGTACACTGGTACGTCATCTATAAAATAAGTCACTCAACCGTTAGGAACCTTACACTTTCGACTAACGTCGCTGCACACTCCAGTTTTTTATATACATGTAGTATGTTGCTGTTAGTTTTTTGCAACTCAGCCTCTTATGACATCAATAATTATAGCTTCAACTTTTACTTTATTACCAACTTGAGAAAATGAAAAAAGACATGTGGTTTTAGAAAAGTCACAAGCTTTGTAATGGATTGCTAAAGTGGCATCCTTTGTGTGTGCTTCTAAATCCTTATAAATTCGGGTGAGACTCGGGGATTGCATCCTAACCGACCTTACGACGGCCTTGTGGAGGCCCTCACTACATAATACACATAATATCCACATCTCTCATAATCTTTTTGTTTTGGCGTAGGTACAGTTGAGTTTCTGCGTATATGTATGAAGTCATTCCTGCAGTCATGCAATGATTATTGCGCTTTCAGACTCGGCTCAGCTTCGTTGTTGCGACCATAAACAGAAACACGTTTGCGACGTACTCATTATAGATTCTTTATCGGTCATCCCTTCCGATGGTGACGACCAAAGCTGACCAATCGTTGAACCAGTGGACACGTCATAAAGTTATCTCTGGCTATGACCGCGAAAATGTGACTGGGCCAGTCAGAGGTGACCGATTACAGATTCTCCACACTCTGATGTTTGGCTTCATATTATTTCATACACAATAATCACTTCAAGACAACTTTTTAGCTCTTATCTATAGCATCTCCGTATTTAAGATTTTAGCCCAGTATACATTAAAGAAAGAGGAAACACTTGCAAAAGGTTGCTTAATTCTTCAGAATATCGCCAGCAGAGGAAAGTTTATTATAGAAGTTGCAAGCAGATTTTACATGTAGGCCTACTCTATGCATCTGTTGCATGGTTGACGTCATCTTTCCCTTCAACAATTCAAGTATGGCGCTGCACATAGCCGCATTGGCCGCAAAGTTTATCATTAAAATTACTTGTGTTGCCGATACTAAAAACAAGTGCTCCGGATTCCCATGAATGTTTATACATCGGGCAATAGACCGTATCGGATAGCCGGCATTTCGTGGGGCACCTTTTGTTAAACCATTCAACAATGGAAGCACAATATGTGCAACCATGCATATCCTCAACGAACAAAGAAACTGTCCCACGAAATGGCGGCTAATGAATACGGTCTATACGTAGGTAGCAGTTTTTATTAAATGTGTCGATAATTCTAAACAAGTGTTTCCTCTCCCTTTAATTTTTTACACGATACTCTGCAGTGCAGTAGAAAGTAAAAATTTACAGATATGTGTCTTCTGCTTTCTTTTGCCTTTTTATAAATATCTCTCGAATTATTCACAGGCAATAAGATAGACTTCCATACGGTCTCGTCGTTTAATAGACGGACATGTCGGAACATAGACATTCAAGATAATAGTTTACCTGTGTATTTAGGCATGACATGCGGTAAAAACAACTTTGATTAATTTGTAATAAGCACAGGGTTTTAGTTTTAGTTTTTAGGCTTTAGCATATACTGTATATGCAAACTCAAGTTACTCAATGTATTTTCGATGTTATACTCTTACTGAAATCCAAAGATTTTGTGGATGTATGATTTAGATATAGTTATACCTCATTCAAGTATATCTTTGGTATTTGACAAGATCCATCATGAATAAAAACAACGAAGAACAAACATTTGGGCCCTACCATCTACCTTCATATAAGAAGAGTGTTGTATATTATCGAGGCTCGACTGTACAATTTACTACTCTAGAGAATCTTACAAGTGCAATATTGTATAAGTCACTCTACTAGGTAATCTAAAAAGTGGAACATTGTAAGAAAACAGTTAACTCATTTCGTGAAGAAACTTTCCGGCGTCGTATAAAAAAACGCGTCCAATATTTATAAAAGAACTTGGTCGGTTTAAGGGGATATCCCACTGTGCGGTTTTTCCTTCGAATTTGAATACGACTGGGTATATACTTTGTAGACAGTCTCAAGTAACCTCAAAACATCTTATGTACCTATGGGAAATGCATATAGAAAAAGGGCATGCACTGTGTGGCTGTGAACTGTGGGGCATTCAGTGGGGTTGTTATATCCGGACAAATGGTCGTGATTGTTAATTAATGGGTGTTTACTCGGTCATGTTACCGAAAAACAAGAATGAAACTCTATTCCTGGGAAGCTATCGTCTTTAGAATAAGCCGACACCAAATGTTTTTCACAGTCTAAGGAGCATATCTTTCTTGACATTTCTTAACTGCTTGTAGCTCAAATATGACTTTGCGACAGACCCATCGAAATAATCGCACCATCTAAACTGCAATTAATATAAACTCTGCAGGTGTGCAATCATGCAGTATGAACTGTGCAGCTCCGGCTTGGTGGATTCAAAAACAATCAAACATTCATTATATACCCCTATTAAAAGTTTTGAATATTCTATCTATTATTTTTATATTACTTACACTACATAATTATCACAATTTCCAATTCAGAAAAATCAATTTTCTGAAGTCAAGGGCAGTGGACAAATTTGAATTTGCTTTCTGCTTTATATACATTTTGAGCTTTTGATTTTTTTGATTCTTGGAGCAAACAGGGCTTTGAAACTGTTTACTGCTTTCTATTGGCAAAATATCGTGGATATCATTATGGTATTAGAAATTGATCTGTAGTTTGAAATATGTAAAAATATACTTAGTGAAACATTTTAATAGAGACGTAGTTTAGTGACATGAGCATCAGCATTTTAAAATATAAGCTTTTCTACTTTTCAGCAATTAAATTATTCGTGTTTAATTAATCCATAGTGGTATTTCTTGTGCATTCAGTAAGGCTTGTAAATTTAAATAAAATTATGCTTGACCAAAATTTTTTAAAGAATTTCTTCAGTGAGGCATAAAACCAGAAATCATAATTTTCAGAAATATTTCTAACCTTTTTTCTTTTTTTATATAGTCTATAATTTCAGCAAACCCATTTTTACAGCTAGTATACTTCTCATTATTCTCATTTTGCCTATCTTCATTAAGATATTATATTTTATATTCAGCACGCTAGTATGCTGATTATTAACAGTGAAGTCCATTATGGGTCATTCCACGAGGTTGGGTACAAAAAGTGTGACATACCAGATCTTAAATATGAGTAACATTCCAGCCCAGCTACTTTAGTAAGTATATTCATTTCATAAAGAAACACATGTTACACTACAATAGAAGTATTTACATCACATTGTAACAAAACTACAGATCTCCAAATTGCACTCGTAGTGTTAAACATATGTGGTGTCCATGTTGCGTAGGTGAGAGATTGGTCAGTGAAAACAACATGATTATACTGGGACACCTAGCCATATTCAGTACAAAAAGATATTTCACCAGATAATTAAATAATTATCCAGTCTTTAAATAAAAGAACTTGTACCAACGCAACATGCTGGACACTGCTTTTTGTTTTATATACCCAACCTCATGCATGAATGACCTTTATGCGAGGTTTTGTTGGAGTGAGAGTTTATAATTAAGCTTATCTGAATTTGAACTTTGACAAGGTACTCAGCTCAACTTTGACAAAGGTATACCGTTTTGGAGTGTCCTTATACAACATCATTCCATCTTTCTTGTGTACATGGTAAACTTTCAGTTGTTCTGTTTCTGATGTCTCACGTATATTTATTAGTATGGGCCAATAAGTATTCATGAATTCAGACAAATTGATAATTAGAAAAAAGGTTCATGTATAACTTTGTTCTTGCTGACGGGATTTAAAGTTCCATAGCATTCTCGAACATTTTGTTGTTATGTCAGAACACTGGCACACGTCATATACACCTTCGGATACGAATACATACATTTCTCAAATGCTGGGATCTATAGAGAAAAAACATAAAACGTCAATTAATAAAGACAAATTTTACTGTTTCTAAACCTGTAGAGGTGTTAAAATATTTATATTGTATCAACTGTCGATTAAAAGGAAGTATGCATCTGTTTATGTGGGTAAACCTTGCTGTTTGTCTATTTAATGCGGTTCATTTGGTTATAATTTAATCCACGTGGAATAAGAGATTAAATTTTGCTGTCTGACACATCACTTTGAGCATTCGACGCTACGGGAAATAACGAACCACTTTACATTATTTTGATATTTTTAAAGGTGTCTTGTTCTTTTACAAAACTGTAATTTGACGGAAGAATATTTGTCAAAGGGGCAAGATGGCAGACACGTACGTTGCTTCAGTTCTGGCATAGCCTGCTGCTAATGTACGGCCAAACTATAGCCTATGCTGGCTATTCTTGGGTGTCAGCACGTGACCACTACCCCTGACAATCGTTGCTAACCGCCATTATTGTGCCCATGTTCGCCTATAGCTGTGAGTATTTCACGTGTGTAAACAAATGGGAAGGCCGACGGTGGTCCGGTTTCTGTGCATTTATTTGAAGAGATTTCGGGAGTAGAAATAAAAGAGACAAAGTTGAATTGTTCTCACTTCCTTCAATTATCACTAATCAAGGCGGAGAGTTCGAGGAACTCACCAGAGAGAGGAGAAATCGATGGATTTCCGCGACAGATCGAGCCGAAAATGTGTTGCACCCCGAGAGCGTTTACGGTCGTCACTTTCATGACTTTGTCACTGTTTGACATCAATATGCAGGACGCGTGAAAATACACACCTCTGGAGGGCACACTTCTCTGTTTCTGGGGTGGATTGCAATAAAGAAAGTTAGGACGTCCTAACTCTTAAGACGTCCTAACTCTGACATCACTAAGACATCATAGATTATTTTGCCTTGCAATAAAAATGTATGAGTCCTAACTTGTGTCCTAGGACATACAATTTAAGACACGACCTAATATGTGTCCTATTAAACTTATGTCTTTAGAAATTTGTCAGAAAATTTCCTGCTCAATTCCGACAAAAGAGAGCCTTGTGACTAGGATCAAATGTTTGATAGTTTGACTTTCTTAAACTAAGTTTTCACTGAAAGGTAATTACGATTCAAGCTTGGCCTATGTTAATTCTGAAAGTTGTCACGATATTTTTTAAGGCCACTGTCGCGCGTACGTGACGGCAGCAACGACCAGCAAGTAATGTAATGTGCATGCGCGACGGTACGGTATGCAAACACATCGATTGAGATTGAAACGCCATTCACAACAGTAAAGACATACAAACATTTATGTCTTAGCTATAAGACGTTCTAACTTTTGGATATTGCAAAACATTTTTTAATGTGTCGTAGCTAAGATGTGATAAACTCAGTTAGGACATAATTTATGATGTGTTTCAGACTCAAAACGGTTATATTGCAATCCACCCATTAATCCTACTGGAATTGATCACATAAGGTTTTGTGCTGCCCCTGTAAATCTGTGCCCTCCCATAGTACCATTTCATTAATGATATTCCCCAAAACTACAGCACGGTAGGAGCATAATGACTGTCCCAGTTACTACAGCGACAATCCAAACTTAATGCTGAGAAAGTCCAAACAACATTGGCACTAGTGCTGTAGTAGGGTTAGAACATTTGTTTATTTACATGTGGACTGCCCTGTTGGGGTCAGGTGCATGGTATAGCCCGACTTCTCCAACATGTAAACTAATTATGACATCATATCTTGGGTCTGTTGATTATTTGAATCAGTTGTTGATTATTTGAATCAGTGTGGGACACCAATAAATATGCATGTAGACAATAAATGACATGTACCAACTTAGTGCTTTGCTGCTCGTCGTATTTTCTACCAGTGAGGGTGAATTTTAAGCTGTTTATTTAAATGACTAATGAACATGGATTCTTGCAGGCACAGTCTCAATGCTCGTTTGTCCAGATCTAGTTACAGTTCAGTGGACATCATTTTTTGCACTGAGTCAGTCACAATCCAGAGCCATTTATTACTGTAGTCGAACCTCTTTAATGAGAGGTTCGCAGATTGTTGAACATATAAAAGGAACGTTGTATGGAATAAAAAAAATGGACTTAGAATAGATTTTTCAAATTTGTCTTGCTAAAAGCAGAATGTTGTTTGAACAATGCTCTTATTATCGAGGTTCGACTATTCAGGATAAAACTATAAACGACAATTATAAAACCCAAACACCAGCTTTATTGTCATCATATTATTCTTAACTTTCAGAAATTACCACAAAAGCAAGCTTTATTAATAATGAAATACATATACAACGCCTTTATGAAGGCCCTTTGTCAGTTTTGTGCAGTTTGAGGTTGTAATTTAAGATAATGATATAATTAAAGCTGATCATTGCCTTATTAAATTTTAATACGTGTTTGGTTAAAATGTTTAACCAATTATTGGTTAATTTTATTTTAACCAATATGTTGGTTAATTTTCAGTTGGGCAAATGTTAACCAAGCAGTTGGTTATACCCGAATGGTAATTGGGCAATTTACTAAAATGCTGTTCACAGAAATTGGGCAATATTTTACCAACAGTTTTCCATTTAGTTGCGATTAGCTTACAATGCATGAAAAGTTTGTTCTGAATCAAAAAGTGGTCAAAATGCAGGTTTGTCTGTATATCTGTGAATCCTACAATCAGTCAGCATACAATGTTTTATTCTGTCCACTAAATTAAACAATTCCTGTATTCAGGCTTTTATTATTCTCACACCAGTTTACTGTGGGGCAGCTGCAGTAGGCTAGTCTCCATGTTCACCATGCAAAATGTCAAACGGCTGATCTGATGATTTGGTTATCATGTCCAGCACGTTGTGTCTGCTTAAATGAAACAAACATTTTAGTGTTTCCATCAGAATGATCCATCGCCAGCTGTGATTATCACGAAGATAGCAGTAGTCAGATGAAGTGTGATGTCATGACCATGTTGTTTTAAAATTTCTGTACGGATAAACAAAATGAAACAAAGACTATAAGGTAGTATGTACATGTATGACATCTATCCAATCTTAGCTTGTAATATCTAAACAAATATGGGTGTGAGTTCCGTTGAGCTGGTCGCTACTGAGGCGCCGTGCGTTTCTGAAACAGGGCAGAAACTTAAAGTTTAAGTATTTTCAAGAAAATTGTTGAATGTTTTTCACTCTAAAAATGACTTCCCTTCAAGATTTTAACACGTTTTGGTGGTTATTAAATTTGTATAAGGAGAATAAGTGGCGACCAGTAAACGGAATTCTTTCTATCAATTGTTACGCCCACCCCTCTGCCGCGCTGTTCACGACGCATAGTCATATAAATCAAATTTTCAGCGCACCTGGGAACAAAACGTGCATGTTTTGCCCCCATGTGGGTTAAAAGATTTTGTCACCCAAATTTTTCCCCAGAGGTGACAAACCTTAGTCTTAGGTGGGACAGCCTGGGGTTGGGGATCGGACTAGGGAGGGGTGGGTAAACGAAGACCGTGCGTAGCCATGTGATTTTGTATACACTAGCACTGCGCACGGCCCGCGGGTTTATATCTATTCCGCAAACCGCGGACGTTTTCTCTGGTTTAACAAAGGGAACAATATCGTCCGCGATTGCCAAGCGAACGTCCGCGATTCCAATCGTGTACAAAACAAACGAGAGGAGTAGGTAAACAAACTATGTCCAAACAAAAGAGGAACAATGGGACGTCCGCGATTGGAGGTGAATTCGCATCTCGGCCTACGTATACGCGTGTAGTATGGATGGTGTACCGTGCGTGCATGGTTAAAAAAAATAACACGTTCATGTCGGCTTAAACCTTCGAAAAGGTCTTCCAAACCTTTCTGCTAGCAACGACTAATATATCGACACAGTCTACGGAAATACCAGACGATTAAACAAAACAATCTTACCTTGAAATAGCCGTAATTTCGGCTCAGTAACACTGCTGATTCGGTGCTGATTTCACCGTGGACTTTCGCAATGTTTTAGTGCGTGTGTATTTGCCTCCAATCGTGGACCTTCATATAGCAATAAACACATTCAAACCGTGGACCTTTAACGAACGTGGACCGTCCACGGTTGTAAAACTGTGGTTCTCAAACCTATATAGGTTTGAGAACCAATTATAATTATTATTGGTTCTCAAACCTATATAGGTTTGAGAACTAGTAATTGGTTCTCAAACCTATACTCTCCAACAAAAAAAACTGTGCATGGTAAAAATTGCTGTACTTTTTCAAGAAGGTGGAAAATAAACACCAAATTCACAGACAATATTCTCTGACATTGTTAGAAAAAGGTTATGCACTCAAAACCTGCTCATGGCATAGTGTAGGACTTAGGCATGCCTGGGTGTTGATTTCACAATAGGGGTCCTACAGGTTGTTATGTAACAAAATTCCATAAGGTTCAGGTCTCGTTAGCAAGCCGTATAAAAGGACTACCTAAAAGTCAATATTCTCTCTCATGCGCGTGTCATTGGTTCCATGAGGCGAAGATGCACAGCAGTGATTAATGCACAAGGGGGACACACTCGATACTGACTTTGTGACTTCAATATTGGCAACTAAGTCAGTTTTCAGCAACCTCTGAGAACACGAAGAACACATTTTGTACATTTCAAGTTCGGTTAACCATTTGAAAGATTTCATGGACTTTCATTAACAGTTTATTCCAGCGAGTTATCTGCCATGGCTGAAAAAATACAGCAATTTTTATCATGCACAGTTTCTTTTGTTGGAGAGTATATATAGGTTTGAGAACCAATAGTAATTATATTTGGTTCTCAAACCTATATAGGTTTGAGAACCAACTATAATTATTGGTTCTCAAACCTAGATAGGTTTGAGAACCATTAACGTTTAAATTTCATCTCTCTAGCTTTACGTAAAATTAAGTTAGGTGTCATTAAAACAATTATTTTCTACAGTAAGGTAAAATTTAGTTAGGTCCACGATTGCCGGCAAATACAAATATGCGTGTGTGTACGTGTGTATATAATACAACGTGTACGCATTATGCACACACGACAACAACGACGCGACGCGTGAAAAAAATTTGATGCACTGTCGAATGCTGCCATTCACCAATGGCAGCTTTCGCTGGACACCACGTGACGTGGTTGGGCAAAAGATTTTAACCAACTTACCTTTGCGGGGGGTATGAATTATAACCAAGGTTGGTTAAAAAACAGCCATCTGATCTTATATTTTACGTAACCTGCAGTTTACCCAACTTGAAAGCAGAATATTAATTAACCAACCCCTGGTTAAAGAAAATTCTACCCAACTCATAGAATTTAACCAACATTGGGAGATTTTTTAACCAAGAGATTTTACCCAGTGATATTTTAACCAACGTTCTAAGAGTGTAGGGCCCCTGCATTTCTCACTCCCGGGTGCCAAGCAAACGCCCTCATGCACTCAAATATATAGGTCGTTGCGTGCGACCGAAATGACGCCCGTGAACTGTGATATAAAACGTTAAAAGGCTTCCACAGTTGCAACTGTTATACAAGAAAATTCCCCCTTTTATACAGGTCGCTTAAATTATTAATCGGAAGGCAGCAGCTGGACTGACCCGTGTCCATAATGAGTCTTCCTCTCGTCCAGTTAATTATAGGCGACCGTAAGTGACGGCAGGTGCATCTTGATATTGCAAGTGACCTAGCTTATAAGGCTATCTACAAAAAAAGAACAATTCACTCAATAATCAGAGTAATATAATTATACAATAACAAAGCAGTCCAAATATATTAAGTTGCAGGGTGTCGGGAGAAAATGATTTATGGTATTCATACGGTTTTGCCCGTGGACTAGAAATTATAAAAATCCACCCACACTTTGCATAATCTCAAACGCCTTATACATGAAGGATTATTCCTTGCCTTATGAGAACAGTTTAATAATGTTTATGTATTTAATTTTGGTCAATATACACAAATATCAGAATGCATAAATCAGTATCTTTGATACTAAAACTAAGTTGGTAAAGAATTCAGAATAGTATCGGCTCTCGATGCATAATATATTAGTTCAGAAAGTCAAGATAGAGTGTTATCTCAGTATCAGACCGCTTCAAAAACAATTGTGAACGTGAAATGTGAATATAGACCCTTTTGCACCGGCCGCCAAAATAATTCTTCTCTTCTGTACTATAATGATGTTGTAATCTATACCTGGAAGTCATGTATTTGGATGTTTTTTAATGGTGTCTACTCTTGCATCTATACCGATTACACTATTATAAAATGGCGTCACTCTACTACAGTCTGTCTCTATTCAATATGCATAATTTGCCTTCGGTGTGAAAGATGCCTATGGGGCCATTTTCATAAAGCTGTTTAGCAAAAACATTTGCTTAATCAAAAATGTGTGCGCTTTATAAAAATTGGTTAATAGTCGGAATTGCATGTCAACTTGTGTTCTTCACAAGAATATCAGCTATTCTTGCTAAGAACACAAGTTGACATACAATTTTGACTTTTAACCCACTTTTATAAAGCACACACATTTTTGAAATTGGCCCCAGGCATCTTTCACACTGAAGGCAAATGATGCACATTGAATAGAGACAGACTGTAGTATATAGAGTGACGCCATTTTATAATAGTGTAATCAGTATAGATGCAAGAGTAGACACCATTACCAAGTCATTTTACAGTATGACTGTCGGAGAGGAACTGCTACAAAGTCTGATGGGATCATCAAATACTGCAACCAAAATATATACCGAATTTTAAAACATGTCTAATGGACTTTGTGCAAAGACTCTGTGTACAAGGACAATTTGAAGTTCATTTGCAAAAACAGGTAGGTGCTATTTACTTTTTGTTTTATTTACCTCGTGATTTTTTGTTGCATAGGCCTATATCAAAAAATATCTAACAAATAGTAAAAGAATGGTATTCATTTGGTAAAATCAAGTCACATCTTAGTCTTTGTCAAAGACGCGGTTTTGTTCGTTTGTAAAACGGCTGCCGCAACGACGCGACCTGCGCCTTTTCTTAGTAGCGCGCCCTCTTGCGCCGATATTACACTTGAAGTCAGACTTGGGACCAATTTCATAAAGCAATTAAGCAAAAAAAATTGCTTAATCAAAAATTTGTTTGCTTTATAAAAATTAGTCAATAGTCTAAATTGCATGTCAACTTGCGTTTTTGACAAGAATATCTGCTATTCTTGCTAAAAACACAAGTTGACGTAAAAATTTTGTTATTAACCCATTTTTATAAAGCAAACAAATTTTTGATTAAGCACACTTTCTGCTAAACAGCTTTATGAAATTGGCCCCAGGTCTAGTCTTGCTAGCGGCTAGTGCATTTTCCCCGGAACCGTGTCTTTGCCATAGAGTTATAAATATATACATGTATTTAAAAAAAAAGGCTAGAGGGCGCACTCGCCATGCCTCGTGCTGGCCTCGTGTACAATGCACCGTGGCAACTGCACGCGAAAAGTACCCGGATGACCATTTGTTTGTGTGTCCGCGTGGCGATTTTTCTCGGTATATTTTCAGGTCTGTAATCCTCATTCCAAAATAGGAAATACTGGTAGTACTACTTTTTAGCATGCATTTACTTGCCATTCTTACTTGGATTTTCTTTTCTGTTATTTTTTGAATTGAAATAAATCCCATGTCCACAGTCAATCTTGTTTTATACGCCGTAGCCTGGTGTTGTGGTTTCGCCATAAAATGCAAATGCTATTTTACGAGAGCCGTAAATGAATTTCCAAGTGCTATTTTCACAGCAAGACAATTTTATTTGTCCATTCAAAATCCAACACATCCAGCCACGATTACCAAATAAAACAAATTTTCTTGTTATTAATGTCAATGGGCCTGGTACTACTATACAATGAAACTTGTATATAGTGGTCATCCAAGGGACCGACCAAATGTGGCCACAATAAACAGGTGGCCTTTATATGCCAGTGCAGTGGGCACATGCATGGATAATTATACAAATATCCTAAAACATACTACCACAATGCATGTGTATTGTTGATAAACAGCTAAAAGTGAAGTGTATGACTTATTTAGTTCCTCATTAAACAAGTTGAAATTGTTTACGTTTTTTTACGCGGCATGCAGTCAAGTTTTTAAGCGTTTCGGTTGAAAAAACAACTTCGTTTTTTAATGTCGATGTTTTCCTTTGGTTTGCCAGTTTATATATAGTTTTCATATATATAGCTTTCATCTTAAAATGGACGGAGTCTAAGATGTTAGTCTGCATAAGAAAATAGAAACAAAAGTCTTCTGTGATTTTCGTATCCCAAGATATAGCATGCAGTTTAAATTAGTTTACAACTTTGTTTAATTTGAATGAAATTATTTTATTTAATGAGTTATTAAAATCAATAATTGTTTACCAATTTTCAAGTAAAGTTACTACTAGAAAATTGGTCAAACAATTTATTTTCATAGAACTGAAAATGTAATATTAGTGCCTGTTACAGTCAATTCTGTAAACAAGTAATTACTCACGTTTCCGTGGCAACTACTCTTATAAACAACTTACTTCAATACCTGATACAAACTTGTGCCTCAGATACGCTTTGTGAATATGACTCTGTTGACTAAAAAAAAAAGTTTGTAATAATTCGTGAAACTTTCAAGCGCAAGCAGCATGCGCACGCACACATATCGAATGATCGACATCGATGAGCCATAATTTTGTTATATATATATAACAAAATAAGATATATAAGATATATTCTGAGACAGTGATGACGTCACCAGTAGCCAATCCCTGATCATATTTTTTACGGGTGAAATCACCCGAAATATAAAGAAAAAGTTAACACGTCGGAGAAATACGAAAATGCTTTGCTCTGCTCACCAGGATGAGGGCGCTATACCGGCGCGGCGATGGCGCGAGCACTGTAGGCGCGGGCGGTGGACGCTTGTATTAATATTATCAAAGCATTGACAATACATGATGTGCCGATATGGACGCCGCCATTTTAGCTTAACCCTATGGTGGGCAATGGGGTGTTGCCCACTTTGCACTCATAGCGTTAAGAAAACATGGCGCCACCCACATCGGCACAGTCCACACACGTGACTTGCATAGCCAGTGAACACTCTAGTTGTCTATATCTAACTCTATGGGTATATACCGTGTCAGTCTCGTTTCGGGTCACACTTCCGGAGACCAGTCAGTGAATGGCAATGGAATGTTAACGTTGTGGCGATCTTCTTTGAATTATCACCTTATATACCGACAGCGTACCGCGTTTGTAAGCGCCCAAACACGCAATAAATGGAAAAGACACCTTAAAATCTATCGATTCATTAAATAAAATGAAGAAAGTTTTAAGTTTGTCACAAAATATAAACAGGTTTGACCTTTTGTTTCCGGTTTACAAATACGAAAGGCAGGCTCACGCTTGTTGCATCTCAGTAATATTAACGTGGCTAAACAAATATACCTAGTTTGAACGACAATTTGAACGTTCACTCCTGTTGAGAGTAGACAAAACCACCACTAAAAACCCAAACAAATCAGGACGGAAATCGCCAAGACCGTCTGAAGCCGAATCAAGAACTTTTGAAAACGGTCATAATGCACCGTATTCGCGCCAACTACACTGCGCCAACATGTTCGCGCCACTTGCGGACTACCAGCGACGCGCTGTCACGGCTGTGTGGTTTTTATATTACGTGTAGGGTTACCAGAGACGAAATTAAAAGGTCAGATTTAAAATTTAAGAATTGTCACAGTGGACCCCGAATCGGTAGGTGAAACTGCATGCTAATTTTGACGTGGTGTCAAAATGGTCTCGAAAAAAAAACGGTCGTTGCCCGTGGTTGAGCTGCTATTCGAGGTCTCCGGAAGTCGACGAGTCTCGCGGAGTTCCTCATGTTCTCGAAGTCAACTCACACGGTCTATTGGAAGCCATTTTTGACAGAAATCCGAAACATCAGTGTACTCAGGGGCCGGGGAGCGTATTTTTTTTCCAGGAGGGTTGAGGGCATTGAGAATTTTCTCTGCTCCTGATTGGTTCAAATGAATATGAATATGAATATTCTCTATACAGCGCCTTCAGGAGTTGTTAAATAAAAGGATAAAAGGAAGAAAACGAGTAGAATATGAGGACCGGCTACTGTCGTGTTTAAAATAGCACTTTAAGCATTACGTCATGCATTTATTTTTAGGAGCACATAACCGTTAATTTTCAAAGCGCGTTGCGCGATATATGGCATGAGTGTACAACAATTTGAAAGGGGTTATTTTATATTTGACCAATACAAATTTAATATATTAACCTTAAAATATTAAATATGCCCATTTTAATATACATGTAGGCTAGCATCAAAAAGAAAATTCAAACCTTGTCTGCATCACCCGTACCCAGTGAGCTCCATATTGTACATGTAGTTTTAATCTGCTGTTGCAATCCCGTAACTATAGCCATTCATTACCGTAATGATAGCCACTGCGTAGTTTCAAATCCGTGGCATCACCATAAATACGTACGTACGTGCACGCGACGTCGAATTCAAATTCTCGAAACAATGACGAATTGTACCCGACGATTAACGGTAACGTCCGGACGACCGGACGTGCATTCGGGTATTTTCGGGAACTTTCGGAAAAAGGAGGAATTTCTCCTGTTTCAAAATGGCGGAATTGGCGGCTGCCGGACCTTAAATTCAGTCTAGCCAAACAATTTTTGGTCCGGGTACCAGACTAGAAAACGAGAGGGTCCAGCGAGTTACTCGGTAGTCTGTAGTGGTAAAGCGTAGGACTATCAATCAAGATTTGCGGGTTCGAATCTGCTCTCTTATACATTTTTTTCATTAATTGAGGAAACACCTCAGCACTTTCTAACTCTCGAAATACAGCGTATCAACAAAACACATCAGTACATGCAATACATGTATATGCATGTGGTTCGGCCAATCAGGAGCAATGTGCCCTCAACCCTCCTCGGAAAAAAAAAACGCGGCCGGCGATAGCGTCACCTACGTTGGATGCTGATCTGCTGCCGCTGCCATGGGCCGTTGTGAAGAGCTGTCGGCATTCGTATTGTTCCGGGATTATTTAATCCACAAAAGCCATGGTAAAACATAAAAAGACGTAACACGCATACAAACACCAAAAACCACATAACGTTTTTTGCATGCACTTAGAGTAACTGTATTTTGTGCACAATCAAGTTCACACTTAATTGTCAAGCTACTAAGACAAAAACATGGCAAACAAATCAACAGTTAAATTTGGTTTGAAATAAAATGAGCGCTCAAAAAAAAAGAAAATACATTTAAAATTACACTTTCTCCAACGTGCTGATGGTTTATCAGACAAAAACAAAACCTACTACATGTACATGTACATGTACCAGGATCCTGGGTTTTAGTTAGGCGCCAAAAGGATAACGGTTCGAATCCAGTTATCACTTAAACCGAGAAACGCGTTCCAGTTAGGACTTCCGAATGAACCAGTCAGCGTTGGCCAACTTGAACTGCATCCAAGACAAATGCTCCACCAACTGTCAGGCTTGCGAACCGCGGATGGGCAGGCTCCCGTAGGTGGTGGTCACGGTGAATCCAAGATGTCCACTTGAATTCAGTCCTGGACCAGTATGGTAGGGGATCCCACTGAGAGCTGCGACTGCATGAGAGCATGGAGGAAGCAGATCGTCTGCACTGCGCGTATGCGGTGCAGGTAGTCAACCAAATCAATAGGTGGTGATGCAGAAATGTTTCCCAAATTAAAGTAACTTTGCACTTTGACGAAAAACGAAAGGAGAAAATGGCGTTACCAGTCCCTACATTTCACAAGCCAAAGATGGCGCTACGGAAAACAAACCACGATCACGGACTTGGAATGAAGTCTACACGTAGAAAGGCACGCAGTTTTACATTCAGTTTAAAATGCATGTAACATTATATCAAGTACAACCTTTTGATCGTGTTAAACCACGTGGATCACAATATGCGACCACGACCTTGATTGACACCTCCCACACACCCTCTACCAACTAAAATAGTTGACCTTGCATATTATTAAAGTAAACAAAATTGTATAATTAAGCGTACGCAGCGGGGCGTTCACTGCGGCGGGCAGGCCGGTCGGGAGGAATGCAGCCAAATAAGACAAAAACATACACTTTTTAAACTTAATCCATTTTACATATTGAAAATATGAAAAACTCGAAGTTTTAGATTAAATCACGCGGTCGGTAGAAACAGATCTAAGCCGCGACAGGCGACGGAGTACGTACATGTAGCCTGCAATTCAATAACGTCTAAATTTACCACACGTGAAGGTCGGCAAGTTCGGGGTGCAGTATACTAGGTGTTCACTGTTCAGTTTTAATGTGATGTACCCATATGCCCTGCTCGTCGAAACGTGGCAAGCTGACGTTTTTCACGTTGTGGGCGGACAATTACAACCGAAACCAAATTCCCACACAAAACCACAGTGCAGTCGCCCTTGTTGGCTGTACATGTACGATGTGGTTTATTGTGTGCACATGCGCGCATACACAGTACACACGGCCGACGAACACAACAATCAAAATTTAATGCACGTACGTACGTACACGTACAAACTCGAGCACTGCTAGTGCTGGCGGTATGACCACTTACTTTGAACATTGCTCTATGCTTCGAAGTACGTGTACAAGTGAGTTTATAGTCGAGGTACCAAAATTATCAACATTTTTACGCAGTCTTCCCAATCCTCCACACAAAACCGTGTCTACGTTGTGCATATATCACACAACCCATGCTATGCAAATCGGGTGCAAACGTTAGGGATCCCGGACTAGGAGTATACACGGCGTTGGCAGGTTTCCATTCATTGGTATGTTGGCATGGTGCGTGGTCTACGGCTTGATCATCATCTGTGGTTTTTAACTGCGAGCGAACGTCTACAGTATAGCTGTTGACAGGAAGTTGTAGATTGAGTCAAGATAACGTGACAGCACGGGGTTTTAAGCCTCACCCCACCCAAGCGCTAAAGCCTTCCTGACTATTTAATTGGAGTCGTATACACTTCATATCTTGATCATGAACACCAAGAGGAATCGAAAGAAAGAAGGGTTTCTGCAGGTGAAGTTGTCTTCACGTTCAGCTTTAGGCAAGGTAAGATTGTTTCTACGCCCCATCTTCAATCTTGTTGTCAAGGCTTTCCTATAGTTGTCCAAACACGTTTTACGAGTTGGGCCAGCTCCAACTTCATGGAAACTGTCATTAACAATAATTTGAGACCGTTGGCATAGGCTAGCTATACATGTAGGCCTAGTTGGGATTGGGCGTAATAAGATAAAAGTTTTGTTTTTTAAATACATGTATAACATATGCAGCACGATGTGACAAAGGGTATCCCCATAACATTGTTCCCCCATTGTGTCTGAAACATCTAAGGAATTTCCAAGGAATTCTTTTTTTTTTTTTTGGGGGGGCGGGGGGGGGGGGGGCGGGGGGGGGTTGGTTGGAGAGTTGTTGCGTTAACAAAAGGGAAGAGTGTGTTGAGGTATAGGGGCGTTAGAGGGAGTCCCTTTGCAACATATCGCGCTGGGTATAGCAATGTAATAATAATATTATTTTTTAAACGTAAGGATTCAACTTCAAGACAAAGAACATAATTATGCCATGACCTGACGCCTGGAAATTGTAGAATAAAAGGCGAATGTGCGTCTTGCCGTGTATAGTCTGTGGCACTTCCCTTGCCTAAATTCCACACCAGTTGCACGCCGGGATTCGACTCCTTCCCCAAGCCAGTATTTTGAGTGGATTTTGTATTTTTTTCCCCTGAATTGGTCACAACCGGAGCCGGACAAAATGCAAGTGGGAACGGTACATGTATCTTAAAATTATATGAGCTGTCAACTGCAACAGTCATGTGGTTGTGTCGTTTGTGTGTAGGTTTTCGTTCCACCTAAAAAAAAAAGCTTCTTCCGATTTTTCTTGGACTTCAGACGTTCAGTGATCACGTTGGGATATCATCCGACATGGCCATTGGGCAACGACTTTGATGGGCTTCAACTCGATCCAAACATGTAGGAAAGAAACT
Source organism: Henricia sp. BOLD:AAB3569 (assembly GCA_037783545.1). NCBI lineage: Eukaryota > Metazoa > Echinodermata > Asteroidea > Spinulosida > Echinasteridae > Henricia > Henricia sp. BOLD:AAB3569. Next base: position 862,838 of record JBBELK010000209.1, on the reverse strand, counting down.
AGTCTTCTTCCATGATTCAAAGCAGGATAACACAAGCTACATGTAATGATGTAGGCCTGTGTACATGCACATGCGGAGAAAATACATACATAGCTATACGTGCATTATTTTGTTTGAAAGCCAAACCGTATTTGGAAAAGCTGTCGGGGATAGCAGCTTTCAGATCTTTTAATTGACGAAGCCATGAAAATGTTTTTACCAAATGGCATGTGGGCAAAGCTTCTGTTGCAAGTATCAACATTCCATCAGATCTATTTCTAACCCTGCAGGGAAACGATTTCCAGTTCGTATCAAATGTATGCTTCCGTGTTGTGTCGTTTCCTGCGCTCATGATTTAATAATGCATTTCCATGCATGCATGTTGAAACATGGACATAAAGGAATTTAGAATTTACCCAAACTCTGCCTGATTTGCATTGTGCTATATTCAGCCATGCCAGCTGATTATATTATTATCAGTAGATTGGTATTGATTATCTCGAGTTCTGTTGACATACCTATTATGCCATGCATCGAAGTCTTTACCTCATTTGAAAGGCCTTTTTACGCACGGAAACCATATCCTGCTGCTGGCCAGTGTACTGGATTCTGAATGAAACGGGGATACGGGGACGTTTTGGGTGGATCTGTTTGGCACAGTTCCGTTTTAACGACCTTAATGGCAGTATTGATTGGTATCTCGGAAATCAGAAATGTTCACAGATTTACGCCTAAATTTATAGGCCTACACAATATAAACATGATGACCGTAGAAAACTTCCCCTGAAATGGTTTTGTCTGAAGTGCTATATTCTTTGAGAAATGAGTAAAACAATTAGTTTTCGTCTCATGAGACAAAAATTCAATTCGCCCCAAAACCATTTCGCCCCGAAACCACTTCGCCCGAGTGCCATTTCGCCCCAAATCACTTCGTCTAAACACTACATCGCCCAAATGCCACTTCGCCCCAAAACCACTTCATGCACAGGCCGTGTTTGAGGGCGAGGTGGTTATTAAAGGGCGAGGTGGTTATTGAAGGGCGAAGTGGTTTTGGGGCGAAATTACTGCAAACTCTTTTTTGACTGTTTTCTCAAAGGTTAGCGAAGTATGGAGCTGGTTTTTGCTTAGTTTGGTTTTAATCATGCATATCTTCAAACACACAGGGGATAAAACTATTTGTAACAGTTTACCAATCATGTATACTATCTTTAAAGGTGTTGACAAATTCACTTTTTTGACTCCCCCACTTACCTTATGGGTGGTGAGATTTTAATAGTATACCATTTGTGTCATATTTTTCTCATTACCATTCTGAAATTTCGCGCTCTCGATCCGTATATCGTTGATAAATCACTGATCTTTTGTAAACTAATTTATCCGGTTACAATAAAGTAGTGCGGTGATTAGGCTACACATTACCCATTTTGAGTCCACATCCAAATTGTTTGTTTCCTTCCCATAGCATAGATAGTTTTCTTGAAAAAATCTGAACAAGCCTCTTTAACTTCAGGAAATTTAACCAACAGGAGTCACTGTCCTCTCATTTGCATTACATGTATATATGTTACAACGTACTGCATTTTATTTTCATTTTTATGTTCTTGGACCTGTTTTCTCACTTAGTGGCTAGATAAGTAGTCCAAATCCTAATTATGTTTAGAACAAAGGAAATAATTGCATTGTTTCGTTTATTTACTTTATAATAAGTCATGTTTGCTGGCATGTTCACTTGTAAGTTTTTGTTTACTGTGCATAGCCTATATAAAAATACTGTGCCATGTCCAGCTAAACTGAACTCGCAAAGGCACACCCCTGAAGTTTTCAGATACTTTTGAAAGCAGGCCTAAAGGTTTTAAGGGTTCGATATTTTGTTTCTTTCTTCAAAGAAAATCTACAAAATCTTAATAGGTCCCTAAATCTTATCCCGTTCCAGACGCCCTGGTACATTTTTGGTTCACGGGTGGCGGTAATTCAGCAGGATGCACCCCGCAACGATTTTAAATTACTGTGACCTTTTAACCCAGTAGCTTCCACTAAAATATTTTTTCGTGATGACGGTGTGTTGGCTAAATTCAAGGGATAAAATGTGCCTGAATCATGAAGGAAATCAGTTAATGATTAAACATTCAGTTAAAAATCCCGTGTCTTTACCACTTTGGACGTCGGCAAAAAATACACGGTAAAATGATTTTTACCTGGAATGGTAGCGTCAAACTTAAAAGAAAATTATGTGACATATGCACACGATTGGCCTTTGCTGTCTATTTCGGAAATAAATGTGATTGGGGTTTTACAGCTAACACAACATGCTCGTAACATGTTCAAGCATGATGGGAAAAAGCAAGGAATGTGTGGTTCTTTTCGTAAGGCTTTTCCAATCAATGGTTGATTAGAATCCTGTATATATATATATACGGGTTTTAAATCACAGGACATATATACTCAATACACAAGAAAAATGCGTCCGAAAATAAATAGGTAAATATATCAATAATATTTAGGATTGAAGACTCGTTGATGGTGTGTTTTCAACACCTCGCCCTTTTGCCCCCACGCTGTGCAAGGGGCCAAAGATTACTGCATGGAATGTATAGGCCGTGAATTGTACAAGGTGTTCCGGGGTCATACATAGGCCTACACGAGTAGAAATGACATGCTTTTGCAGTTGCCTTCGGTGTAGACTGGTTCCCGTCCACATATTCCACACAGGAGAATATAAGGACAGGTAAAGGGTCTGTAATTGGTCGTCTTTGCGCGTGCGCATTGTGTTTTTTATATTTAAAAATTGGCCAAGCCCTTTGCTTTAGGCAATGTACTCTATTTACATAATTGGATATGTTCGACACGCACGGCCAAGTTACAAATGTCAATGCAAAATCTGCGCACTTACTAAAAAATAAAAAATAATAATAACCACGTGACGGGCAGAATTCTGCCCGTCATGGCTGCCCTTTACCGATCCCTATATTTTCGCAATAAGCGAACCAATCTATAGGGATCGGGAACCAATCTACCTTCGGTGCTGTGGAGAGAAAGTTGCAAATGGTTTTATCTCCCTGTGTGATTGAAGATATGCATGACCATGATTAAAACCAACCTGAGCAAAAACCAGCTCCGTACTTCGTCTAACTTTTGAGAAAACAGTCAAAAAAGGCTTTACGGTCACTTCGCCCCAAAACTATTTCGCCCCGAACCACTTTGCCCTGAACCACGGCCTGTGCACGAAGTATTTTGGGGCGAAGTGGCATTCGGACGAAGTGGAGTAAGGACTATGGCAAGGTGGCTTTTTGGGCGAAGTGGTTCAGGACGAAGTGGTACAGGGCGAAATGATTTTGGGACGAAGTGAATTTTCGTCTCATGACACTATGATATGAACAACTAACAATGGAAATTAAGCACAAGCCATTGTTATTAACAATAGTGTGTGCCCAATTTCCATTGTTAGTTGTTCATAGTGTGAGACGAAAAATAATTGTTTTACTCATTTCTCAAAAACTATACTACTTCAGACAAAACCATTTCAGGGAAAGTTTACTACCGTCATCATGTTTATATTGTGTAAGTTATGTGTAAATCTGTAAACATTTCTGATTTTCGAGATTACTATTGCAATGTGTTCTAACTTTAAAAAGTCTTCATTTTCACAATGCTCTGAGAAGTGACTGCAAACAAACTTGCCAATAGGCCTATATATCAAGGTCGCAAATGTTTAGTGTCCACGATTTCTTTTGTTGCAGAGTAGGCCCTATATTTCGTTTTGGCATGGAGCTTACGACAAATAGCATTTAATGGATTGTAGGGCCTACATCATATCATACATGACTTTGTAACAGGCGCCTATATAATGCCTTCACGTTTGCTTCCGTATCATTGTTCTATGCGCATATTGGAAGATGACTCATTGGCTTGCTTTGGAATTGAAATTTCACGATTTCCCTAGAGAGTGATTTGAAGTAATGCCAAGTGTTCGGCCCACATGATAATACAAATATAACATGAATCCATGAGCTTTCCCAGGGTACCCGGATCGTTACAGTGCAGTTTTTATCATGTCGTTACACAACAACATTTGCTGGTACACCATACTGGATACAAGTAGGCCTATAATGCACATTGAACAGAGTGCAAAGTCATAATGTACTACCAAGTAAAACTCTTATACATAAACTTGTCTCGCAAGAACGACGACCAAAGAACAAATTATTTTTTCTTATAACATTGCAGTCAGTGAGAGAGTGGGGTATGCACCACCCACACAAACTGTATGCCGTCTGTGACAAATAAAATCTACCTATAAAGGTAGTGTAGAAAAAAAACCATTACCGTTTTCACGGTAGGAAGTACGTAAAAAATAATCGTCGCGTTTTTCTCATACTGACGAACATGGCCAAACATGCCAAACTGCAGTTTCGAGTAATTCGAGTTTTTAGTTGGACTTATTTTGGTTCTTTTAATTCACCGTTTTTGAAAATAAAATTCCACTTTTGGGTTTAATAACCTTTTTGCTTAATGTCTAAACTTTAATTAATTACGTAATTTCCATTTATTTGATTAATATCTGAGCAGTTATAAAGCTGTGAACGTGTTCACCACCCGTAACGCTATGCACTTTCGGGTTCGTCACTATGAGAAAAACTCAAAACGTTGTTCGCCACCTCCATATGTTTAGTGTGTGTTTGAACGGCGGTCCTCCAGATTAGCGGTTATATTACTTAATCGGGGCTGCGGACGAGACTTATCTTTATACTGATGAACACTTAGGTAATTAGGTACCATATCCACAAACTAACATTTTGTAAAATTCCATATATTTCTTTACTTATTGATTTTTCTTACGTCAAAACAGCGTTCAGCTTCGCGCGATATTGGTTGGTACTCGGTACCAGCGCGATGTGTTGTAATACGCAGAAGCAGTGAACGGTCACCAACCAAGAATCCATGTTCGTCAGTATGGGAAAAACGTTTTTAAGCGAAATGGGGTGGTTTCATAACTAAAAAACAAGACAATATCTTGGTTTGAAATGTTCAGAAATGAAAGGGGGCACCACAAGAACCCCAAAAATTGTGAATATGTCAAAAAACGAAAATTGTCAAAAATTGCCTGTTCGTCAGTATGGGAAAATTGCGACGGTTAATGTTTACGGGAAAATCCCGTAAAAATCATTTCATAATGCATTGTGGGATTGCGCGTATACACTGAAAAGATTTTCCTTGTTAAAGATAGTGATTTACTTCAGTTTTCAGTTGTTTTGCTTTTTGAATTTGAGTTTTTTGCTTGGTTGGAAAGATGCAAAATTGACAGTTGTAGGGTACAATAACTTAAGTTGGCGACAGATGTGCGATTACTAGTAAATTTAATTTCAGTGTGTGTGAAACCGTGGGCTATACGATGTAGGCCTATACTCGGAGCAGTTGAAATAGTGTCACTGTCAAGCCTTGCAGTCCCTACTTGACCGCGTGGGTTTTCCCCTGGGGCATTTCTCTGGGGGTTTTCCTCCCACTTCTAAAACTGCAACTCCTTCTTCGTCATCTCAAGTTGATAATACAGTATAGTTAAAGCTAAAACCGTATAGTTGATGGCATAAAGGGCCTTAGTTGCCGAAGATGCCATAAAATATACAACAACAACACTGTCAAGCCACAGACCTTACTATATGAATGAACATTAGTGAAAGGTACTGAGCGTGATCCAATTCCGGGAAATCAAGAGATAAATGCCTTTCCTTAGTGAACAACAAATGAAAACTAAAGTGAACCCGTTTGTTTACCTTCTAATGATGTTAATACACACCCCCAATTTATCACATGTTGAAATTGACTTTACAGTTTTATGCGGAGGTTGTTTTCGTGCGTGAGGGACAGATAATCAATAAAATTGACAAAAAAGGCAATTTTTTTCATGCATTTTCAACTATTTCTTGAAAATGTGATGGCACACTGTGCCCAGTCAAGTTTATTCTGTTAATTTTTGTAATATGATTGTAAAATATGGACATTTTTTTACAGATTGAGGTATTATTTTGATTAATTTAAGAAATGTTGAAATCTTCATCCAGTGTTTACCAGTTTTTGATCACGCTCTAGAGGTATTGTAACTATATAGAGAGCGCCATCGGAAGTACGGGAAAGCACCGTAAAATTACTTGAATAACGTAGAATTGTACGGGATTTCCCGTTAAATAATTTACGGCAACCGTTAAAAGTTCGGTAGAAAGGTGGCAATTCGCTGCACACCTTTCTACCGTAAAATGTACGGGCAATAATATTGTTTACAGTGTAATTTTCCCGTGTTTACAGTGTAATTTTCCCATGCACGATCGCTCGCTGTATATGCATCAAAACACTGAAAACTAAAAGAAAGTATAAGCACCATATTCCTGGTATATAAACAGGGGCGGATCCAGGAATTTTTCCAGGAGGGGGTTTTGCCACCAGGGAGGGGTTTTGCCCATCAGATTTTTATGTCTGCTTGTTTCGGACAGGCGGACACGCAAAAAATGCATTACATTATATTTTTTGGTGTCGGAGCAGGGGGGGTTTTGACCCCCAAAACCCCCCCCCTCTGGATCCGCGCCTGATAAATATGTTTACATTGTATATACATGTTTTTACATGTAGTTTCGACTACATGGTTTTATACCGGGTGGAAAACGGCATCAAGTGCCGACATACCTGTGCATACACGGTACAGCTTAGTATGGAATATTGTGCAAAATAATTAGATGTTTACATGTTTAGTTTTCCCCTTGAAAATCTCTCGGGTCACGCATGCCATCCGTTTGTCAATGGACATAGCACACACGTGGACAATAGTCTACACCTATAAAAGTACTTTGACTTTGAAATCAAAATTTTCTACCTTTGGCGTTAATCCACAATGATAGGGGCCTACATTTCCGGCTCTTTTTCAGAATCTGTGTGGAATACACAATGTAGGCCTATACCTGAATCATTACAGTAAGGTTTTGACCGCTTTGTCGCTGAATTGCTTTCCGTCATAATAATGCATTTGATTTACACCGAAAACGTACATGAAGGTGTATCAGAAATAAGTATACACTCATAGCCTTGATGAAGGCGTTGGGCTTGTCTTCTATAGACGGCCCGCTGAAGAGAAAACTGAACAAAGCGCTTACAAGCTACGGAATCTGTTGCACGTAATGGCTCACAACGCGCCGCGCTACGACTATGCACACATGCACGTATAAATGTATCGGTACGGTCCTAAACCCAACAGCCTTGATAGTTCTGCATTCAGCCAGAGAAACTCATTACAGTAAAAGAGGGAAACAACCCCAGCGTGAGCTGAAATTTCATTGGTCGACGCACGGCAGGTTATGTTTGAAAAACGCTATGATCTGCGATCCCCAGTTTGTTCATCCGAGGCAGTATTAACAGCTCCCACAAATCATTCAGGAAAGCTGCCATATACCGTATCCGTAATACCTAAAGCGGGCCTCCCACTGTGCTATTTTTGCCACGAATTTCCTACGAATTGGTACGATTATCTTAGACTGACTATAGACTCTACACACAATCGTACCCAATCGTACCCAATCGTAGCTAATTCGTGGCAAATATCGCACAGTGGGAGGCCCGCTTTAGTCACAATTAAAGCGGAGGCCGGGCGTCGTGTGCGATTTATAGGCATCGGCCGGCGTGTAGAGGTCGGCGAAAGATCGCGCGATTGGGCGGTCACAGTCACAATTAAAAGTGCCCCGCACGCTGCCATGACGGAATGGGGTCGATTTCTTGGCCCGTTTATCGGCCGTGTCCGGCAGGCACTCGTCCGATGTCCTGCCAATGTCCTGCCTATGTCACTGCGATACCCCGGCCGATGTCTTGCCGATTTCTGGCCGGACGCCAGGCAGGGCCCGGCCGGCGTCTGAGCAGCCTCTGGGCGGCGCCTGGCCGATATATGGATTGTCTGGGTTGTCAACAATTTGGCCCGGAGCCCGCCCGATGTGTGCGATGCCCTGCCGGACATCGGCCAGGCATCTACCGATTTATTGGCGATCAGTTTGCGATGCGGAACGCCGCACCAGGTTTTAAGTCCGAGTTAAAAGTAACTATATAGATGTCCGCCCGATGCCCAAAAATGACCTGGCAGCCGCAAGGAGTCCCGTGGGGCCCCGGCCGAAAATGCCTATAAATCCGTCGCAAACTACTCGCAAACCAATCGCAAGCTAATTGTGACTGGGGTATTACGACCGTTGTCCCCCAGAAGTGTAATCAAATACGTAAACAGACAAGCACAATAAATGCTAGGAACCCGATAATTTTTGTTGTTTTCGTCCATCGATCATGCCACGGGTCTCGTAACATGGGGACGCCATGACATGCAGAATGCATGCACGCGTCATTACGCGATACTTGATTGGCTCCAGACAAATGTTAAATATTCATACCTTGCATACCAGCATATCCAAAGCCCGCCCATTTTCGGCCAAAACTGGCCGAAAAAATAAAGAAAGACATTAAACCCGGAAGTGCAGACGCGACAAGGCTGTCTTTCGAGCTAGGCCAGGCCGTACGCAGCTAGTGCTAACACTCATACAATTGTGCATAAAATGGAAATTATATTATATTTAGAAAATTGGCTCACACATATCGATTATCGATAGACATAAGTTTCATGTTTTCATTAACGTCGTCATCATGTTGGAAATTTCACGCCTGACTGAACAGGGACTAGTTTTGTAAACAAAACTTAAATTAACTTGCGCACAAAAATGGAAGATGAAAAACAGGATCAAAGAGCATGAGAGGTCAATTCGACATGCCCCTTCTTTGCTATCTCAGACAGAACAAAGCAGTGATCAGGCGTGCCTTTGGTGTTAGGCTGAGCTTGCAAATCTGTATGCAGAAAAAGACGGTCACGTGGAGGACGGAAGGGGCTAGCTAAACTTTCCGAAAAAAAGTGATAGCAAAGAAAGGGCATGTCAAATTGACCTCTCATGCTCCTTGATCCTGTTTTTCATCTTCCATTTTTGTGCGCAAGTTAAATTAAGTTTTGTTTACAAAACTAGCCCCTGTTCAGTCAGGCGTAAAATGTCCAACATGATGACGACGTTAATGAAAACATGGAACTTATATCTATCGATATATGTGTGAGGCAATTTTATAAATATAATATACTTTCCATTTTATGCATGAGTGTATACTTTTTTGATACACCCTGTATATAGGCATATACATGCATGCATGCATATATATGTATAGTTTTGTCGTGAAACTGAAACGAAATATATTTACAATCACCTTTCCTAATTGGTATCTACAAGGTTTACGCATAATGGCTACGATGGTGGCACATTCCCACACCCGTACCCGCCTTTGGAATTAGTACACATGGCCTTGTCTGCCATGATGCTGCTTTTTCTGAACCAATGTAATAATAATCATGAGGTTTATAATAAGCCCCAATTAAAGGGCTTGCAGTCAAATGCATACTACTCATGTGATGATTATACATGTAAATTCTCACGAAAAGGTGTTGATCAATTTATATGTTTTCCTGGCGTGAAAGGAGGAAACTTTAAAACCAGTATATAGAGGATTTGCAAGGATTAAAAAGCAAAACTATCAAATTACACGTACATGTACTATGAAATACTGTTGTTGACTAAGTAAATGACACTCTGAGCATGGAGCTATGCTCTGAGAAAGTGAAAATTACGAATCAATTTTCGGCGAATGTCCACTGTCTGAAACACCTTTCCCCAAATACTGTCTCAATTTAGGCCTACTTTTAAATTATCAGTCATGAACAGGTGCGCGTGCAAGCCAGTTGGTGCCAGTGTATTTCTAGTTTCATCTGATAGTCGGGAAATCAGAAAATAACTCATTTTCGCTTGGTTTTCACAGCATCCACGAATATAACCTTTTGAATATGTCAGTTAACAGCTGTTGTAATTCCCAAAACCATTTTTTTCTCTGATAGCAATGGCAAAATCATGCATAGATATACATGTACACAGCAACTTTCTCTGGCATATGTACTTCATATCAGCAAAGCAGGTATCGGTGCTCTGGGTTTTACGGTCACAGAGATCACGGCAGGTTACTCAGTCGATAAATCTTCGATTCTGCTCTAAATAAGAACTCTCATTGTAGCTAATAATGGCGTATAGTCCTGTACATTGCAAAAACTGTGGTGTTATTATTAACACCCTTGGTGTTGTCTTATATAGATACCAAGCCTGGTGTTAAAATTTAACACCATAGGTGTTAGTTTTAATTCCACACTTGGAATAAATGCATTATTTTTAACACCATAGGTGGTAAAACTAATACTGGTAGTGTTAAAATTTAACACCAGGCTCGGTATCTATATAAGACGACACCACTGGTGTTAATTCAACACCACAGTTTTTGCAGTGTATTAGCAATGCAGGTATCGGGTGGCTCTGGATTTTACGGTAACAGAGATCACAGCAGGGTTACTCAGTCGATAAATATCTGATACTGCTCTATAAGAACTCTCATAGGCGCAGGCCTACATGTAGCTAATAATGGCGTATAGTCTTGTAGAGCGGAAAACCTTAGGCCACTGCATAGCAGCAACTTACAGACCGTAGTGCATGTTTTTTTTCCAGCGCCAGCACACCTACCTGGATTTACTGTTCATAAGACAGTTTTATTTTATATCCCACTGAACTGCACACTTGCCTATGAAGTCTTGTTTCCCAAGTCATAAATGCATACATACATGTATTTGCAAAATTAAAGCGATTATGGCTAGCATGAAATAATTTTGCACAGAAGCACAAAACCTCTAACTGCAGCCTTTATGTACTGATTTCACGGGGCACTAAAGACCAACGGAATAAAATGCTTGTGCATGGTCTGATTGAATATACCCAATATATGGACGTATTCCTACAAACTGTCTGATTCACTGCGTCTCCTAAAGAAACACGCGCATGTATAAGCAAAGCGTGGCATAACATTATTCGTAACCGCTATTCAACATCTCTGTTTCCAGGCTTGGAAACGCAAATGGGTGGTGGTACAGCAAAACACGTCATCAGCGGGCAAGTCTCTTCTCTTGGAACTGTACATCGAAAAGGGTGCCTATCACAAGACGGTGACCAGTCTACTGTTAGAAGACGTGGTCAGCGTGCGACGAACCAAGTCCAAGACGCAAGAACACGCCATAGAGATTTCCACATCGGCCAAGACTTTGTTGGCAGTCAGCGCTGACAGCGAGACAGAGACACAGGAGTGGCTGCAGATGTTCAAGATGAACCTTTTACCACCGATCACGGAACTTCAAAGTCCTCCCGGAATTCCACAAGGTCTGTATGTTGTTTCAACGAGTCGTCAGTAAACCAGGGGTGGATTGCAATGTCATGTGTTTCAAGATACAAGTTAGGGCACACACAATTTTATTGCAAGACAAAATTTACGTGGTCTTAGTTAAAACGTCTTTAAGAGATAGAATCCCCCTTTACGAAAAATCCAGCATTTGCACCTTTTTTGATAGTCGACATATCCCTCCAGCCGACTTACACCGCTGTTTAATTCAAATTGTCCGTTTTTAATTGGATAAATCGCAAGCAAAAGTGCGGTTTTCGAAAATGAAATATTTCGCGATTTCTGAAACGCTCATTCGGTATTAATGATATGCGCGCGCGTGACCCCGTGACGCAATCCTGAGAAACACGAGTAAACACGGTCGGCAGTTCCATACGTTTACACGCAAAAAAACTCCGAAAACCGTCTCTGTTCGATGGTGTTTTTTGAAGAATTTTTCTCGTGCAAAAAGCCAGAGATGTGCCCAGTAGTTGTGTGGTTGTATGCTTTACCAGACACCATGAAAAAAAAGAGCAGAAAGATTTTCTTTTATATTACCAAGAGAGAGAAAAATGAGTCGCTCTTTCTAACTTGTACCGGCCGTGGGAACTACGGCCCGCAGGGACCGTTCCCACTGCTGTACACAGACCGCTGTGAATGCCGTTCGTTCCGTGACAAAACCACCCGTCGCAATGCACCAGTATTTACTTCAAAAGAGCTTCATTGTGAGCCACAATTTCACCGTTTTTTCACAAAACAGGTCATAATAGATTGTTGTTATATTACATGAAGTGTTTTTCACGTTTGTATTTTAAATTACAAGGACAAAACAGGCATGATGAATGTACTTCACTTCGTGCATTTTCCATTCAATACTGCACAGGCCGTTTTGTGTTCTTCTCAGGATGACGTCAAAACCCTGTTTATCAACAAACCAAGTGACCTCGAGCGTTTCATAATTTCGGGTGAAGAGGGTCGGAACTGCTTTGCGTTTTAAGCAAAAGCCTGTCGATTTTTTGTGGAAAACAAGTTGTGATGGTGTTGTAGACACATACACCTCCATGATAAACAGGAAAACTTTAAAAAATGTGTACGGGGGATACTAGCTGTGAGCTAAGACATCGTAACTTTCTTTATTGCAATTCACCCCTATACTATATGCTCTTTTACAAACAGTGGTATAACTGAGGGTAGACTGGAACTCCATCAAATCGGCACTAGTCTGCAATTGTCAAAACTGAATGACTTTAACTTTGTACTTGAATGGAACTTCTGCAAATTTGTGCCAACATACACTCGTAACAACAGTCACGCGGAAAGTTCCTATACAACACCCAAATAATATGTTCTAGCTGTGCTTTTGGTCATGTGCTTGGGTACGGGGTGTTCCAATGCAGCACTTTTATTTTCAAAAGCATGATTTTTCCTGATTTGTCATTAAAATTACGTTTCAAAACGTAAATTTTGTTTGAAAATAACTTTATTTGGAAATAATTGAACGTTGTTCAAAGTGAAACTGTACTTGAGCTTTTGGCAAGTGCGTGGTTGACCTGTATTTCTGTATCCAACAGGTTTTGTACGAGTCGCTGTCGTACCCAATAAATATTCAGATGCCCTGGACCTGGAAGGGGATTATTTCGCCCATGTCTCGCTTGCAAGCATCAACCTCTACAATACTCATACAGGGAAACTGGCTCAAGAGTGGGACCTCCGGCATCTTAGGAAGTTCATGCTCATCTCAAAGTGTCATCCACTGGATGTGGAGAAGATTGTGCACATATTGCCAAGCAAGTAAGAAATGGTCTGAACTCGGGTGGTAATCTAAGCTAATCTAAAAACATTTCAAGAATGCATACATTGCAACACAGAAATTAACCCTTTAGGTATACTTATACTTTGTCACAGGTCACTAAACTCTCACGTGTTTATCCTCCAGATAGAGGGAGAGAACAATAGTGCTACGTGAAGAAACGCGCATGGCTCTGTAACTGTCTTCCTCCATGTGGAGGACAAACACCGGGGAGTTTAGTGACCTGTAACAACGTGAAACCGCTCTATAATTTAAATTAACATTGACGCACGAGAGACGTCTTAATTCTTAATTTTCTTAAAATGAAAGAGAGATTTTCCCATGCAGCTATACTGTATCCTATTTTTCAAAAATAAGTAATCATGGAAATGCCGAACACTCATATATTTTTCCGGGAAAAAAAAGTATGTATTTTATATGTATACCCTCTCCCAAGATAAGTCTTCAATTGGACATAAACCACACGATCATTGTCTTAAAAACAGAATGATGCCTTTCCTCTGGAACTTTCCAAGGTTATCCCACCTAAAGAATTCCTACATGTATATACGGGCATATCACAGTGTTTCACCCTTTCACACCTTTTTAAAATAGTAAGAATTTCAAGCGAGCGTATACCACATGTTGATGTATAAACCATTTTTGGCTCTGTATTTTAAGTGAGTGGTGTTGTTGCCTTTCCAGACGTTCTCCAAAAGGAGAGGGCGAGTTCGTCTTCTTCAGTTCAAGAGGCAAGGAGCTCGTGGAAGATATTTACGGAAGACTGAGCAATGCCATGACGGTAAAATCTCGTCGTTCACGGTCTACTTCCATGCTGTTTGAAATAACTCCACAGGAACTTGAACAAATAATGAAAGACTCACAACAACCCCCAGAGGAGACGCCACAGGAAGTCGACGAAGAACAAAATGGAGGCGAAGAAGTAAATGGCGAAACTAGAATGGAAAGCGCAGTAGATCAAGAAGCTCAAGCTAATGAGGTTGATGCAGGGGATGGTGTGTTGGTTCCTGAAGTAGAACCAGAGGGTAAAACGGGGGAAGATACAGGTGGTGATGGGAAAGAACTTGCCACAAAAGAACCGGATGGACCGCCCATAGAAGAAGACGTTAAACACGGAGATGTTGCAGATGAGGAAGAGAAACGAAACGATGATACTCAGGAGGCTGAATCATCCTCAGATGCCAAAATCGAAGATGTTGCAAGACAGCTTGGAGAAGTAAATGGTTCTTCGCAAACCCAAGATGCAAATGGTAATCTAATCGATGAACAAGCACAATCTAATGAGGCCGAGCAAAAGTTCAATGTCGTGCAGGAGATTAGTGGCGAGGAAAAGATCAGTGCCGCTCGTGTGGCTATTCCAGAGCAAAATGTTAATGTCGAGGAAGAGGTCAATTCAGAATCAAAGGGGAAAGAAGACGACAAAGCTAATCAGACCAATACTGACGAAATGGATGCATCTTTTGAAGCTGCTGAACCACACGCAGGATTGGATTCGGTGAGTTCATCAGAACAAACAACCACTCCTCAGGTTGTTGCAGTTTCGGGGCAAGGCAGCAAGTGTACAGGGGATTCTAGCGGCGTCGTGATTGAACAGGGTGAGCCCGATCATTGTCGGGGAAACACTCCCAACCTTTTAACCGAAGAGATAAATCAAGATGTGGAAAGCCGCTCTGAAAACAAGCACGAAGTAGCAGTTGCAGAAGACGGCAATCAAAGTCAAGAACGCGAAATGGGAGGTGAAACCGAGAAACAAGCAGCCAATGCTGATGAAGTGACGGATAAAGTTGATAACGATGATGTCAATTCGAAAGTAGAAGTACAAACAGATCCGACCTCAGCTCTACTACAAAACAAAAATGAAGAAAACGACGATCGTGATGCAAAGGACGATATAACATTGGGGGAAGCCGAGAAAGACATTTTAATCCAGGGAGCGGGTCCTGAAAGACAAGCTTCAAATGATGCGGGAGAGCAACATGAGGTCAACAAAGAAACTAAAGATGTTTCATTAGAAGCTTCCGTCCATAGTTATAATGTGGATCACACTGAATCAAAAGCAAATATAAATTTGGAAGACCCAGCTGCATCTGCTGCCACCAGTAAGACGACAGACGTAGACCCGGTTGCAAAGTCAGCTCATGGAGGAAACCCAGAAAATGCTGCACTGGAAAATACAGAATCTAGCGGAGCTCAGAGCCCAAACCACAATAACAGCAATGTGAACGAACCTATGACGGTTCCACTACCAAATGCACTGACGTCACGAATGGCAGAAGACCTTAAGGATGCCCAGAAACGAAAGCTTTCTGCAGATACGCCGGCCAGTCAAGAAACGCAGACTGAGTTTTCTCCTGACGGTGCAGACCGAACAGGTAAGACCGTACAATTCGAAATGAATTCAGTTGTTTTGGTATTATTTAATGATTCCAAATTGCTTGGATTTTTAAACAAATATGTCAACGAAGTAATCAACTAGCGAATGAAGACACTGTTGAACACCATAATGTTTTACTGCATATATTCAGTGTGTTTAAGTTTTAATGAACATGCTACACAAAATATCAATAAGAATTTTACATGGGTTTTTGATTTCATTAACTTAGTAATTCATTAACTTAAAATAAAGAGCTTTCGAAATGGCATGAGTTAAATACTTTATATTGATAATGTTTCGATCCAATGATTCTGAAAATTATTTCATGCTTAGAAAGGTTGACAGTCATTTATACATAAAGCTCCGAATAACGATTAAACAAAAACATATTTTTCATAGCCCGAACTCGTTTCCGACATCGCTTACCGACCGTAGACATACATGTATCTAAGATTTCACAAGAAGCTTTATTACCAGAAGCCGATACGGCAACCAATAAGACTTTAAATATTTCAAAAGTTGTACTTTGACTTCATTTTTTTTCCAGAAATAATTGTTTGAGACCAAACTTCTTGTCATCCCGTGGGTCTACGTAGACGGCCTGACCGGTTTATGGCAATAACACCAGATGATTGCTGCCAACGTTGGATTTTTTTCTGGATCGCAGTCATATCAATATCACGCCGAAAAGTGTGGAATGTGTTGCAGTGCATTTAATTTAGCATGTATAGCTCGAAATGAGGCCCCAAAATTTGTAATAGACTTAACTTTGCGACACTGATTCATCCAGCGAGAAAACCATTCTAGCAATAACTACGGCTTTGTCTTCTTCAAACCTCGTCTAAGTACACAGAAAGACTATACATGTACTCAGTTTAAAAACAATATTATATACGAGCATGAGTATAAGTTATTATCGAGAGCGCAATATGTGTTTCAAACAAGTTGCCATTATTTTGTACGTTTCGTCACGGGACTTTGCTGTAATGGATAAAAACCTAAGCGAGCCCGAAAACTTCCTCGACTGTCAGCACTATTTGCATACAAACTTCTCAACGTATAATAGGCAAACACTTGAAATTTAAACATTCGGAGTCATCATCTAGTGATGCGAAACTGGTTAGAGTACGACCAAACAACTATATCGCTCACACCCTCGCTTAAGTTGAGCAAAGAAAATTGGCCGAAAAGGGATTCCAACTGAACCCTGCGTTGTACTGAGCACCCATAGCGTTAAGCCAAAATGGCGGCGTCCATACACTCTAGTTTACTAGGCCTATATATAACTGTATGGTCAGGCTCGGTGTGTTTGTGTACAGAACAAACTGCCAGGCTTTAAAAGCATACAAGTCAAATATTAATCCTAGGGATTTTACCACAGAAAATCAATTGTCCTGGGGCCAATTTCATAAAGCAATTAAGCAAAAAAAATTGCTTAATCAAAAATTTGTTTGCTTTATAAAAATGAGTTAATAATCAAAATTGTACGTCAACTTGTGTTTTTAAGCAAGAATAGCAGATATTCTTCTAAAAAACACAAGTTGACAGGCAATTTCGACTATTGACTCATTTTTATAAAGCAAACAAATTTTCGATAAAGCAAATTTTTTTCTGCTTT
This sequence comes from Henricia sp. BOLD:AAB3569, assembly GCA_037783545.1. Classification (NCBI taxonomy): domain Eukaryota; kingdom Metazoa; phylum Echinodermata; class Asteroidea; order Spinulosida; family Echinasteridae; genus Henricia; species Henricia sp. BOLD:AAB3569. The sequence continues at coordinate 845,759 of JBBELK010000209.1, read as the reverse complement.
ATGAAATTGGCCCCGATGTCATTGTTCGAGGTAAACATGATTATAGACCCTTTGCACTGACAGCCATGACAAGTTTTCATAATTAAATGATGTGACAATAGATCAACAAAGGGCCTACTTGTACATAACGCACAGTGACAATGTGACTACCCCCTGTCATGGCCGCCCATGCAAAGGGTCTATTATACACCCAAACACTGTACTGTTGAAAACAACACTTTTGTGCAACGATGTATGGATTTCTGCTGCTCAGGCTCATGGCAGCAGAGGATGGGGTGGGGGTAGAAGTTTAATGTAGGTTTAACATACATGTACCACCAAATGGGCCACCCGGTCCTCTGTTGATGTTAATGCATATAGCCAAATGCTACTTGTATATCTTTGCGTAAAGAGGTATACCGTCATGAAGTCCCATATAAATTTACTCACATTTTACAGGGGTCACGATTGAAAACTGCTTTCCCGTGAAGTAGCTAATTTTCATTATATAGCTTCCGCAACTGTATGTATACATGTATATTACTATACAGAAAACCGAAACCTTTCAACAAGTGGGTTATTGTAAATATTGGTAATCATTCACGACTCTCGTTTCCTCATGTTTTCTAAAAATGCATGCATTATCCGTACCCAACCTCTCTCCCCCAACCCCCTCCCCCCCACAATTTGCCCATAGACCTTTTGTGTGCAACTCGCACGAGTATAAACTTTGTTTCTTTATCGTCACACTATTTGAAGGCCCATTACATGTAGGGCCTATACCATTTACAGACGAAACGTTCATACGTAACGGTCGGACCGTGACAATTCATGTGGCGTTTCTTATACATAGCTTTAAGGTTTCTACATTAGGTGTATTGGCAAAATGACTTCATTTTGGATCTATAAAAAACAAGCATCTTTTTTTATTATCTTTGCAACTCCCGACCAATTTCGGGAACGAAAATCAGGAAATATTTGTATACGTTTGTGCATAATATAATTTTTTTCTCGGTAATGATTAAAGTTTAAATGAAGTCAACAATAAACACAGATGCATTCATAAATTGTCTTAAATTAAAATTCATCAATACCTTAGACAGTTCACGCATCCCTATTGGTTGAAAGCACATCACGTGGGCAGTTTTAAACGAGCGATAAATGCCCTGGGCCTAATTTCATAGCTGTTTAACAGCCCATTTTCCGTTAACCGAGCGTCAGGCTATTTCATAGACATTAACGGTAAGCAACTGAAATGTATCTGCCTTAACCCCAGAGCCAAATTTTGCTTAAGATAGTGCACAACAATGCTGGTTTCCAAGCGCGCGCATGCTTAAGCACGCCGCGGCCGTGAAATAGCCTTAACGTTAGCACAACTTTTCTTCTACAGTAAGCACACGTTTTCAGCTAGCGCTTAAACAGCTCTATGAAATTGGGCCCAGGGGCCAATTTCATAAAGCTGTTTAGCAAAACAAATTGCTTAATCCAAAATTCGTTTTTAGCAAAATCTTATGTGATGTGTATTATAATTGACTGGTGTTCTGCTATTCTTGCTAAAAACAGTTAATATACAACTTTGACTATTAACCCATTTTTATAAAGCAATGGATTAAGCAATTTTTTTGCTAAACAGCTTTATAGTGTCTTAAACACTTGAGCCTGGCTCACGGCCGCGCACACGCCCTGGTCAGCGCGTATGGAACACACACACGTACACACAAACTGCACGCTCCGGAAAGCAAATTGTGCACTGTGAAAAGTACCCGGTCGTGCGCGTACAACACGCTTGCATTACGCGTAACGCGCGCGATCGAACAAAAACTCGACGCACAGCTAGCAGTTCATACGAACGCGGTAGAAAGTGAATTCATGCAAAACATGGCAAAACGACAAGCAAATTTTTGCGAGTTTTACCGATTTACACAAAAGGTATTTATGAATGGGATTAAAAGTTGGTTTGGCGCCCAGGACCCTAGCCGGTTTTAAACGTATGTTTAAGACAGGTGGCCAAACCTACTTTTAATCCCTAATTAAACGTAAATTGTGTCAATTTGTTATTGAGGTGATAACAATTCCATTTTACTGACCTTCAATACAAGAGGGAATTGCATGATAAATATATGGCAATGACGCATTTTCGTGGCACATTAGAAGACTCAAATACTTGAAAGGGCCGTCAAAATTGTCAATATTTTCCAAGTTCTAAAAAGCGTAGGAAGGGGGAGGGGTCGAGGGCCGCTTGGGACCTTACATGCACTGTAAATATTGACATTTCACGGCAGTGACAAAAATGTTGATACATGCACGAACGTATTTATTATTGTTTTTGTAGAATACAAATTATATGCGCGCCAAGCGAACAAAGTCTACTCTTTTGTTTACACACTCTTAAACATGATAGACTTTTCACGGATACGTGCATTTATCTCCATTTTAGGATAAATTATTTATTGATCGGGGTCTATCTTTTAAGTGTTTCAGCGTTAATAAGCTATTAAAAATTAACGACTATACCTAAAGGGTCGCATGCGGTGTGTTAATCAGTATTGGAATTTGTCTGCACGCTTTTTAGCTCAGTAATACTATCCGTAGTACGCCAGAGTATGTTAAATAGTTTTTGGATTTTTTAACTGTATGATGTTCATATTGTAGCAGCTCATTTTAAAATGTAATTTCTTTTATGTTAACTCTATTGTTCGTTTTGTTACAAAACGTCAATCATCTATGTTAAATTTAACTCGATAGCTCGATAGATCATTTGCACGCCGGCCATGACGGGAGCAGGTTTTACATTTAGAGGCAGTATAAAAAATTGGTATCTCGAAAATCAGAAATGTTCACAGATTCACGCCTAACTTACACAATATAAACATGATGACCGTAGAAAACTTCCCCTGAAATGGTTTGTGCTATAGTCTTTGAGAAATGAGTAAAACAATAATTTTTCGTCTCATGAGACGAAAATTCAATTCGCCCTAAAACCATTTCGCCCAATTGCCATTTCCCCCAAACCACTTCGCCCGAGTGCCATTTCGCCCCAAATCACTTCGTCCAAACCCTACGTCGCCCAAATGCTACTTCGCCCAAAAACCAATTTGTTCACACGCCGAGGTTCAGGGCGAAGTGGTTTTGGGGCGAAATGACTGCAAACCCTTTCTTGACCGTTTTCTAAAAAGTTAGACGAAGACGAACCTGGTTTTTGCTCAGGTTGGTTTAATCATGCATATCTTCAATCACACAGGGCCAGGGGGATAAAACTATTTGTAACAGTTTACCAATCATGTATATTACTATTATATTTAAATGTGACAATACATGTAGATCCACAAATAGCCTACATGTATCATCCTCCTGCAACAGTGCCCCTTTAACGCACTCCCCAACTCCTGCGTTTTGGGGGCGTTCGAGATGCTTACCTTGTGTAACACGGGGTTTACACCGGGGGAATCCCCCAGAAGATGCAAAACGAACGACACAGGGTCTCGCTTTGAATTCTGGGAACACGTGGTCAAAGGTTGTACGGGTGGGTGGAGCTTTATAAACGCCGTTATCGTTTGACTCGGGATAAAAATGAAGCCGGCGCCACGCACAAATAGTTGCCCTAAAGTACCCAAATAAACTTCGTCAATGCCCACAGACATCTACTGATTCAGCAAAATGTATTTACAGCCCTATTCCCTCCTATTTTGTGTCATAAATAAGTGTTTTTCTTCGTACTCACGTCGCGATTCCAAACTGTCCGCTATCGCGGTTAATAGGTGACGTCATTACACCTTGCTTTACACCACAGACCCGCCCGCGAGCTCGGGTAGTGGTGGCTGCCACCGGGGCAGACTCGTGTAACACGTGATGGCTAAAAGAACGCTCCGGTGTAAGTTGGTGTTACCCGGTGTCAGCATCTCGAACGCCCCTATTGTTACGTCGCGCGCTTTGCAGAGTGGAAATTCCCTGATATTTCAGAATGACATGTATAATGTTGCCCGTTTGCTGCCCGTATTAAAGATGACTGTCCGATTTTAAGCCGATTTTAGCGTCAAATTTTTCTTTTTAAAGTTAAGTTGCTATTTTTTTCTAGAATATAAAAAGATACCAGCTTTTTTGGTACCAACAACGTAAAAATCCGTCAATTAATAATGCCAGAAATAATAAAAGACAGGCACCGTCTTTTATTCGACAGGGTTATGACGTAAATGTGCACGTGCATGCGTGACTGTGTACATTGTATATACATGTACTATGTACAAAATAGCGTACGCGCACATGCACAACATGTTAGATGGGCTGCGTTCCACATACGCGAACGTTTGCAAACGTTGGCCAACAATTTCGAGTGGAAAGAATTGTGCGCCACCAACGTTCGCCAACGATGGCCAACAAACTTTTGGGCTGCGTTCGGGCGTGCAGTTCTCGTTACTCGGGAGTAATGCGTGCGCATTGCACTCAGGTCACATCACGCGAACGGCAAGTCGGCATTCCGCATGCGCGAATGACAATCAGTGAAGATGGCCGTCTCTTGCCATCACTGCACAGAAAACGCTGTTTTACTGCTCAAAAGAAACTGAGGAAATACAGGCCGTAAGTCGTGAGAACCTTTGATACCGTGTAAAACAAACCTTAGTGAGTTGTTGTTTCAGTTATCGAGTTGACACGTTGAGCAAATTCACAAAAAATCCAACCTATATCCCGCCATCTTCGTACTAATCACATGGCATTCGTCGGGAGTAAGAGCACACTCCCCATTTGTTGGGGAGTGGGGAGAGCATACTCTCACTGACCCGAGTGTCGTTATTCTTGCCGTTCGCGCGCGCAGGAGTATACTCGTGTTAACACGAGTACACGCCCGAACGCAGCCCTGGAGTGTTCGCGATGTTCGCGAGTCATTTCATAATGGCGTGCGCGACACGAAAGATGACAGACGATGGTTTGCAGTTTGGAAAATAACAAATAGGGCCTACACTGCACCTTTCGTGGATGTCTCCCTTATTGCTATAGCGATCATAAACAACCATGATAGCAATGTGTCACATTTCCTCAACAATTTTGTAAGGCAGCGGAGAGCCACATTACAACGTCGGTACGACTGCTGTGACTGTGGGCGCCGCCATCTTGACAATGTATTTTGGCAAACAACCCGTTCCACATCGAGCAAACGTTGGCGCCAACGTTAACAAACCGTTCACGTGTTTGGAACGGAGCTCTGATCTCCAATTCCCGATGTCGGAAATTTAAGTTTTTGATATTTTTCGTTACAGAGACACGTAGGCCTGTGCTTTCTAAATTCGTTTGTATGTGTAAATTAATGTTTTAATCCTTTCACCCAAACACGGACAGTCAACTTTAACCTCGTGTCGATTCATGCACGCAACTGTTTTACAGACTACTGAAGTGTGACGTCAGTTGCCATAACAGCTAAGTCTAAACATTTGCTGGTAACCCGAAACGTTCATTGCTAAAGCGCAGGGAAACAGTTCCTTGGTTTTAATGTAGACAAACTTTGGAAACACACAAATAGTCCGGTCAATTTACGGGAAAATTGTGCCTGACCTAAAACTAATTGCAATAGAATGTATTCCAACACTGGCTGGTGTATAAAAAGTCACTCATTAACATACTAAAAGTCCAATATTTTCTAATGAGTGGAAATGTGATTTTTCCACGCCAAATCGCGGTAAATGATTAAAAGTTTTTTAATAATTACATTGAGGGCGCTAAAACGTCTGTTACCTATCAGGAATCCGTGCACATTATGTAACAAACTTCGGGAAACACGACTACTCGTAGCAGACGAAATATTTCACAGAAATGGCTCACAGCGCCGGCCCTGCGCTACGACTATGCACATGCTTTCGAGCTAGGCCAGGCCGTACGCAGCTAGTACGCAGTATGTACGCAGCCAGTGTGTTGCCGTACGGGTTTACTACGGAAGTCGTTATCTCAGCTCACAGTGCTAGTGGCTCGTTTTGATGCCGTGTGCAGTTTGCGTGTGCTAGACCCAATATTCTCTCGTACAGCAAAAAACCTGGAGAAGGCCTTGGTCAAGGCTACACAAAGGGTGGCGTTTTTACCTTTTCACTTCTCTGAGACAAGACGACGCCTCGTCACGTTGTCAATATTCTCTATATAACAATGACAATATTTGATACGGTGCCTATAATCACCATGGAAATAAATCAACCAAACTTATGGGATAGGAGAAAAATAATTTGGGACAGATTCGAACCGGAGGCTTACGATTCACTGGGCACATGCTCAGTTACCACGGTTACTGTGTCTACAGTACACTAAAACCATACAGTGAACTGTTTCCTGCGCTTTACCAATGTGCGTTTTAGATTACCAGCGAATGTTTAGACCCAATTACTATGGCAACTGACGTCACACTTTAGCAGTCTATAAGGCATGATAGTAAATTTCCATACGAACTCGATCGTTCTCTCGGTGTTGCGCTCCCACCGTGTGAAATCTGAATAAAGTTTACCTGAGAAAATACGAAAGCATTACCAGTATTTTTTGCAGGAAATAAATAGTACAGTATATTTATCGTGTAACATTTTTCCTGGTACAAATGATATTTTTAATATGTACTTTGTATGCATGCCTGCTGCCAATAAAAGATGCATTGAAGGACAAACTTATTGGAACAACCGTTTCGCGGGAGATAGACTGCCTAAGTGAATACGTCATCTTTTGTTTGATAGGCAATTGGCTCTAAACTAAAAATCACTGAACCGTGTCCCTGTGCTTTGCAGCGGTACTTTTTCCGACGGCCATGATAGTTTAGAGCCAATTGCCATGGCAACACGTCACACTTCAGCTGTCTATTGAGCTCAAGTCTGAAGTTGTCTCTTTTATCAAGAGTTGGGAGGCCGCGACTGTGGCTTTAGTGAATGTTATAGTCGAAATTTGGTTCAACATGCCATATATACATACCTATTTGGGTATGAGTTTTTTAACAATCGCATACATTTCTTTCCTAAAACAGAATAATCAGAATTATTAATAAAATAAAGTGCAAAGTAAAAACTGCATTTTTTTGGAATTTAATTTAAATTTACAACCATTGTGTCCGCAAAACTTTAGAAAAAAAAAGCCAATAGATCTGCGCTGTCCTAAAATGCCAACTCTCTTTGCTCGAATATTCAAAAAGTTTCGCGTTATATACAATATATTATATGAGGTTATACAGAATATTAAGACGCTGACAGATATTCAAACATATCTCTTCTAATTTTTTTTTTTTTTACCACTTTGTGAATTTCTACAAATTTTCTACTCACTTTCACATTATTTGTTTTAAGAGTTAGTACTTAATTTAATAAAAAGTAATAATGTTCAAACTGCTACAGTTATTGTGAATTTGACACAAAAAGCTGCATAATTTAGCATCTTGTAGATAGGTATAGATTTAGTTTTTTAATCAATTTGCAAAAATATAATTGGGAAAAATTGTTATGTGAGACAAAAATATACCTGTTCAAATTTCACTATGCTCATACAAAAATAAAGACAATAAATAATTCAACTATATATTAATAATTTGTTTTATCATTTAAGCAGGTACGTTTGAGCATTATACCAACATCGAATTAATGCATTTATTATAGCATTTCAAATTGTATAAAGCAGTAAATGATGGACTCGGTTCCTCAATATTTTTGGCCTCTAAAATGATCACGTCAATAATTTTTGATTCAGACTTATGCAGGATTGTATGTACATATGGCCAAGGAAAGTTATCGGTTGCCTGTTCGCTGGCAAATGGGTCTTTCTTTAAATTAGGGGTCAAATTTTTGTGTCTCCGTTACATTTTAAATCTTGTTTTTGTAAATTCAGGACACATTCTTTAAATACTTACCATCTCAAAGAGTGAGTATAAAGTACAATTCACACAAAATGGTTTAAAGGCATTTTAATGATTTGTGTACGAAAAATAACACATAAATATCAGGTGTAACGGGGGACACTAAATGTCACACGTTTGGACCCCTAATTTATAGAAAGACCCAAGTGTCATATGCGGCCACCCACAAAGACTCCGTTTACATTAGGAAAATATGGCTTCCTTCGACAGATTCGACGAAGAGATTTTCGGATGTGAATGCACGCCTCTTATCATTTGACGAATATTAGAATCGGCACAATTTGATTTTGTATGAATGTTTATTCACACGTCCACTCTTTTGCAGGTTAAAGTAAAATTACAAAAAAAACATTTTCATTATTTTAGTGAATGTGCTGTAATTTCAGGGCACTCTTTTGTGATAACTTGGACCTTTCATTTTTATCAATTAGTTTAAATCGTGTATACTGCCTTTAACAATGACAAGGATTAATGCCATTTTAACTAAAGGGCAAAATCCAGCCCAACCAAATAAAAACCAAACGTTGAAGTTAGGAGAACGCATATAAATGCCTAAACAGCTGTTATGTACAAATAATTTTGCTAAAGCAAAACACCTTTAAAATGCACGCAATTTGTTTGGCTACAGCATGATTAAAATTGCAACATCTGACTTAAAGTACCAAGCCACATCCTACACTATGTTTGCATCAACCTGAAAAGGCGGCGTTATTTTTCTTGGTAGTGACACCAGTCAGAAGCCATCAACCTAGACTGCCATAAACTTCTTCTTTTAAATTAAGTGTACAGATGTTACCATATAGTAGTGTTTGTCTGCAAACCTACTTCCTCGGTTCAGCCTTGAGTTTCAAGCTCTTTGGAGCAAGGAATCCGGCCTTTCCCAAAGTGGGAGGTATCTGCCAAAATATAACACCAATACATAAAATGTACACATTTGCACTATAAATTAGGCCACATTTGTCCACATTTGTATTGAATTAATTCACCTCGGCAGTCCCCTGGGTCATTATTCCTAAAAGGAATTCATGCTTAATAATTGGGACAAGCCAGGCAGGAGTTTGGGTCATATCTTAAGTGATCTCTGGGAGGGGTGGTTAACTTATCTCATTGAAGGGTTTATCCCTCTGTAGGGCTTGCTAAGCTCACATGATGGCCAATTCCAATCAGTGAGGAACAACTGCAATACCCTGTTTCGAGATCACCAGTAGCTAGGCTTCATAGCTCAATTGGTAGAGCGTCTGCACGTTAAGCAGAAGGTCCGCGGTTCAAATCCTGGTGGAGCTGTTTACCACTGCATCCAGATTTCCCAAACTCATGGACATTTGTGTCGAATTAATTCACTTCGGCAGTCCCTGGTTCATAATGCACCTATCAATTGCACCCCCCCCCCCCCCCCCCCCATCACCCCTGCGCTGCCCCACCCCTTAGGTGGGGATTTTGTCACATTAAAATACAAATGTCTATGCATCCGGCATGCATGTTTTGTCACCAAAATTTTGCTCCAGGGGTGGGGATTTTGTCACGAGAAAAGTGACAATCCCGGGTGGGGGTTTGATAGGTGCGTTAGCCCTAAAAAAAATCACTATTCATGCACAATTTAGTGGCCTCATGTTTCGACCCCAGCAGATTCTTCTTTCGAGGTCATGAAAAAACAGTACTTTAAAACACAGTGAGCAGGAAGGAACACAACAAATCAGCCGAAACATGGATTGGAGTGGAATGCCAATTTTAGGGAAACAAAGTAAAGGGCAGCTTTAGGGCTGGAGGGTGAACAAAACAGGGATTATGGAGTGCCAGGAAAGATGGGGGTGGGTCAAGAAAATGACAAACAGGTACTTGAGTGGGGGTAGTACGAGATAAATACTAGTATTGGAAGGGATCATAGAAGGGAAGCAATGAGAGAATGGAAACATATGAAAACGGTTGATAAATAACATGCACAAAAAGGAGGGGAACAATTTAAACAGTCATTTCACATCACTGGTGGCCAAGAGTACAGTTCCTCTAAAAATCGAAATAACAAACTAAAAGTTAAATGTTGGCTTAACCTCTGGAGCCAGATTTACCCCGAATAATGCAGAATATGGCATTCGTTGGTTCCCAAACAGTTTGAGAGTACCTATTCACACGTGAGACTTTCCACGGTAAAGGGGGCATTTTGGCAACACAGAGCATATTTTCCAGAAAATACCTTTGTCTGGTCTCAAAATAAAAGAAATAAGTTTTAGTTGTTCTGAAGAGATAACTTAGGCCCAAAAAGGTTTACAAATAGTGTGACAACATGCCTTTCTAAAAACCCTGTGTATAAATTTACAATATATGCTTGTAACCAGGACGGCCTAAAATGTAACACGTACAAGTGTTTGTAAACACGGGTTTTAGAAAGGCATGTTGTCACACTATTTGTAACCCTTTACTGTGGAGAGACCCACCTGGGTGAGAAAGACTATTTAGAGTAAAGCATTTTGCCAAAGAATAATTGTTAGCAACCAGGCCTTGAATCATACCCAAATGTCAATGCATATATCAAAGTCATCTACTAAGCCATTACACCACCATGAATTTCCACGAACTGAGAGCAAACTCAAAAACAAATAGCTTACCTCGGTTTCAGAGGTGACATCGAAGCGATACTGCTGTAAGATGCGGACCAGTGCCATCTTGGATTCCAGCAAGGCAAAGCGCATACCGATGCAGTTACGAGGACCGATACCAAATGGGAGGTACGAAAAGGGCTTAATAGACCCCTTGTTCTCAGCGCTGAACCTGAATTGGACAAACAGAAAAATTTCACAGCGTAAGACAGGACTAATGTTGAGAATAGTTAAGGTCGTTGACTCACAACATTGGGTTGAAAAACTTGGAGTGGCGCGGGTTTAATACCCGATAATAATAATATAGCAAGTTCTTATATAGCGCATTTCAATTCCGCTGGATCTCTCAATGCGCTTATTAATAGTTAAAATTACTACAAAACAAAATATATATTTTGTCTTGTAATAATATAACTGTTGACACTGTGAGGGTGGTAAGAAAATCGCTGTGTATCAGTTGGTTGATAGACAGTCACGGAAAAGCCAACTCAAACAGTTGGGACTAAGTATTTCTTGAAAAGTTGTAGTTCGGTTTCGGATCAGAGAGATTGTGGAAGAGAGTTCCAGAGCCAATGAGCCTCCAATTGATCACGTTCACAGACGCCATCTTCGTAGGAAAAAAATGCTACTGCGTATTAAACGCCATAAAGTACGCGCACGCACCAGTGGAACATGAACTGCTCGAAATGTGTTCAAAATAACGGCGCAACCGATGCGCGTCACAACAAAAATACGGTCAAAATCATGATGCACGTGGCAATTTGTAGGAAAGTGACGTCATTTGAATGTGATCAAAAGACCAATCCAGTAAGCTCCGCCCATTTAGCACACTTGCGAGACACATGTGCAGTGGAGTCGCGCGGCAACATAACATTTTGTTTAATGCAAAATGTGCACTGTGACAAGTATCCGGTCATGTGCGTGCACGTACAACATGCTAGCTTTACGCGTAACGCACCCGATCGAACAAAAACAGCTCAACGACGCACACTAGAACGCGGTGTAGGAAAGTGAATGCAAAACATGGCAAAACGACAAGCTTATTTTGGCAAGTTTTACAGATTTACACAAAAAAGTATTTATGAATGTATTAAAAGTAGGTTTGGCCAATCTTAAACAATCCGTTCAAAACTGGCGCTGACAAAAATGATGTTTATTGCAGTTTGCCGTATCTCTGTGCACAAAACTTTGAAGACTCGGGTCACCAAAATGGAGATCCACTTTTTGGTTACCTCAATCCGAGGCTGTGATTGGTCAATTCCAAAATGGGCTGAGCTTACTGGATCGGTCTATTGAAAAGGCCTTGTCTTCATAGTTTTTTGTTCTGCTGGGAGGGATGGTGAGGAGCTGCTGTGTGGATGACCTGAGGGATCTTGATGGTGTATGGGATGGCAAGTTGAGAGATGAAATCCGGGCACAGACCCTAAATGGCTTTAAAGATGATGAACATAACTTATAGTGAAGTCTGGACTGAACTGGCAACCAATGTAGGTTCTTTAGGACAGGTGTTATATGTGATCCCTTGTTTTGGCTCGTGATACTCGACCAGCCATGCAGCCGAATTCTGTATCCGTTGTAGCTAAGCTTGGCCCTTTCCAGAAAACCCAGCAGAGGGCTATAGACCTTTATCTCGGTGCGTCCATCTTTGTCTTGTTCCCCACAGTAATAATAATAATAATAATAATGAAAATTTATAATGCGCCGGTATCCATCAAAAAAGATGCTCTGTCGAGTAAGATCAGTGCGTCTGCGTGCCGGCGCAACAGCGCGTGTAATCTCCCGTTGAGAATTACTGCCCACGCTGCGCACTCTCTTGATCGTGCAACACCTGTGCCATTGTGACGCACACAGTGAACAATTTCTAAACGGGACCAAACTATTTTTTTTCTGCAAGCCTCGTTTTGGTTACGTTCGTTTTAATAGGAGAAAAGGGAAGATGGCCGCACCGTGATAAAGGTCTATTACAGTTGTCAATTACAGAAGTCACGAAGGTATGGACAAGCACCTCTGTTGTGTAGTTGTCTAGATAGTGACATAGGGCACAGGTACATGTAGTGGTACCCGTGCCCTTGAGTAAGGCACATAACCATAGTTGCTCCATCCTTTGGAAGGGATGTAAAACCATTGGTCCTGGGTGTTGTGTAACACCCTTAAAAGAACCAGAGCATTCTTTTGTGAAGAGTAAGAAGATTCTCTGATCTTTAGGCGGAAGACACTTGTATAAGCTTCATGCAATTCAGCCTACAAGCTGCAAAAGTTCCATTAATCTATTATAATGTACAATGCATAGTAATTAATTAATTAAATTTACCAAAAGATTTAATTAAGTGGTCTCACCTTTCAGGATCAAACTTCTCTGGATTTTCCCAGTAATCCTCATCATGATGAAGGGTCCACACGCTGACAAACACATTCAGACCCTTCTCAATCGTCAGCCAATCATAGTTAATTGTCTTGTTGCACATGCGATCAAATCTGTGAAGTCAAAGTCACATTTCAGACAAGACAAAACCTGGCTGCATTGATTCGGTTTTAAAACTCATACGAGATTATTCTTTTTAGACGTCTTTACAGCCACTTTATACTTTCCAGGATTTTCTTCAGTGTTGTAGTACTCGAGTCCAGGACTTGGACTCGAGTCACATTTTTCGTGATTCGGACTCGACTCGAGTCACAGTGGAAAATGACTCGGACTCGAACTCGAACATGGTGACTCATGACTCGAGTCACTTATTTTATTTTTTAAACGAAAAATATATAATCGCGCGCTTAATGCAGGATTCTTCAGGGAAAAGCACAGTACGACGCGTGAATATGTACACTACCCGCACCAGGCCGACGAGGAGCACACGAGCACGTCATCATTTCACACATTGAGTGTACGAAATTTTGGTGAACAAGTGACTCGTGACTCGGACTCGGACTCGAGGCTAATGACTCGTGACTCGTGACTCGTGACTCGAGGCTAATGACTCGAGACTCGGACTCGATATTGGTGACTCAACTACAACACTTATTTTCTTCAACCAGAAAATTGCTTGTGACATATTCTGTTCATACATTTTCTGTCCTGGGTGTATATTCCAGCCTCAAACTCCAAAACCCCAAGAACGTACATTTTAATAATTGCGGTCGGTGTGCTCTAGGGTGTTTTGATTTTTAAAAGGAATGTTTTAGAATTTAAATTTTTGTACACAAATCCAACATTTGAACTTTTGTTAGTCTAGAGTCGCGATATGAAACTGGGACTCGTCGCAGCAGACTCAATGTAACTCAGACTCATCAAGGAGCAACTTAATTACTCGGACTCCAGGCAATCGATACATGGCCTGGACTTGTGCTTGAGGTTTTTAGAATTTAAATTGTTGTAGGGCACAAGTCCAAGATTTTAACTTGAGCGAGTCTTGAGGATTGAACAGCGTTTAGTCAGACAGCGGGACCCCAATCTAGCAAGGAGATGGTGGCCGTGTCCTAGCTCAATGCTGTTGGGAGGGTGGAACATAAGACAATGACCAAGGATGCGACACATTGTCAGTTTTTTGGCCCTACACGGGCACGAGGCAAGCTATAGCAGGCTTGGACTTGCGGCAAGTTAAACTTAAGGCAAGTTGAACAAATTCCTGGAACAGCATACTTGTATTGATAGCTTTCTCATGACGTCATGTTGTGTGTCAAACAACGCCGCGCCACTGCGGAAGCAATGCGCGCGCGCGCCGCGTGTGTCCACAGCACGCGTAACGCTCTGTACGAAGGCTCCCATTGGTGAACTAAACCGCGCTACGCCCACTAGAGACACACGCAACGCGCACGCACATCACTTCCACAATTATTTGACTTACAAAATGGCGTATTCGCACGTGTTCGAATACCATCTATAGAAGAATACATGTATAAATAAACTGCCCTGTAAACATTTCAGCTACATTTAACAGCAATTTTTCACAAACCTTTAAAATCTATGCATGGGGTGTTGGGTGAATGGTAAAAAAATGTGTGCGGACTAGCGGACAATTTCTTTTTCTAAGAAACAACCTTTAGTTACCAATTTCTCCCACAAAGGTACCATTTTACACAGAAGGAAATCATAAACACTTTTTAGTAGGGTTCTTCTTGTCAACTCATGAAGTACCATTTTTGATCACTACAAATTATGTAATGGCCTTTTAACTGCAACACTGCATTAAAGCCCCAATACATCATTTGTAGTTACCCAAAATTTTACTTCACGAGTTGACAAGAAAAACCGCACTAAAAGTGTTGATAGCATTGGCAACAAACTCCACATGATTTTTTTTCCGTGTAAAATGATACCTTTATGAAAAAATGGTCAAATGGTGGTTTTAAAGTGTTTTTTTTTTTTAAGTCTGCAATTTTTTAACCCATTCATTCAACACAAAAACATGCATGCATATATGTGGCTGAAATTTCTACAAGACATTTTATATCAACATAAATCTTTAGTTACATAATGTTATTGTTCCTGTTTTTAGAAGTTTTCCAATCATGTAGTCCCGTCGTTATTAAGCAATCGTCCTTACATGACAGCCGGCGGATATATGCGGAGTGACTCATTGATGACCATATCCAGATAATCCATCTTGCCGATGGTATCATAGCCAACGACATCTCTTGTGGGGGCCAGGTCGTCGATTTCAGCATAGAGTTTCTCTTGTACATCTTGGTTGGTTGCCAACAGGTAGGCAGTGAAGCACAGCAGGGTGTTGGTCGTCTCATAACCAGCCAAGAAGAATATGAGTGCCTGCAGGCGCATTTGAAAAATGTTAGGTGCAGCTTTTATGTTTAGCCAAAACTTGGTTCAGTTTTGTCAGATTTTAACACAGCAACAGTATAAATTGTGAACACATTCATTCAACTGATACATGTACATCAAAAGTTAAATCACTGCACATGTGGTTATATGCATATCTGCATACAAAAAAGGGGAATGAGATAGGCTTTTATAACAGAGAGCCGAAACAGAGGAAGCCTATTATGACAGTTAAAGAGTATATAGTCAAGTAACAGCTACATGTACACAACGGGGGCAGAGAGAAATACTTTATATGTTTGTACGTTAAGTCTCCTCTAAGGTTGTGCTTTGAAATCATTCTCGGTCCATTATATTACTTATTATCTTTGAAAACTCAAATTTAACTAAACGGGTTGCGTCTGAAACAGGTTACAGATGCAAGGCATTTGGGGTATGCAAAGGACCGATGTTAAAGGTACACACCGGCCTACTGTTTCGAAATTTAGTGATACAGCATCCTTGACAATAATGTTTGGACTGTCCTTGTGAAAAAAGATTGTCAATATGACCCGTAAAGAACCACAAAAGCTTAAAATTAATACAAACTGTCAATAGTCGAGCTATACGCTTTACCAGTCGTTCACTATCGCACGAGACTCACGACTTTGTCGAAAACGATTTGCTCTTCACTTGGCAGCTTTTAGCTTTGGATATCACTAATTTTCTGCTGAAGATTTCACTGGAAAGCCTGGACGACCGAATGGGTTTTTCCGTTCTCTGTAGAGGAGCTGACATTCGTGGTTTGTCTTTACGCTGTACTAGTGTTGGGCAGGCAACGTGTGTGCCGTGGGGCTAAATGTCACATTGTCCGGTAGACTGTCCACGGTGAAACACACTTCGGTTCCTCGGACTTTGTGTCAAAATTTTATGTTCGATTTTTCAGAGTTATGTTTAACTTTGTTTAATAACATGAATAAATCGTCTCTTTTCTCAAATACTCATAACAATTTTAAAACAAATCAGAGCTGAATTTGATGCAGTACTGCAGTAATAAACTTCAGGAATAAACTGTGTATCACACGGCCATACGGCTGGAAATAAAAATAACTCCAAGGACACGTGATTTATCCGAACCAGAATCTGGTTCCGATAAATCATGCGACCTCGATTTTTTGAAAAATGCTCAAAAACGGCAAAATTTTGTGGTTTCTTTTCAGGTTCTCTTCAGTCTATTTCGGAAAGACTTTCAGAATAATGTATGGGTCTATTTTGAGCCCAAAATAGCCCAACAAAACCGTTTTTTCCCCTTTAAATGTTTAAATATAGTATTGAAAGAGGTTGAAATAAAGTATTGTTATGACAACTCAGAGGTTTCAAGTTCATACCTTGTTCCGTTTTCGAGTTTATTTTTCTTGTCCAAAAATCCACTTTTTAAGTATTTTTGAAATTATTATAATTAGGTCATCGATGACGTCATCTGTAATCACGCAAACGGCAAGATCCTTATTCTGACATCTATGACTGTGCCAAGTTTAATGTTGATACCATGCTCCGTTTTTGAGTTAGGCTGCTTTGTGTCAAAAAATCCATTTTTTCCAAATTATTATAAATACATAATCGGTGACGTCATACAAAATCCAGATCCTATGTCTATGGTCTAAAACTGTACCAAGTTTCAAGTTCATACTTTGTTCCGTTCCCGAGTTGGGTCACGTTTTGTTAAAAATGCCGGATTTTGCGATTTTCAAAATGTTTAGCTACCTGGGCTGCTTGTGCTCCTAGGTGTTGGGAACGTTACGTCACACACATGCGAACACATGCTTTCGGGCGAGCACCATGGAGCACCAGGGATCCCTGGTGCCGCGCTTGAAAGCAGCTCTGGTGACGTTGTGACGTCACGACAATATGCGCACACCCTTAGATAAGGGGTTAATTTCATAGTATACAAATATTGACTGCAATAAGGGGCATGGTTACGATTATAGGCCCAAGGTGATCTCGAAGCCATGACTGTGCCCCGAGGCGGAAGCCGAGTTTTGCTCTGGACTAAGTTTGGACTAGTATAAGAAAAGACAAGATCTGGTACTCTTCAGCTGGTACTCTTCAGTTTCCATGTAGCATGGACTGACTGTATATTGCTACTCTCCCTGGATGGGATCCCAGTTCATGGCAGGTTTAACCCCCAGCAGTTAGTTGGGTTCCCCAACATTATTTGCTGGTACACATGTACACCTGGGTGGAGAGATACAATGTGGAGTAAAATGTCCTGCCTAAGGACACAATACAATAGCATAGACCAGGCCTAGAACCACGGACCTATCACCCAAATGTCCGATGCGCTATCCACCAGACCACTGCACCTCTAAGGCTGCTTTCGAGCGCGGCACCAGGGATCCCTGGTGCTCCATGGTGCTCGCCCGAATGTGTGTGTACGCATGTGTGTGACGTAACGTTCCCAACACCTAGGAGCACCAGGGACGAGCGCTCGAAAGCAGCCCAAGTCATCCATATCAGACTAAAACTTTTTGATGAACCGAATAACATTTTATTTGATTATGATTTTCAGGTAATTTTTGCACAACTTAAACAAAGCATTCTACAGCAGCATGATTTCAGGTTATTTACCTGAGCCATGACATCAACCTTAGACAAAGGCCTACGTGGGACTCCGGTAGGTTTTTCTTTGCCATTCTCGGCTGGCATCGTGTCATCCTCCTGATCTTGTTCTTGGTCAATGTGAGCATTTAACATCAGCTGAAGAAAATCAATCCGCTGCATGGAAAAGAAGACTGATTTCAAGTTCGTCCTTTTTACCATATGTGACCAGACGATGATTTGTGTCTGCAGGTGTCATTAGGTATGAAATAGCAAGAAAATTCACTGCATGTTTTGCCCAAAGAATTCCATTAAAGGTAATATGTACATGTTTGGTAAACTGTTAAGAATGGCGTGATTTCCACTGGTAATTGAAAGCCTACATGTAGGTCGAGAAAAGTACCGGTACCTTGTAGAAATTTCAGCCACGTACATGTAGATGCAGTAATACTTCAGAAAACATAAACAATCCATTCATAGTTTTTGTGCATGAATGAATGGCTCTAAAGATCGCTAGAGATTCAAATAGTTTCGTCATTTTTCTCATAAATGAGGGCACTTCAGACGAAATAATTTCACAGGATGATTAGTACCATGCATTACCGTCTTGATAACAAATAAGCTTTTAGATAATAATTCTGAATTTTTTTGGGGGGTAATTACCAATCCTGTATATTACCTTTAAACAGCATTGTTCAATTTTGAATCGTGGGTTAATTTTTTACAAATTTGATTCGGTTGCAGTCCAAATGCATACGGTATACCTCACACATTTGTCTTTTCTCCAAAGGTTTCTTCAGGGTTATGATGTGTAATTTGAAGAATCTTTGGTATGAGTGCCAGAAAGAATTAATAATACATGTATGTAAAGTATAGCTACATTGTACACTTATCCTTTCTTTTTGGATTACATCCGGCATCATGCACAGTTTCAAATTCTTCCTAAAGATCAAATATAAGCATACATACCTTTGGTGTCTCTTCGCCTTCCTCTTTGCGGAGGTTACATGCTGCCTCTGTAACACCCGTGAAGAACTTTATAACATTCTTATCAAATAGATCGAAATTCAAGTACCTGAAGATGGGTTCCAAAAATGGAAAGGCAGCTGTATGGGAAAAAATAATATAACAGATCCTCACTATTTCAAGGTGCCCGTAATCATTAGCAATGAAAAAAGTTGATCAGTCTTGGAAGACAAAATTTGGGGAAAATGCTTTTATTTTTAAAAACTATAAATAATTATCATGATATTAAACCTTATTTTTACAGCATGATGAGGGACACTTTCCAATGCTATGTAGTACCTACACAGGATCTTTCCAAATGTCATGGTACCGACAGAAAAATGTTGGTAATTCATACAGGGGATGAAGGGTGGTCTTGAAAAACATACTACTCTCTGTACTACTGTGAAGATGTTGAAAACTTTAGACAGCCCCTTACGTCCTATAGATACTACTCTGTAGGTAAGATGAACACAGTGGAAATTATAACCTTTTGACAAGGTCTCGTGAATTTGGGCGATTTGGTGACTTGAGTAGAGTCTACACACAACGAGTGTCTAATTCACTTGGCCTTTTTTGAACTGCAAGGCAATTCTTATGTTTATAATCGCTACCAAAGTTGGTAGCGAACTCAGCCAGTCACGTACAGGTCACCCTATGCAAATTACGTCGTGAGCTCCTACAAACAAGGAAGGTAGGCTTACGCTTTTGACTTCACTGGGTAAATTAAACAGCAAATAAATCAAATCAAATGGAAATTATATTCGTTCCGTATAAAACTTGGATGTACGGTAAGAAACAATTTGTCAAATTTAAACGCATTTACATGGAGCTCAATGGGGTATTTTCGAAGTAAATGTACCTACATTGATAATGAACGAGTCAACAATGCTGCAGGTCGATGGGATTGGTCGGATTGTCCTGTGGGAACTAAACGTGACTTGCATCACACGCACGCGTGCAAAACAGCATCTTCCTGCCGCAAGAGTAATTGTTACACGAATTCCACAAAACCCTTGCTGAAACGAGTTGAGCTAGGCTGTGTTCAGGAATATATATGATTATATACCTCATGCGTAGATTCCTGTCATCTGATTGGTTAAAAGCGGGGGCATTGAATCGGCTAGACCCGGCGCGTATATGCCCACCGGTCAATAGTCTTTGCCATGCCCCGGGCATAGTCATTTAGCGGGTTCCGGACGCGCGCATTACATGTGTTAGCATAGCTATAGCTGTGCACCAACTATGCAGCTGTGCGCTTCACGTAAACATTCATCAGGACGGTAATGGCGGAATCTCGACGTCATTTTGTCGTCTGTCGTAGATGATGAAGTCCTTAAGAAAGTAAGAGAAGTGGCCTACAGTGAAAACTGTGTCAGGTGAAATGTGCTACTAAAGTGCCAGGTGATTATGCTACAATGTTTGCTGTAAATATACAACTTTTCCGCCGTAGACCAGCTTCCGAAATCGAAACGCGAAGGACCACTGTCATGACTGTATATGATGTCTCGTTACTTTTAACCAACCAGATGAAAAAAATCTACACATTCGGTATATAAAACAAATATTGACTGCTGTTTATTCGGGTCATGGTTAAGATTATAGGCCCTCGGTAATCTCGAAGCCATGACTATGCCCCTCGGCTTCCGCCTCGGGGCATAGTCATGGCTTCGAGATCACCTTGGGCCTATAATCTTAACCATGCCCCTCATTGCAGTCAATATTTGTATAATATTGACTAGCAAGTGACAGTGATCGCAACTGACCAATCACGCGCCGCATATGTTGCTCGTTCATCGCGGTGTGCACGTAGCCTTGTTTGCGCGACATTCAAAATTGCATCATAGCTACATGTACGGACGCTGTTGCCAACAGCAAGAGCCAATTACGCGCCTCGCTCCGTTTAGTGGTAGCGTCCACTTTTACTAAGGGGTGGGGCCTAATGTTTAAATGAACAGTCACTGTAAGGACGTTGTTCAATATATACGTAGGCCTATCTTTATTCAGATGAACTACGTTTAATTTTTTAGCGAAATATAGTAAGTCTTCCTTTAGTTACGAACATTTATATTGCGTGCAAGATAAAATGATATACACGTACATAAAAAGATCTCCCCCATAAAAATGGTGATAATTGCGGCTGCGATGTCGGGAGATACAATGCGAGAAATGATGGTTCGAAACGACTTCATTAAAATGTCAAAAGTGTCGGGTCAAAAAAATCCCTTGATTAGTCGAACAGCCTGAGGCCCTAAAATACATGCAGCTTAGCTCAACTCAACTCGATGCAGCAAGGGTTTTGTGAAACTCGGTGTGCAGCAAAGACCCTTGCGAAAGGAAGATGGCAAATTAGGTACCTAGCGCTCATTGGCTCAGTTGACAGTTTATTTTCGATCTGTTTTCAAAAATTGTACGTGTAGAGTGGGGCGCGGGTAATGATGTTGTGACGTTGCACGTAAGGGTCAACTACATGTACTTGCATATAATGAATAATGTAGCAGTAGCCAATTCGAAAAAGGCTTTATAGCAAGACAGAAAGCATAACATTCGCCCAGCCTTTATATACTCCGCTCAAGAATCCCACATTTTACCAAACAATATAACCCCACAGGCCTGTAACCAGCGAGTTTTGCGGGGGGGGGGGGGGGGGGGGGGGGGGGGGGGGGGGGGGGGGGGGGATCGAATAGTGCCGTCAGGCACTAGTTTTGAAACAGTAAAATGCCGGCTATACATAACATTGCATACATAACGAAGAATGCATGGATAAGTAGATGACCCCCTTTTCAGATATGATCACTGTGTGATATACAACAACATAATACAATAACAACTGGCTATATTGTGCGACGAAAAATTGAATTATTCGAATTATTGAATTTTTATTTTGTAGAGCGGAACTCCCTGTTCCGCGGGGGGTATCATCCGATCCACCAGATCACCCCCTGGTTACGGGCCTGCCCCAAACCAGAAAGCCTTGCCAAAAGGCTATGGAAATTCATGCTTAAAACCTTATGTCCTCAGGATTGAGATCGTAGATTGAAAAAAGTCTGAAAATTGATGAAATGTCCGAAAAAAACATATATTTCTCTCAGATTCAAAAAGTATGATTTCAGAGAAAGTCTGTAAAATCTCATGCCTCTGTCTTTGCTGATGATATATACCGGGTACTCACAGACAATCATGAAAGCAGGATTGAAGAGATTGAAATCAAAGGCCTTCTTGGCATTCTTGACAAAAGGATCATCCTTGTTCTCCTGTGAGTTTACTTTCAGGCCGAAGCCACACTTTGCAATGGCATCAATGGTGAAGCCTCCGAACACCCTGGGGGGAAAAAGGTTCATGTTTAAACATACCATTCATGTAAGTGAAACTAAAGTCATTTCACCAGCCAAGTGACCCCTACAGCCAGTACGCCTCTTTTGATTTCATATAGTTTGGAGTGGCAGAGATTGTTGTAATTCCCTAGAATGGAATGCTAGTTAGTGGTCCATTGCACGTTTACCTCCTGTATTTACGTTTCCCCTCCTGTTCCCTGCCCCCTCCCTTGTCCCCTTCCCCTCTCCCCTTCCTCCATTTACATGTTAACCCATGACTAGAGAGAAATGGATTGTGAATGAATTGTTTAAAGCGTGCATGGTTGTAGTGACTGTCACAGCTGGAAGAAATCCTTGGCATTTCTCTCAATTGTTGGGTGTCAATCTTTAGTGGGCCATGAATCTTGGGGATAAATTCTTTTGCTAAGTAGGCCAGTTCTGCTATTGTGCGATTTATATTGTTAAAACTTACTGGGAATGCTTGGGCGTACATGCGTGCACTGTGTTGCCAGATAGTCCAGTTCTACTATTGTGAAATTTAGGATATATTGTTAATACTTACAGGGAATGTTTGGGTGTGCATGAGTGCACTGTGGGCATGATGACTTGGTATGCAGCAAATAACGGGATGTTTAGTGGGTTTAAGTCCGCGGGTTCATCTATATTAAACCGCAGACGTTTTGTCCGGTTTAACAAATGGAACAATATCGTCCGAGATTGCCAAACGAACGTCTGCGATTCCAATCGTGTACAAAACAAACGAGAGGAGTCCAAACAAAAGAGGAACAATGGGACGTCCACGGTGGGAGGTGAATTTACACCCAAGTCAGTTGCTTCTGAGCTTGCTTGAGGTGCAGACATGCCTGGCTGTGGAGTGCTACATGATGTAGGTTTGATTTGGGGGGGGGGGGGGGATTTGCCTGTCAGATTGTTTCAGACAGTCGGACACACAGAAAATGCATTACATTTATTTTATTGGGTGTCAGAGTGGGGGAGCGGCGGTTGAACCCCAAAATCCCCCTTCTGGATCTGTGCCTGCTGCTTTCCCCAAACAAAAAGATTTAGAGCGCGATCCAAAACTGGTAAACACTGGATGATTTCTAAATTTCTTAAATTAATCAAAATAATACCTATACCTAATCCATATTTTACAATCGTATTAAAACAATTTACAAAATAAATTTAACTGGGCACACTGTGCCATCACATTTTAGTTAAAAATGCATGTAAAATAAATTGACTTTTTTTGACAATTTTATTGATTATCTGTCCCTCGCGCATAAAAACAACCTCCGCATAAAACTGTAAAGTCAATTTCAACTTTGAGAAACTGGGTGTGTGTATTAACATCAGTAGCAGGTAAAGAAACAGGTTCACTTTAGTTTTCATTTGTTGTTGACTAAGGAAAGGCATTCGTCTCTAGATTTCCGTCCCTCATGCGTGAGGGACGGAATTGGATTACTCTCTTGACAACTTACTCTTTGCATTCGGCTGCTTTACCACCCTCTTGTGCTTTGCTTAAACTTTCCACAAGAGTATCACAGCACTCGTTGATCATGAAAGACATCTACATGTACAATAAACAATTTATTAACATGCAAGCAAATGGTGTACTGTGTTTGCAAAACATCTACATGAAGCATCAGATTTTAGGTTTAAATGTACAATGTAATCATGGAATTGTGCGATGTATTGCTTGCCACACAGCAACCACATATATATATACTACAGTCACACATTCCCAGATCTGCGTGCCGATGATACAACTGGATTTCGCAGTCGATCCTAGTTAGACCTAGACTGGTTCCCGTCCACATATTCCACACAGGAGAATATAAGGACAGGTAAAGGGCGCTTCATCTTGATCTGTAATTGGTCGTCTTTGCGCGTGCGCATTGTGTTTTTTATATTTAAAAATTGGCCAAGCCCTTTGCTTTAGGCAATGTACTTTATTTACATAATTGAATATGTTCGACACGCACGGCCAAGTTACAAATGTCAATGCAAAATCTGCGCACTTACAAAAAAAATAAAAATAATAATAACCACGTGACGGGCAGAATTCTGCCCGTCATGGCCGCCCTTTACCGATCCCTATATTTTCGCAATAAGCGAACCAATCTATAGGGATCGGGAACCAATCTAAGTTAGACCGTACTCAAATACCTACATGTAGTGACCCGTGATCATCCTTACCAACCAACTTCATTCAGCAAGGTGTCCCAATGGAGTTTTGCTTGCAATACTTTGCCGGGAACAACCGGGATGACATTTAAATCATAGTAAAACTTACATGTAGCAGAACCCTACCAGAGCTGTAGTGGACCATTAGGGTCGCTGGCATATAGCCGTATTGCCGTATAGCCGTACATATTAGGGGTGTTTGAGATGCTTACACCGGGTAACAACAACTTTAATACACCGGAGCGTTCTTTTAGCCATCACGTGTTACACGAGTCTGCCCCGGTGGCATGCAGCCACTACTGCCCAAGCTCGCGAGCGGGTCTGTGGTGTAAACTCGGTGTAATGACGTCACCTAGTAACCGTGAGCAGTAAAACATGGCAGACAGTTTGGAATCGCGACGTGAGTACGAAGAAAAATACAGATTTATGACACAAAATAGGAGGGAATATGGCTGTAAATACATTTTGCTTAATCTTAGATGTCTGTGGGCATTGACAAAGTTTATTGCGGCACTTTAGGGCAACTATTTTTGCGTGGCGCCGGCTTCATTTTTCATCGTGAGTCGAACAATAACGGCATTAATAAAGCTCCACCCGGCAACAACCTTTGACCTGTGCTCCCAGAATTCAAAGCGAGACCCCGTGTCGTTCGTTTTGCATCTTATGGGGGCTTCCCCGGTGTAAACCTCACGTTACCCGGTGTAAGCATCTCGAACGCCCCTAGTGTAGTGCTGCCTTTCAGAAATATAAACTATATACAATCTCTGAGAACAGGTATCAAAACTTTACAACTTTACAAGCAAAGTAGAGTGGTACTATATTTGCACATGAACATTACTGACTAGTACTTTGATGAATAAGTACAAATTCAGATAGTCAAGTTACATGTACAGATACCTTGGTTTTTAATACAAGTATCTTGAATACAAGTATCTTGAATACAAGTTCTTCAACATTCAGGTACAAATACAGTATGGTTTATTTTGATACATGTACCGGTATACGGGCCAAGAAATTTGTCATATTGATCAGCATTCAGGATTAGTACGAAAAAGCATATTTATAAGGATATCTTTCGTTTTGGTAACACATTAGCGAGTGTTCGAAATTGCCATTTTTTCTTTCATTGCCATTTTTGACATGTTCATTACCTAGGGAATGAACATGCCACTGAAACGTTTCCCCATGCTCAATTGCAATATGTTTTCACCTAATTACTGTGGCAACTGACATCACATGGGGCCAACTTAACACTGCTTATTAAGGCGCCTTTCCTATGCATCTGTTTTGTGCATGCATTATTTTGCCTTTGCATCTTAATCGCTCCACACATGTAGGCCGATACAGACAGACAAGCGCAGCGCAAACTAAGGATGGGAATTTACGGTTAATTCAAAAACCGGTTTGCAATTCTTGCAAGTGTCGATTAATAGACCGGCAGCCCAGAGGGTTTTGGTTAAACGAACGAGGTACCAACAACCGAGGGCAGGAACATTTAGGAAGTGACCTAGTATTTGCAGATCTGGGCGTCTGCCGGGGTCCCTCTGCTGCGTTTGACCCCTGGGGACCCCCAAAGGGGGCCAAAAATTGCGCTGGATCAAACATTCGAGGTACCACATGAAACTAAGTTTAGATGAAAGAGCACATCACACAGAGTACGGAATGGCCCTTGCCAGACGAATTTTCTGCTGCAAAAGTCCCGCCAGACGCCCGCCAAAATACCATTCCATATAATAAATGCAAGATACAACGGCCGTCGACGAACAAGTCCATTTGTTTTGAACGGGTGGCTTTGACATACGGCTGTTCTGTGTTTCATCCGGCGTAAATCTGGGAACGCTGTGATTGACTATATGTTGAGTAGAGTTTTTTTGCCAACCCAGTAGTGTACTGGGTTGGGAAAAAAAAATTGACACAGTATCCATACCAAAATAAGAACTTTCTTAATTCAACTTTTGTCCATTTGTTTGCGAATTCACTGAAGAAGAGGCAAGAACCGGGTGAGATTATGTGCAGCGCAAGATCTTCTTGATTGGTCACCATGGGTTACAATGCATGTACGCTACCTATAAATACTCAATGTAGGCGTGTAATGATTAAGTGTAAATTAAAGTGACTAAACTGTATCATTTTCCACCGTCAAAAGTTGCATCGGCGAAACTGACCACTGCTTATTTGAGCGCGATTATGAGCGCGGATTCTTAAACATTGATCCTTTTCGCGCGAAAATAAATGAACGGAATATTGTAATACACAAAATCAAGTTGTTTATGTGGTTATCAGAGCATCCTTTCACTCCAAATTCACTCCAAACCGCTTTATGTGAAAGCGACGCGCGTCGAATTTACACACAAAAAGGCTGTGTGTGAATATCCACCCTCAGTATTGATGATAATTGGCCGTCTGAACATGCCCCGGGAACATGCCTATAAAATTAGATGAATTGGAGATGTACACTGATTATTTTCGCGTGTTTTGTATGCAAATTTGACGCGCGTTGCTTGACGAAAATGCGGGATGGAAGGAATTTGGAGTGCGGCATAGAATGAATTACAAAAGTCATGTAGATGAATTGGATATTCATTACCTAACACACTGGACCAACGGCTTTACATCCCTTCCGAAGGATGGAGCAAGTGTGGTTGAGTGCCTTGCCCAAGGGCACAGGTACCGTAGCTGTGGGGAGGTTCGAACCTGCAACCCCAAGTTTTCCCCTATGATTGCGAGTCAACGACCCAAACCACTCGGCCTATCGGCCCACATGACCGGCCGGAAAGGTTTGGGTTGGAACTTCGGGCTAGTCTGACCGTACATGAACCGGGACAAATCAAAAATGTTTGTTAGATTTTTCTGTATCATCCGATAGTTTGGTAATAATCTGGTTTTTGGCCGGTAAATCACAAAGGTAAATCGTAAATCGGCGGGGTTTATATTGGGTGGATTCACACTGAGCCTAAAGCGCGTCTCTTTGAAAAATAAAGCCATAGGCCTATGGAGGGAAATGAGTCATTAATGTACCAAGCACAGAATTTATTTACTTTTGTAAAATGAGTTACCAGCCAATTATTAGCCTATATGGCAAATTGGGTTTTTAGAAACATTAGCAAAATAGTAAAAAACAAAATCACATACGATTTTGGCTGGCGGGACATTTTAGCAAAATAAAGCAAATACAATATTTTGTGCTAAAAAGCGCCATGAAATTGGCTCCTGGTCACCAAAAAGTTCAACACTGGCGCATACATTACGCGTCAAATGTCGGGCGTCGCACACCAATTTTGACGTGCAAAGATGTGTGTATATTTCGATTCGGGACGCGCCTTGTTAGCCCGCGCCGCAATAGACGCACATGTATCTCTGTTTACAGCGCTCCCAGAACACAGAACAGCCGTATGTCAATACTACCCGTTCAAAACAAATGACTCGTTTATCGACGGCCGTTGTATCTTGCATTTATTATATGGAATGAGATTTTGGCGGGCGTCTGGCGGGACTTTTGCAGCAGAAAATTCGTCTGGCAAGGGCCATTCCGTACTCTGTGTGATGTGCTCTTTCATCTAAACTTAGTTTCATGTGGTACCTCGAATGTTTGATCCAGCGCAATTTTTGGCCCCCTTTGGGGGTCCCCAGGGGTCAAACGCAGCAGAGGGACCCCGGCAGACGCCCAGATCTGCAAATACTAGGTCACTTCCTAAATGTTCCTGCCCTCGGTTGTTGGTACCTCGTTCGTTTAACCAAAACCCTCTGGGCTGCCGGTCTATAACCGTTTGGCCGACACCAAGGATTGTTGCTGGTGTTTATAGATGCATTTGCAAATTGCAATGCACAAAATCCCCTATTAAGGCTCCCAAAATAATCGCTAAACCTTTATCTGCATGGTCAAAATTTTACTACGACCCCATATAAATTTATTTCAATTTCAAGAAGTCATTACAAATAACCTTCTGAAAACTATTGTAAATTCTTTAAAATTTTGTTTCGTTTAAACATTCGACAAAACCGGTTTTTAATTTTTTTTCAGTTAAATGGTTAACAAGTTAAACGTCCCATCCCTAGCGCAAACGCAACGCACGCAAGACGGATGAAAAACTGACCATATGGAAAGGCGCCTTTTTTCTTCAAGCAGGAACCTATTTACAAGAACGTGCATACAGTATATGAAATATTTGCTAGCTCACCCGTTTCATTTTGGCTGCGCTGAATGTTGGTGTGACAACATTGCGGATTTCCTTCCATTCCTCATTCTCCAGCTGACTCAAACCTCGGTTCAAAGGTTCTTGACCAAGAGGAAATATCTGCACAACAAAACCACAAAACATCCAATACACTGGCATACTCTTGACCAAAATGACCCTTGACTCTGGTGCTGCGTGTATGTGGTAGTGCTTGAGCCAAAGAGAAACAATTGGGGTACATTTTCCAGAAAATATTAATTTTGTCAATCTTCTCCCCTCCCCTTCTCCATTTTACTCCAGCATGTCATGAAGGAAATTTATAAACATAATAGATGCTTTTAAATGGCAAATTTAAAAACTAATAAGAAGTTGCAATAAGTGTCAACATATACACTACTGATCAAAACTTTGGAAACACCTTGAAAGTTTCAGGTTTTTAAGAAGAAAACGTATAATTTTGTGAATGTTAATTTTGTAAAAGCAAATGTAGGTGTATTGTAACAAAAGCAATATATACAGTAGGCCTACATGTTAATTTTAGTGCCGTCTTCGGCCTCAGCAGTGGACATTATCAACAAATTGGAGAGCATGCAAAAAGAAACGGCTAAACTGTCTTGATGTTCATCAAAGAATCCCTCCTTAGCAGCTATGACAGGTACACACAATCTCTGAATCCTGATTTCTCCAAACATTCAGTGGAAATACGCCTCTTTTACATGCAAGACTCTCCAGAGGTTTTCTTGGCTGGTTGGGCATTTACGATCCAACTCTTCCCAGAGCAGCTCAATGGGATTGAGATCAGGTGATTGGGCAGGCCATTCCATGATTGACAGCACCCGAGATGACTGCTTTCTCTCCAGATATCCCTTACACCTCCGTTTGCTTTAATAGCTTGGTTTATTATGAATAAACAATTAAAATAATACTTCCTTCTCCAAAACCTAAAACTTCCAAGGTGTTTCCAAAGTTTTGATGGGTAGTGTACATCCATTGCTGGCCAAGGCCCTTCTGGAGCGATTGATCACTAGGATGATCAGGCTGACCGGATCATTTTCTCTGTAGTATTGAAAACGGTAATCACAAATAAAAGAAGACTCACCCTTCGGTTGTAGAAATTGGAGAAGTTCTTGACAAGGACATTCTTGAGAATGTCGGGATCGTTGATGATGAGAACAGGACGGCGAAAATCATACATCCTTCAATAAAAGGAAAGGTTGGAAGGTACAACGTAACAAATGCCAATTTTGCTCATTTCTCTCAGTAGTACAAGTAAAACTTGTTAAAATAAAAACAACGTAAAATAACAGAGTTTTTTGGGCTCACAGGCTTGGGGTGCAGGTACATGTACATGTATGTATTTTTGTTAATTAGACCACACCTTCAATACAATCGAGCACTGATATCATAAGAGCACTGTTCATGCAAAGTTCAATTGTGACAATGGAACATTTTATGTCCCAGATTTTTGCTTTATTTGCTCTGTTTACATGACCCAGTTATTTGTTTGTCCCAGACTCTATGGTTTTCTTTTCTTCTACATGACTGATAGTACAATGTATGTCAGTCACTATCACTATGAACAACTAACAATGGAAATGAACTCAATTGAACTCAACCCGGGGCGAGTCCCGCAACCGCCCCGGGTTGAAACGCAAATTTTCCAACCCCGTGTTCCACCCCGCATCGTTTCACACTTGTTTCACTCAACCCGCGTTTATCTCACCCCAAGGCGAGTTCAACCCCGAGATAAACAGTAAAGATCACAATTGTGCAACGCCAACCCTGCGCCAACCCCGAGATTTTGCAAGTGTGAAAAGGCCCAAAGTTAATAATGGTTTGTGCCCAATATTGTATGTAATTTAAAATGTCCCAAGGACCATGTATGGGTCTTTCTATAAATTTTGGGGTCCAATGTTGGTGTCCCCCGTTACATTTTACATCTTGTTTTTGTAAATTCAGGACACATTTTTAAAATACTTTCCATCTCAAAGAGTGAGCACATGTACATAAAGTACAATTCAAACAAAATGGTTTAAAAGCCATTTTAATGATGTTTGTACGAAAAATAACACATACATGTATCAGGTGTAACGGGTGACACTAAATGTCACACCTTTGGACCCCTAATTTATAGAAAGACCCACGTACATGTATCAGCTAAAATATCAGACTAATCATGCTAATTAAGATTGCAGGAAATGTCTCGTCTAAGAGCACAAATTGTGATTGTGATCACAACTTCTTTTCCTCCTTTGTAATGCTTTTTTACCAGCCTATATACATGTATGAACAAGACACTTCTGATCATTCTGTGAAGCCATTGGTGTGTTGAATTCAGGCGTTTCACAAAAGTGGGGTCCAAAAGTGTGACATTTGGTGTCCCCCGTTACACCTGATATGTGTTATTGTTCGTACAAAAATTATTAAAATGCCTTTAAACCATTTGTGTATGAATTGTACTTTGAGATGGAAAGTATTTACAGAATGTGTCCTAAATTTACAAAAACAAGATGTAAAATATTACGGGGGACACCAAAATTGGACCCCTAATTTATAGATATAACCCACATGAACACCTTTTTGTGGCCAAGTTTAATACAAAACAATTAAGTTTTCTTACCCCACAACTTTTCCACACTTCTTCACATATTCAGTAAAAGTGTACTGAATTCCCTGTGAAACATAGAAAATATGAAAGAAGTATGTCTTATCTCAAATTTGGCTAAAACTTTGCAAGATCCCCCGTCATTATGCGTCTCCATTACAGTCTTTCACTATAAAGAATACTAGGCCTATTTTATTTCTGAAATCATACATGTACACTGGTAAGATCGAAAATGGCGCACCATCCTTTGAAATTATTTCATCTGAAGTGCCCCCATTGATGATAAAAATGTCAAAACTATTTTGATCTCCAAAGATCGCATGTACAGTAAGCGATTTTTGAGCCATTCATTCATGAACAAATACATGGTTGGATTTTTCAGGTTTTCAAGTATTATTGCATGTCTGTGGCTGAAATTTCTACAGGGTACTACTACTTTTCTCGACATGGGCTAGAATTATTACCAAATAGTACATTACCTTGGAGGGAAAAAAGAAACACTGGACTATCAGTCTAGTGCAGCACAGAAAATACAGGACCTCGCACTGCATATGTCGAATTTTCAGACATATGTTCAACTTTGTTTCATACCTGTATCTCTTTTGTCAATATCTTATAAATATTGGGGGTAAATCAGAGTTGAATTTGGTGCAGTTCTGCAGTAGAAAACATTCATGCGGCTGGACACAAAACTAACTCGCAAGACCATGTGACTTTTCGGAACCAGAATCTGGTTCCGAAAAGTCACGTGACCTTGAATTTTTGAAAAATGCTCAAAAACGGCCAAATTTGACGGCGTCTTTTCAAGATATATCTAATTTACTCTGGAAAGCACTTCAGAATAATGTATGGGTCTATTTCGAGCCCAACAAAGCCGGTGTGTCCCTTTAATTTGGAAGGAAAAGAGATTTTAAAAAACACTTGACTATCGGACTAGTGCAGCACAGAAAATACTGGACCTTGCACTACTGTTGAAAATACTTAACATGGTCTAGTGGTTCGTGGGTATTTTGATGTATTATTACATTACTATTGGTTTGCATTTTGTTTTACTCAATCCCTTATTTTTGTGATCAAGAGGGGAGCAGATGTACATTGTACACTTGAATGCACACAGACCTGGATGGGGAGGGATAAAAGACTTAGTCCAAGAGGAAAATGTGGGGGGAAACGAAAGGGAAATACAATGTAGGTGTCATCTTACATGTCGCCATTGCACGATATTCCCAAAAAAGGGAATGTAGCTCGCCACAGGGATTCCAAGTCGTTGGAAGTAATGATGGCACCACCAGTCATACCTACATGTATACATACACACGGAAACAAAATATGAAAACAAATTTGAGAGCAAGAAGTTAATCTGACAGTGGTCTACTCTAAAATGTGCACAAAAGATCTAGCCTCATTAAAATACAGGAATACATGTACAAAGGAAAAGCAGGGGCTGAAATCTGTTGTATTCCTGTATTTTAATGAGGCTAGATCCGCTACTGACTTGTGGACTACATGCACAGTAAACAAAATTCAAAGAAGACAATGGCCTACCCTTATCAAAATATTCAAAATGGTAAATGCATTCAGCTTCAGGCATGTTTCACAAATAGTGGACCATTTGTAGTTCTTAAATTTGAGTGTTGTTTTATCCTAAAATGAAGGCCACGTAGTGTTTTAAAGTACTGCAAAATAGTGCATACACCCTTCACTAATACGAGGTATAATTTTGACCTTACTGGTTTTTCAGTTTTAACACAATCGGTTCTTAAGTGTCTTGAATGTCAGCATTTTTGACGGACCTGAACAACTTCGTCAATTTTACCCATTTATGAACAGCTGGTAATCATAAATACCTACATTTGTTTCTTAATTCCTGGGCATGTGCTGATCAGGTGTGGTTCTTTAAAAGATTTATCCATTTAGCACTGAAATAAACGCTGGAAGATCGATGAAAATCACTTTCCTATGTAAAGTTTTTTTATGTCAGCTTTTTTTCCGTCAAAATTTGTCCAATTTTTAAAACAGGGACAGCACCACAAAAGATTATGATTAGTGAGCCTGAAAAGCTTTAAATACTAGCAAGACCTTGTTTAGATACACACACGAAATTGAAAATCCACAAGGTCTTGATTTGCTTAGACAAAATATGACAAATGCGGCGAACTGCTTTGAAAACCCATGTCCGTCCATATTAGAAGGTGGCGTCCGAGAAGTTTGCTTTGTGATTTGCAGAGGCCAACTTGGCACCATCTAAAATGGGACGCCCCCTTTCATCTGTTGTTCCAGTTAAATTCATTCGTGCCCAAAATATTTGTCCAGCGCTAGAGACTTGTTTGAAAAGAATCCGTCAAATAAATGACGATCGACAAATGGTGATATTAGAGACTTTAATAAAATCCTTCACTTAAAATGACAAAGCACGTGGACAAAAACTAAATGCGTTTTTTTCTGCAGAACATTTACCGCTATCCTTTGACCAAAAACAAACCGTTGTGTAGCGTTCCTCGGCTGCAGGCATTCCTCGGATATGTCTCAGACGTCATTGACTGGACAGATTTTCTTGAACGTCACTTTTTTCATACAAAAGTATGCCAAAGTGACACCATCAAGCTTAACTATCTTCTCTTTATCATTTTCTTAAACTTTAAGATATGCACGTTTTAACACCTAAAATCATTCTTGAGAGCACCTTTAAAAATGGATTGAGAAGTTGCAAAGTGGTCCACTATTTGTGAAACATGCCTTCAGTTGCCCAACCACTGTGTTTGACAGCTCTCAAACCTTTGTACTTGCAGCAGTACCCAGTACATATATATGGCATACATTGTAAACCTTTAATTTAAGCCTTTTCTATGCTCTATGAGTTCATCATACACAGATCACCTTTCCTTGAGGTCATACTCACTCATATAGCATGGAGGAAGGAAAGAACCGAAAGTGCAATTTTTGCAGTGACAGACTGAGGTACAATGTACAATTTTGTTTTGCAAAGTATAACCACAACTGGGAAGATCATGTGTTCATACCTGTATATTATTAATAAAGTTGCACTATGATGATCACAGAAGATAAACAGCTAGGCCTATACAAATAAAATTACACATTACACAACAGGCTTGGACATTGGTACTAGGCCTAAACAATAAACATTTCACAACAATTGTACATTCAGCATACATTGTCATATACATGTTTACACTGCACAAAAGTTTGCAAGGAGGTTTGCACAAAAGCAGAAATGCATTGGGAAGGTTGTCATCAGGCAAAGGCATGTCATTGTCATCAGGGCAAGATGCCGGAGACGCTTTTCCTCAGTGCAACCCCTTCCCCTTAAGTTAAACTGGGGAACATGATGCACATCATAAAATTAAAAACTCACCACACCAACAGGGATACAATGCCGATCACCAGAATCCATGTTACTGAAATTAACAACGCCATTTCGCTACTCCAAACTAGTCACACTAGTCGCTGCAGTTTAATTGTGCACTTAATTTTGCCACCTGTACCTGGCCTTGCCTTGCGTAGCCTGTTTACCCGAGGTACACGCATCGGTTTTTATACTTTTCGCAGCCTACACGTGAATGCACTTACAGAAAACGTTGGTCATTCTCTCACACACAATGGAGTTTTGTGTGTGATCACACTTCTGTGTACACAGGTTCGTGTACTACACGTTGGAAGTTCGGGCCTCATCCATTTCGCGGAAGCTACATGTAGGTGACCGTTCACGTAATGGCTATTAATAAACCTGCTTTGTTTGATCCAAATCAGATCATGAACACGATGATTTCATTTTAGAATACGATTGCGTTTCTTAAATTGCCACACACCTTCCTTCATGCACACACCGTCCAGATTGCATCAGTTCGGAGAAAATAACATAACCATGATGATCAAATCACGGGGCCTTCTATCACTGTCACGTGTACTGTACAATGGATGATTCCACGCACGGTGTCCTTTCGTTTACAGAAATATATACAGTAAAACTTGTATAGTGGCCACCCACGGGACCGACAAAACGTGGCCAGTAAGTGGCCCTTAGGAATAGTTCAAACATAAGAACAAAATACCACAGTGCATGTCTATAGTTTAAAAACTGCTAAAAGTGAAGTGTATGAAAGGTTTCCTCATTTAAAATGTCGAAAATTTTTCAGTTTTAAATAATTTGTTAAAGTTTCTCATAAAATTTCCCAGAGTAGCTTGATTAATTGAGGCAATTTACTGTGTGTGGCCAGATTATCCAGGTTCAACTGCCATAGGATTGTACACAAAAATCCTAGTGCACTGGCCACTGGCCACTGGCCGCCGCGTTAGAGCTAGAGGGGCCCTAATTAGTAATCTCAAGGTTCCACCTCCATACATGTATATGTTTGTGTACCAATTTGGTTTTACACAGACACACTTGTGGGGTACAAAACACAATGGAACAATGGTACCCCATAAAGAAATTCAAAAGGAACAATGGTACCCCACAGAGAAATTCTTACTTATTAAATACTATAGGTTTTCTCGGTTAATTTCGGCAAATGAACAGCCGAATTAATTTTCGTGCGTTCGAATTAAAGCTATTTTGCCTCTTCAGTTGTGACTGCGTTTCAAATTCAGAATTCGGCTCGGCCATTCGATTTTCGTTTTGAGGCATTCAAATTCCTTTAGCATATCGTCATTCTTTTTCGTGACACTAAATCAGCATTCAATTTAGCAAGCTGGTTCGACTGGAGATTTTACTGATTTTCGTAAAGAGACGATCAATTTCGCTAAATGAGAATTCAAATAAGTACGACTAAAGAAATACAGATAAACAGATAAACTGTAGGCCTATTAGGCAACTGTTTTGTAGCTTCACTTTAATTTAGGCAAACCTTATTTTCTTTAATTATGTTTCCGAAAAGCTCGTCTTCGAAGTACATCGGCAAAATGACTCAAGTGCCAATAAGCGAACCGTATTTATGCCTTTAACATTCTTAAGGAAACAAAAGTTTAACAAAGCGTTTTTTAGATTGCACAAATTCCAGAAATGACTGCCCAAAAATGAATTTGAATGACTAAACACACGCCTCAAAAAGCTCCTGCGAATTTGAATGCTGCTTTGTTGAATTGTTAAATTGAATGATTATTTTGTTAAATCGAATGACGCAACAGTACATTTGACTGGTCTTAAAACGAAATAAAATTACCCTTTTCAGTACCATTCGATTTCGCGCGAAATAGAATAGCGTAGTGGTTAAATTGGCTGCTCATTTGCCGAAATTGACCGAGAAAACCTATAATAATTTTTATTTTGAATCATGTTAATAAATGATTGAGTTTTGTCTGGCTTACTTATGACAAACAACTGAAAGAATCAACAAGTGACTTTTTCTGTAATATAATATTTTTTTGGTATTTTATCGACATATTTCCAAAAAAGGTCATGTGCATAATTATTCATACGCTTAACAGAGTCACTCTTAATAATCAATAGAAAAGCCTTTGTTTGTTATTGACTGCCTCCAAACGGTTCCTGTATTGGTTTACAAGACTTTGGTATGTTTCCACTGAAATTTTCGCCCACTCCTCCTTCGCAAAAGGCTCAAGGCCGTTGAGGTTGGAAGGCTTTTTTGCCATCACCCGAGTCTTGAGTTCCCTCCATAATATTAGTCGATCGGGTTGGGATCCGGGCTTTGGCTATAGGCCAGATATCATGACTGCTAGATATCATGACCAAATATGGTATTGAGACGACCGCCGAGATCTTGCGTGAGCAAACTACGATGTTTATCAACAGTATACTTAGGCTATATACCGTAAAGGTTATTGGCCAGTGTTCGTAATCGACCAGTATAGCACACAATGGATCCGTGATTCATGACCCGATAAGGGCAAGTCCAAAGAGACGTGAAACACGTGATTTCGTGCTACGTTGAAGCCTCTTTTGTATTTCAAACCCGAGCAAAGAATAGTTAATAACAATTAGTCATGGGTACCGTGAACGAGTGGTTCAGGTCGTTGACACGCAATACTCGGGTGAAAACTAGGGGTTGTGGGTTCGATACCCGGCCATGGTACCTAGCTGCCCTTGAGCACTAGGCATCTACCCACTGGGCAAAATGTTACCGATTACCAATATTACCGGTAATATCACCCCGAAATTTGACTAAGTCCAAATATTACCAATATTACCGTGTTATTACCCAAAAGATATTACCTGGTTGGGTTACACAATTTTAATATATGGTATTTAAGGATAACAATTAAATTTGATTGATCCTCGCAGATGACAGGGACTTTTTTTTTAAAAGAAAACAATTAAAATGTGGCACACCTCCTGTAAATCCCATGCAGGAAAACACCCAAGTCCAAAATGTTACTGTTATTACTCTGTTAAAACCAACATTTTACCGAGTTACAACAGGCTAATGAAAGGTAATATGGGTAACAACGAAATGTTTGAATTGGTTATAACATTCGGAACTTGAGTAATAACAGTAAAATCATGTAAATCCCAGGAAAACACCCAAGTCCAAAATGTTACTGTTATTACTCTGTTGAAACCAACATTTTACCGAGTTACAACAGGCTAATGAAAGGTAATATGGGTAACAACAAAATGTTTAAATTGGTTATAACATTCGGAACTTGAGTAATAACAGTAAAATCATGTAAATCCCAGGAAAACACCCAAGTCCAAAATGTTACTGTTATTACTCTGTTGAAACCAATATTTTACCGAAATCGCCCCGGAGATCATTTTCCCATAAATTTTACGAGAAATGCATTGTTTAAAGCTTCACGTACTGTAACCACGCACTGCCTGATTTCGAATGTATGTACTTTTGTATATAAAACCAATCTATAGTCTAAAAAAGTAAGATTTTCAAAAAATGGTTGAACAAATGTGGTTTCCAATGTTCGCCAACCGTGACTACATACGATGGAAATTTAAGGAGCATATATACCAAGCGTACTGTCAATCACTAAACACACTTGAAAATCTTTAAAAGCATGTCACACTTTTGGACCCCTAATTTTTGAGAATTACCCTCATATGGAATGTGCGCTATAAAAACGTAATAATCAATCAATCAATAAACATCAGCGTCAGGTCATCATGTCAGGACTAACGTTCTACTTCAAAATGCCCGCACCCTTTCCCTGAAATAGAGCTAACTTTATGTAGCTGGTCCGGAAATGATGCTGCCGATCCAGGTGCACTTCGACCAGCGTCGTCACATACATGTATATGTACCTGTAATATGTTTCTATATGCAACAGGTGTTTCATGGGGAAGGTTAAGGACGGCAAGGCACCAGGTGTTTGCGGCATTTACACGGAGATGCTCAAGGCGGGCGGCGAGGCATCTCTCCTGTGGTTGCACAGTTGTTCAGTCTGGAACTCGGGTGTCATCCCATCCGACTGGAGGATGGGCGTTATTGTCCCAATCTGGAAGGGGAAGGGTGACATTCTGGAGTGTAACAACTACAGGGGGTAACCCTCATCTCAGTTCCAAGCAAGGTCTTTGCGCGTGTGCTCCTCAATCCGGTGCGCCAGCAGCTTCTAGGCCAGCAGCGCCCTGAGCAATCCGGGTTCACTCTGAAGAGGTCCACTGTAGACGGCATTTTGGCCCTCCGAATCCGAGTTCAATCGTACATGTAGGCTGATGGCAGCCTACATGTACATCGACATATCAAAAAAGCGTTCGGTTCGACTCAGTCAGTAAGGATGCCCTTTGGGATCCCTCCTCGGTTGGTGCATCTCATCGCCTCCCTGTACTCCGAAACAGAGAGTGATGTGCGGCAGTGGCATCTTTTCCTTCTTTCCAGTTAATACTGGAGTGAGGCAGGGATGCGTACTGCCCTGTCACTTTTCAACACTTGCATGGACTGGATTATGGGACGGATGGTGGGAGGAACCGACTGTGGAGTGTCGTCGATCGGAGATGTTCAGATCACCGATCTGGACTTCGCCGATGACGCCGTGATCTTTGCCGAGACGATGGAAATTATGTCCTTATGGTCCAGATCAGAGTGTGGGGACAGGCTGCCAGTGCTCAGCAGGAGTTCCTTGATCCACTACGGAATGTCTTTTACAACTGATGGCACTGAGACCCCTCATGTACTCATCAAGATTAAGATCACAACCTCAGCTTCTTGTTAACATACATAGGTTTCGACTGTAGTACTTTAATCCTGTAGTACTTTAATCCTTCTCTGTGCGAATGAATGCTCTGGGACACTTAATAGTGCTTACATCCCATCCGAAGGACGGAGCAGTCGGGGTTAATAAATTGATCAGGGTCAAAGTGCCACGAGTGATTTCGAAGCTACAACTTGAATATGTGTCCACCTCCAGTTTGAGAATTGATAACCTAAACCGCTCGGCCACGGCACTTCCTGCAGTTTAATTATAACAAAATCTAAGATGGCGGCCCACACCAGTGTCTTTGACAGTCTGGTACCATTTTGTAATTAGCATGACTTGATTCCTTGAACCAAAGAATATAGGTTTAGCCACAAAAATTATAATTCTGTATCATTTAAGTGCTGAAATACTACAAAAATCCCACCTTAAAGACGCTATTTTTAAAAATCCAAGATGGCTGCCATAGAGGCCTTCGGGCAAATGGAAACATATGTTTTCTGGTTTGTTATTTTTTGGAGTTTTCCAAAATGTATAGTTTATCTAATCTCCAAAAAAAGTGAGCGAAATTACACAACGACCCTGACTATATGTTAAATTTAACTCGATAACCCATTTGCACCGCCGGCCATGACGGCGGCAGGTTTTACATTTAAAGGCAGTATACGAGATTGGTATCTCGAAAATCAAAAATGTTCACAGATTTACGCCTAACTTACACAATATAAACATGATGACCGTAGAAAACCTCCCCTGAAATGGTTTTGTCTGAAGTGCTATAGTCTCTGAGAAATGAGTAAAACAATTATTTTTCGTCTCATGAGACGAAAATTCAATTCGCTCAAAAACCATTTCGCCCAATTGCCATTTTGCGTCCAAACCACTTCGCCCGAGTGCCATTTCGCCCCAAATCACTTCGTCCAAACCCTACATCGCCCAAATGCTACTTCGCCCCAAAACCACTTTGTGCACAGGCCGAGGTTCAGTGCGAAATGGTTCAGGGGCGAAGTTACTGCAAACCCTTTTTTGACCGTTTTCTAAAAAGTTAGACGAAGTACGGAGCTGGTTTTTTGCTCAGGTTGGTTTTAATCATGCATATCTTCAATCACACTATCAAACTATTTGTAACAGTTTACCAATCATGTATAATATCTTTAAATGTGACAATACATGTAGATCCACAAAGTTCCTACATATACTCGTGCACGACGCGGTGACAATGTGACTGCTCCCTGTCACGGCCGCCCGCGCGCAAAGGGTCTATTTAATGTTGCCCGTTTGCTGCCCGTATTAAAGATGACTGTCCGATTTTAAGCCGATTTGAGCGTCAAATTTTTCTTTTTAAAGTTAAAAGTTGCTATTTTTCTAGAATATAAAAAAGTTACCAGCTTTTTTGGTACCAAGAACGTAAAAATCAGTCAATGAATAATGCCAGAAATAATAAAAGACAGGCACTGTCTTTTATTCGACAGGGTTATGACGTAAATGTGCACGTACGTACGTGCGCGTACGCGACTGTGTACACTGTACACATAATAGGAGGTTTAGATGCACGTAAAACGCGAACGTTAACGCGAAATTATTTCAGCACCGGTCACCTCATTAGGTGGTCTTAAAACTCGGGCACGAATCTTGGTCACATCAAAAGTTTTATCTTGCCACGAACGTCAAAGATGTAGGTTTTTGTTTTCATCTGTTGGATCTCCTCAGAATAATGACAAGTGTTCAAAGCATTTCACGTTCGCGTTTTACGTGCATCTAGCTAAACCTCCATCACTATGTACAAAATAGCGTACGCGCACATGCACAACATGTGAAGCCCGTTTCAAGAAAAAGGCTTATCTCCAATTCCCGAAGTCGGAAATTTAAGTTTTTGATATTTTTCGTTACAGAGACACGTACGCTTTCTAAATTCGTTTGTATGTGCAAATTAATGTTTTAATCCTTTCACCCAAACACGGACAGTCAACTTTAACCTCGTGTCGATTCATGCACGCAACTGTTTTACAGACTACTGAAGTGTGACGTCAGTTGCCGTAACAGCTACAGGTCTAAACATTTGCTGGTAACCCGAAACGTCCATTGCTAAAGCGCAGGGAAACAGTTCCCTGGTTTTAATGTATAGACAAATCTTGGAAACACACAAGGGGTGGCGTTTTTACTTGTTCACTTTAGTACTCTGGAAGCGCCACGTTATCCCACAGAAGACGACGCCTCGTCACGTTGTCAATATTCTCTATATAACAATCGCAATATTTGACACGTGCCTATAATCACCACGGAAATGAAACAACCAAATTTGGGATGAGAGAAAAATAATATGGGACAGATTCGAACCCGAGGCTTCCGACTCACTGGGCACATGCTCAGTTACCACGGTTACTCTGTCTACAGTACACTAAAACCATGCAGTGAACTGTTTCCCTGCGCTTTACCAATGTGCGTTTCAGACTATGTTTAGACCCAATTACCATGGCAACTGACGTCACACTTTAGTAGTCTATAAGGCACGATAGTAAATTTCCCTACGAACTCGATCTTTCTCTCGGTGTTGCTCTCCCACAGTGTGAAATCTGAATAAAGTTTACCTGAGAAAATACGAAAGCATATATATCCAGTATTTTTTTCCCCAGGAAATAAATA
Organism: Henricia sp. BOLD:AAB3569; assembly: GCA_037783545.1. Lineage (NCBI taxonomy): Eukaryota > Metazoa > Echinodermata > Asteroidea > Spinulosida > Echinasteridae > Henricia > Henricia sp. BOLD:AAB3569. The sequence continues at coordinate 803,936 of JBBELK010000209.1, read as the reverse complement.
GTAGGCCTACAGTATATTTATCGTGTAACATTTTTCGTGGTCCAAATGATATTTCAAAAATGTAATTTTTATGCATGACTGCTGTCAATAAAAGATGCATTGAAAGGCACATTTATTGGAACATCCGTTTCGCGGGAGGTAGACTGCCGAAGTGAATACGTGGCTCTAAACTAAAAATCACTAAACCGTGTCCCCTGTGCTTTGCAGTGGCACTTTTTCCGAAGGCCATGATAGTTTAGAGCCAATTGCCATGGCAAACGTCACACTTCGGCTGTCTGTTGAGCTCAGGTCTGAAGTTGTCTCTTTTATCAAGAGTTGGGAGGCCGCGACTGTGGCTTTAGTGAATGTTATAGTCGAAATTTGGTTCAACATGCCATATATACATATTTGGGTACGAGTTTTTTTAACAATCGCATACATTTCTTTCCTAAAACAGAATAATCAGAATTATTAATAAAATAAAGTGCAAAGTAAAAACTGCATTTTTTTTTGCATTTAATTTAAATTTACAACCATTGTGTCCGCAAAACTTTAAAAAAAAAAAGCCAATAGATCTGCGCTGTCCTAAAATGCCAACTCTCTTTGCTCGAATATTCAAAAAGTTTCGCGTTATATACAATATATTATATGAGGTTATACAGAATATTAAGACGCTGACAGATATTCAAACATATATCTCTTCTAATAATTTTTTTTTTTACCACTTTGTGAATTTCTAAAAATGTTCCTTATTTTCTACTCACTTTCACATTATTTGTTTTAAGAGTTAGTACTTAATTTAATAAAAAGTAATAATGTTGAAACTGCTACAGTTATTGTGAATAGGTATAGATTTAATTTTTTAATCAATTTGGAAAAATATAATTGTGAAAAATTGTTATGTGAGACAAAAATATACCTGTTCAAATTTCACTATGCTCATACAAAAATAAAGACAATAAAAAATTCAACTATATATTAATTTTTTTTATTATCATTTAAAGGCACAGGCTCGTCAGCAATGCGCGCCCGCCAAATGTGTGCCACGCAATACGCAGCTCCATAGCAAAGGCATGGAGCTGCGTGTTTCGAGCACGAATTTGGCGGGCGCGCATTGCTGACGAGCCTGTGCCCTTAAGCATGTACGTTTGAGCATTATACCAACATCGAATTAATGCATTTATTATAGCATTTCAAATTGTATAAAGCAGTAAATGATGGACTCGGTTCCTCAATATTTTTGGCCTCTAAAATGATCACGTCAATCATTTTTGATTCAGACTTATGCAGGATTGTATGTACATATGGCCAAGGAAAGTTCTCGGTTGCCTGTTCGCTGGCAAATGGGTCTTTCTTTAAATTAGGGGTCAAATTTTTGTGTCTCCGTTACATTTTAAATCTTGTTTTTGTAAATTCAGGACACATTCTTTAAATACTTACCATCTCAAAGAGTGAGTACATAAAGTACAATTCACACAAAATGGTTTAAAGGCATTTTAATGATTTGTGTACGAAAAATAACACATAAATATCAGGTGTAACGGGGGACACTAAATGTCACACGTTTGGACCCCTAATTTATAGAAAGACCCAAGTGTCCCATGCGGCCACCCACAAAGACTCCGTTTACATTAGGAAAATATGGCTTCCTTCGACAAAGATTCGACGAAGAGATTTTCGGATGTGAATGCACGCCTCTTATCATTTAACGAATATTAGAATCGCTTCATTAGACGAGTCGCTTAAAAGCAAAATTGTAATGTGTACAAATACGCTCCCTTAGTTCAACGAAGCGATTTGATCTTCGTTAACGCTGATCTAATGTGAACGGTACCGCTCTTAGTTAGATCTTCATTGAATGAGATGTGGACGCACGCTAAACTTCACAATGATTAACTGATCTTCGTCAAACAAAGCGATATCCCTAATGAGAACGGGGTCAAAGATGGACCGACGACAACAAAGGCAGTATTCATGATTAGTTTTTGAATTTCTAAAATGGATGCATCTGATTATAGTGCAAGTACTAGGTAATATTACATCAAAACACCAACGTTTCACCACATACATGTAGTTTCCTAACGATTGGAGCAAAGCCAAGTCCCTACATACATGTAAGTCTTACTGTCTGGCGATACTCTGACATGCGATTAAATCACAATTTAACCCTGAAACGAGGTACGTATTTTAACTTGATGGGATTGCTGGGCGTGTGAATTTTTGGTCACACAAAGAAATACATTATTGACATGTTTGCAAACAATCTATACCACTATAGAAACTAACCTGTATTCACTCTGCACATAAGACAAGCCAGTCTGCACTTCATTCACTGCAAACGGGTGCCCAGCCAGTTTAATAAACTACATGTATAAGAAGTTTTTTATTTGCTTAGAAGGGTAACATTTTGTACATAACCTTATTGAGAGATTTTTCCCGCGAACTGAGACATCCAAAGGGACCCGGTGATTGAATCCCTCTGCCTCATCCTGAGATCTCAGGGAATGTCCACTCTGCTAAGCGACGATACAATACGAGGAGTTGGGGAGTGCGTTAAAGGGGCACTGTTGCAAGAGGATGCTCTGCCTGGGCGTAGAATTTTTGGCCAGCTGCTGTTTACTACGAGATCGGGGGTGCGCAAAATTTGATTTTGTGTGAATGTTTATTCACACGTCCACTCTTTTGCAGGTTAAAGTAAAATTACAAAAAACATTTTCATTATTTTAGTGAATGTGCTGTAATTTCAGGGCACTATTTTGCGATAACTTGGACCTTTCATTTTTATCAATTAGTTTAAATCGTGTATACTGCCTTTAACAATGACAAGGATTAATGCCATTTTAACAAAAGGGCAAAATCCAGCCCAACCAAATAAAAACCAAACGTTGAAGTTAGGAGAACGCATATAAATGCCTAAACAGCTGTTATGTACAAATAATTTTGCTAAAGCAAAACACCTTTCAAATGCACGCAATTTGTTTGGCTACAGCATGATTAAAATTGCAACATCTGACTTAAAGTACCAAGCCACATCCTACACTATGTTTGCATCAACCTGAAAAGGCAGCGTTATTTTTCTTGGTAGTGACACCAGTCAGAAGTCAGAAGCCATCAACCTAGACTGCCATAAACCTCTTTTTTTTTTTTTAAATAAAAAAAAAAAAATTAAGTGTACAGATGTTCCCATATAGTAGTGTTTGTCTGCAAACCTACTTCCTCGGTTCAGCCTTGAGTTTCAAGCTCTTTGGGGCAAGGAATCCGGCCTTTCCCAAAGTGGGAGGTATCTGCCAAAAATATAACACCAATACATGAAATGTACACATTTGCACTATAAATTAGGCCACATTTGTCCACATTTGTATTGAATTAATTCACCTCGGCAGTCCCCTGGGTCATTATTCCTAAAAGGAATTCATGCTTAATAATTGGGGCAAGCCAGGCAGGAGTTTGGGTCGTATCTTAAGTGATCTCTGGGAGGGTGGTTATATAATTGAAGGGTTTATCCCTCTGTAGGGGTTGCTATGCTCACATGATGGCCAATCCCAATCAGTGAGGAACCACTGCAATACCGTGTTTCGATATCACCAGTTGGCTTCATAGCTCAATTGGTAGAGCGTCTGCACGTTAAGCAGAAGGTCCGCGGTTTGAATCCTGGTGGAGCCAAGCTGTTTTCCACTGCATCCAGATTTCCCAAACTCACGGACATTTGTGTCGAATTAATTCACTTCGGCAGTCTCTGGTTCATAATGCATATTTTCCAGAAAATACCTTTGTCTGGTCTCAAAATAAAAGAAATAAGTTTTAGTTGTTCTGACATGTCTGAAGAGATAACTTAGGCCCAAAAAGGTTTACAAATAGTGTGACAACATGCCTTTCTAAAAACCCTGTGTACAAATTTACAATATATGCTTGTAATTAGGACGGCCTAAAATGTAACACGTACAAGTGTGTGTCCCGGTTACGAGCGTATATTGGAAATTTGTACACAGGGGTTTTAGAAAGGCATCTTGTCAAACTATTTGTAACCCTTTACTGTGGAGATACCCACCTGGGTGAGAAAGACTATTTAGAGTAAAGCATTTTGCCAAAGAATAATTGTTAGCAACCAGGCCTTGAACCATACCCAAACGTCAAAAGCATACATCGAAGGCATCTACTAAGCCATTACACCACCATGAATTTCCATGAACTGAGAGCAAACTCAAAAACAAATAGCTTACCTCGGTTTCAGAGCTGACATCAAAGCGATACTGCTGTAAGACGCGGACCAGTGCCATCTTGGATTCCAGCAAGGCAAAGCGCATACCAATGCAGTTACGTGGACCGATACCAAATGGGAGGTACGAAAAGGGCTTAATAGACCCCTTGTTCTCAGCGCTGAACCTGAATTAGACAAACAGAAAAATCTCATAGCGTAATACAGGACTAATGTTGAGAATAGTTAAGGTCGTTGACTCACAACATTAGGATGAAAAACTTGGAGTGGCGCGGGTTCAATACCCGGTAATAATATTAATAGCAAGTTTTTATAGCGCATTTCAATTCCGCTGGATCTCTCAATGCACTTATTAATAGTTAAAATTACTACAAAACAAAATATATATTTTGTCTTGTAATAATTTTAACTGTTGACACTGTGAGGGTCGTAAGAAAATCGCTGTGTATCAGCTGGTTGATAGACAGTCACGGAAAAGCCTACTCAAACAGTTGGGACTAAGTATTTCTTGAAAAGTTGTAGTTCGGTTTCGGATCGGAGAGATTGTGCAAGAGAGTTCCAGAGCCATGAGCTTCCAATTGATCACGTTCACAGACGCCATCTTCGTAGGAAAAAAATGCTACTGCATATCAAACGGCATACGGTACGCGCACGCACATGCTGTAACATGTTGCTCGAAATTTTTTCAAAATTACGGCTCCACCGATGCGCGTCACAAAACAAAACGCCAAAAATCATGATGCACGTGGCAATTTGTAGGAAAGTGACGTCATTTGAACGTGATCAATAGACCAATCCAGTAAGCTCCGTCCATTTAGCAATTGCCTAGCAACATGGCACACTTGCTAGACACGTGTGCAGTGGAGTCGCGTGGCAACATAACATTTTGTTTAATGCAAAATGTGCACTGTGACAAGTATCCGGTCATGTGCGTGCACGTACAACACGCTAGCTTTACGCGTAAAGCACCTGATCGAACAAAAACAGCTCAACGTATCCGTTGAAGCTAAGCTTGGCGATGTCCCTTTCCAGAGAACCCAGCAGAAGGCTATAGACCTTTATCACGGTGCGTCCATCTTTGTCTTGTTCCCCACAGTACGTGTCGAGTACGTGCAACACCTGTGCCATTGTGACGCACACAATGAACAATTTCTAAACGGGACCAAACTATTTTTTTCTGCAAGCCTCGCTTTGGTTACGTTCGTTTTAATAGGAGAAAAGGGGAGATGGCCGCACCGTGATAAAGGTCTATTACAGTTGTCAATTACAGAAGTCATTATTATTATTATTATTTCTTTCTGGTATTCATACCAAGGATTCCTCAATAGTGCTCATTGCACTGTCACTCGCAAGCGTGAGGAAACCCATGAAGAATTAGAATTAGAAATGGCCAGAGACACCGGGGATGATCCCCCTTGCTCTTCACGAAAGAATGCTCTGGGATCTTTAGAGTGCGTTTCCATTACCTAACACACTGGACCAACGGCTTTACATCCCTTCCGAAGGATGGAGCAAGTGTGGTTGAGTGCCTTGCCCAAGGGCACAGGTACCGTAGCCGTGGGGAGGTTGGAACCTGCAACCCCAAGTTTTCACCTATGATTGCGAGTCAATGACCTAAACCGCTCGGCCACGGTACCCCACTGAAGGTATGGACAAGCACCTCTGTTGTGTAGTTGTCTAGATAGTGACATAGGGCACAGGTACATGTAGTGGTACCTGTGCCCTTGAGTAAGGCCTATAACCATAGTTGCTCCATCCTTTGGAAGGGATGTAAAACCATTGGTCCTGGGTGTTGTGTAACACCCTTAAAAGAACCAGAGCATTCTTTTGTGAAAAGTAAGAAGTTTCTCTGATGTTTAGGCGGAAGACACTTGTATAAGCTTCATGCAATTCAGCCTACAAGCTGCAAAAGTTCCATTAATCCATTATAATGTACAATGCATAGTAATTAATTAATTAAATTTACCAAAAGATTTAATTAAGTGGTCTCACCTTTCAGGATCAAACTTCTCTGGATTTTCCCAGTAATCCTCATCATGATGAAGGGTCCACACGCTGACAAACACATTCACACCCTTCTCAATCGTCAGCCAATCATAGGTAATTGTCTTGTTGCACATGCGATCAAATCTGTGAAGTCAAAGTCACATTTCAGACAAGACAAAACCTGGCTGCATTGATTCGGTTTTAAAACTCATATGAGATTATTCTTTTTAGAAGTCTTTACAGCCACTTTATACTTTCCAGGATTTTCTTCAGTGTTGTAGTACTCAAGTCCAGGATTCAGACTCGAGTAACATTTTTCATATCTCGGACTCGACTCGAGTCACATTGGAAAATGACTCGGGCTTGACCATGATGACCCGGACTCGAACATGGCGACTCCTGACTCAAGTCACTTATTAAAAAAAAAACGAAAAATATATCATTGCGCGCTTAATGCTGGATTCTTCAGGGAAAAGCACAGTACGACGCGTGAATATGTACACTACCCCCACCAGGCACACGAGCACAGCATCATTTCGCACATTAGGTGTACGAAATTTTGGTGAACAAGTGACTCGTGAATCGGACTCGGACTCGAGGCTAATGACTCGAGACTCGGATTCGGGGCTAATGACTCGAGACTCGGACTCGGGGCTAATGACTCGAGACTCGGACTCGGGGCTAATGACTCGAGACTCGGACTCGGGGCTAATGACTCGAGACTCGGACTCGGGGCTAATGACTCGAGACTCGGACTCGGGGCTAATGACTCGAGACTCGGACCTAATGACTCGAGACTCGGGGCTAATGACTCGAGGCTAATGACTCGAGACTCGGACTCGATATTGGTGACTCGACTACAACACATTTTCTTCAACCAGAAAATTGCTTGTGACATATTCTGTGAATACATTTTCTGTCCTGGGTGTAATTCCACCCTCAAACTCCAAAACCCCCAAAACGTGCATTTTCATAATTGCGGTCTAGAGTCACGATATTAAACTGGGACTCGTCGCTGCAGACTCAATGTAATTCAGACTCAATGAGCAACTTAATTACTCGGACTCCAGGCAATCGATACATGGCCTGGACTTGTGCTTGAGGTTTTTAGAATTTAAATTGTTGTAGGGCACAGGTCTAAAATTTGAACTTGAGCGAGTCTTGAGGATTGAACAGCAAGTCAGACAGCGGGACCCCAATCTAGCAAGGAGATGGTGGCCGTGTCCTAGCTCAATGCTGTTGGGATGGAACATAAGACAATGACCAAGGATGCGACACATTGTCAGTTTTTTTGCCCTACACGGGCACGAGGCAAGCTATAGCAGGCTTGGACTTGCGGCAAGTTAAACTTTAGGCATACATGTAGAAGAATACATGTATAAATAAACTGCTCTGTAAAAATGTCAGCTACATATAACAGCGATATTTCATGAACCTTTAAAATCTATGCATGGTATTGGTGTTCTTTTTCTAAGAAACCACCTTTAGTTACCAATTTCTCCCACAAAGGTACATATGTACCATTTTACACAGAAGGAAATTATGAACACTTTTTAGTAGGGTTCTTCTTGTCAACTCATGAAGTAAATTTTTGATCACTACAAATGATGTAATGGCCTTTTAACTGTACACTGCATTTAAAGCCCCAATACATGTACAGTGAAACCTGCTATTAAGGCCACCTTGATAAACAGGCCACCTGACTTTGGTCCCAAATGCCATTTGTATAATGCTTAAGAAACCTCTATAAAGAGGCCACCTCTTTATAGTGGCCAGTTTTTTTACGGTCCCGAGGGTGGCCACTATAGACAAGTTTCACTGTACATCATTTGTAGTTACCCACAATTTGACTTCACGAGTTGACAATAAAAACCGCACTAAAAGTGTTGATAGCAATGGCAACAAACACCACATGATTTATTTTTTCGTGTAAAATTATACCTTTGTGAAAATATTGTCAAATGGTGGTTTTTAAAGTGTTTTTTATTTTTTTTAAGTCTGCAGACAAATTTTCAACCCATTAATTCAACACAAAAACATGCATGCATCTATGTAGCTGAATTTTCTACAAGACATTTTAAATCAACATCAATCTTTAGTTACATAATGTTATTGTTCCTGTTTTTAAAAGTTTTCCAATCATGTAGTCCGTCTTTTATAAGCAATCTTCCTTACATGACAGCCGGCGGATATAGGCGGAGTGACTCACTGACGACCATATCCAGATACTCTAACTTGCTGATGGTATCATAGCCAACGACATCTCTTGTGGGGGCCAGGTCGTCGATTTCAGCATGGAGTTTCTCTTGTACATCTTGGTTGGTTGCCAGCAGGTAGGCAGTGAAGCACAGCAGGGTGTTGGTGGTCTCATAACCAGCCAAGAAGAATGTGAGTGCCTGCAGGCGCATTTGAAAAATGTTGGGTGCAGCTTTTACATGTATGTTTAGCCAAAACTTGGTTAAGTTTTGTCAGATTTTAACACAATGTTTAATGTTTAAATATAGTATTGATAGAGGTTGAAATAAAGTATTGTTATGACAACTGTAAGAGGTTTCAAGTTAATTGTTCCATTTTCGAGTTAAAAAAAAACCAAATTGAGTATTTTAGAAATTATTATAATTAATCATCGTGACATCACACAAACGGCAAGATCCCTATTCCGACATCTAAGACTGTGCCAAGTTTTATGTTGATATCATGTTCCGTTTTTGAGTTAGGCTGCTTTGCGTCACAAAAATCCATTTTTTCAAAATTATTATAATTACATAATCGATGATGTCATGGTGACATCATACAAAATCCATATCCTACATGTATGTCTATGGTTGGGTCACGTTTTGTTAAAAATGCCGGATTTGGCGATTTTCAAAATATTATAATTAGCTATCTGGTGACGTCATGACGTCACAACAATATGCACACCCTCAGATCAGGGGTTAATTTCATAGAACTGTTTAGCAGTAACCTTTAGCACTGCCAAACGTTTGCTAGCTTCAGGGGAAAAATTTGTTTAACACTAGTGACGCAACAATTTAAAAATTCCCATTTCCAAGCACGCCACGGTCATGAAATAGCCCAAAAGTTAGCACAAATGTTCTGCTACAGTAAGCACATGTTTTCAGCTATAGTGCTTAAGCAGCACCATGAAATTTGCTACAGGTTCTAAGTTGGTACCAAGTTTGAAGTTCATACCTTGTTTCGTTTTCAAGTTTTGCTCTGGACAAAGTTTGGACTAGTAGAAAGAAAAAAAAGATCTGGAAAAAAAACCTGACAAAAACAATAGGTGTTCGGGTCGAGACCCGAACACCTAATGATCAAGAGCAACAGAAGACGTCGTCCATGTAGGTAAAGGTAAAGGCTCATACAGCTGGTACTCTTCAGTTTCCATATACATGTATAGCATGGACTGGATGGGACCCCAGTTCATGGCAGGGACCCCAGCAGTTAGTTGGGTTTCCCCAGGAGTTACATGTAGTTAGGTTTCCCCAACAGTATTTGCTGGTACCCATATATACACCTGGGTGGAGAGACAATGTGGAGTAAAATGTCTTGCCTAAGGACACAATGCAATAGCATATAGACCAGGCTTAGAACCACGGACCTGTCCGATGCACTATCCATTGTAGACCACTACACTTCCTAAGTCGTCCATGTACAATGTCGGGCTATAATTTTCTGATGAACCGAATAACATTATTTGATTATGATCTTCAAGTAATTTTTGCACAACTTGAAGGCACAGGCTCGTCAATGCACGCGTGAGGCCAAATTCGTGCCACGAAATACGCAGCTCCATGCCTTTGCTATGGAGCTGCGTATTTCGTGGCACGAATTTGGCCTCACGCGCGCATTGACGAGCCTGTGCCTTTAAACAAAGCATTCTATAGCAGCATGATTTCAGGCTATTTACCTGAGCCATGACATCAACCTTAGACAAAGGCCTACGTGGGACTCCGGTGGATTTTTCTTTGCCATTCTCAGCTGGCATCGTGTCATCCTCCTGGTCTTGTTCTTGGTCAATGTGAGCATTTAACATCAGCTGAAGAAGATCAATGTGCTGCATGGAAAAGAAGTCGCAAAACTTGTCAGGTACAGTAAATGCAACATTTTCAGTAAATTGACCGATTTTAAGTTCATCCTTTTTACCATAGGTGACCAGACGATGATTTGTGTCTGCAGGTGTCATTAAAGGCAGTATGGTATCTCGAAAATCTGAAATGTTCACAGATTTATGCCCAACTTACACAATATAAACATGATGACCGTAGAAAACTTCCCCTGAAATGGTTTTGTCTAAAGTGCTTTAGTCTTTGAGAAATGAGTAAAACAATAACTTTTCATCTCATAAGACGAAAATTCAAGTGCCATTTTGCCCCCAAACCACTTTGCCCGAGTGCCATTAATTATTTGCCCCAAATCACTTTGTCCAAACACTACATCGATCGCCCAAATGCCACTTCGCAACAAAACCACTTCGTGCACAGGCCATGGTTCAGGGTGAAATGGTTCCGGGCGAAATGACTGCAAACCCTTTTTTGACTGTTGACCTAAAAGTTAGACGAAGTACAGAGCTGGTTTTTGCTCAGGTTGGTTTTAATCATGCATATCTTCACTCACACAGGGGGATAAAACTATTTGTAACAGTTTACCAATCATGTATATATCTTTAAGTATAAAATAGCAAGAAAATTCACTGCACGTTTTGCCAAAAAAATTCCATTAAAGGTATAATATGTACATGTTTGGTAAACTGTTAAGAATGGCCTGATTTCCACTGGTATCTGAAAGCCTACATGTAGGACGAGAAAACTACCTTGCAGAAATATCAGCCACATTGACCCCGATCTCACTAGAGAAATTGCTTCGTTCGACGAGGATTCTACTAAGAGATTTCCTAATATGAACGCACGCCTCTTCATTCGACGATGATTAGTATCGCTTCATTCGATGAAACAAATAGCTTTATTCTACGATAAAAATAGCTTTATTCTACGATAAAAATAGCTTTATTCTACGAAGCAAATTTGTAATGAGACGCTCCCTTCGTTCGAAGAAGCTATTTGGCAGGTCTGGGGCCAATTTCATAAAGCTGTTTAGCACAAAAATGTGCTTAATCAAAAATTTGTTTCCTTTATACACTACCCATCAAAACTTTGGAAACACCTTGAAAGTTTTAGGTTTTTGATAAGGAAGTACTATTTTGTTAATTTATAATAAACCAAGATGTTAAAGCAAACGGAAGTGTAAGGGGTATCTGCAGAGAAAAAAGTCATCTGGAGTGCTATCCATCATGGAATGGCCTGCCCAGTCACCTGATCTCAATCCCATTGAGCTGCTCTGGGAGGAGTTTGATCGTAAGGTCGGAAAGAAATGCCCATCAACCAGCCAAGAAAACCTCTGGAGAATCTTAAAAGAGGCGTATTTCCACTGAATGTTTGGAGAAACTGACAATCAGGACGCAGAGATTGTGTGTAGCTGTCATAGGGGGATTCTTTGATGAACATCAAGTTTGGCCGTTTCTTTTTGCATGCTCTCCAATTTGTTGATAAAGCCCACTGCTGAGGCCAAGACGGCACTAAAATTAACATGTATATATTGCTTTTTTTAGTACACCTACATTTGCTTTCACAAAATTATACGTTTTCTTCTCAAAAACCTGAAACGTTCAAGGTGTTTCCAAAGTTGATGGGTAGTGTAAAAATGGGTTAATAGTCAAAATTACAAGCCAACTTGTGTTTTTCAAAAGAATATATGCTATTCTTGCAAAAACCACAAGTTGAGATACAATTTTGATTTTTAACCCATTTTTATAAAGCAAACAAATATTTTATTAAGCAAATTTTTCAGCTAAACAGCTTTATGAAATTGGCTCCAGGTTGCATAAGCGCTGTGTGTTAAGCGTCCAGCAAGCATTGTTTTTGACGCGAAACTGGAAAACCTCACAGCGCGACGCCCATGTACGATCTCCCACAGCTTCATTCGATCTTCGTTAGCGCGGGTGGCTTATGTGTACGGTACTGCTCTTCATTCGATCTTTGTTAAGTGATATGTGAACGCATGCTCCATTTACTAACGATGATTAACTAATCTTCAACAAACAAAGCGATTTCTCTCGTGAGAACGGGATCATAGATGCAGTAAAATTTCAGCAAACATGAAAACCCAATCATAATTTTTGTGCAAGAATGAATGGCTCTAAAGATCGCTGGAGATTCAAATAGTTTCATAATTTTTCTCATGAATGGGGGCACTTCAGGCGAAATAATTTCACAGGATGATTACTGCCATTACCGTCTTGATAACAAGTAAGCTTTTATATAATAATTCAGACATCCGGCCTCACAGTTTCAAATTCTTCCTACAGAACAAATATAAGCATATACCTTCGTTGCCCCTTCGCCTTCCTCTTTGCGGATGTTACACGCTGCCTCTGTAACACCTGCGAAGAACTTTATAACATTCTCATCAAACAGATCGAACTTGAAGTAGTTGAAGATGGGTCCCAAAGATGGAAGGGCAGCTGGGAAAAAATATATAATATAACACATCCTGACTATTTCAAGGTGGCCGTAATCATAAGCAATGAAAAAAGTTTCATTCAGTCTTCGAAGACAAAATTTGGGGAAAAGGCTTTTATTTTTAAAAACTATAAATAATTATATTCATAAATACCTTAGACAGTTTACGCATCCCTATTGGGTGAAAGCATGTCACTTGGGCAGTCTTATAATTCCCAGTGATACTGTCTGTCCGGCTGGCCCGTATATGGAACACGAACATGCACAAAGTCAAAGAAACTGCTCGCGCCTGAAAGCAAATTGTGCACTTATATCCAGTCGTGTGCGTGCACGCGCAACAAGCCTGTGTTACGCGTAATGCACGTGATCGAACCAAAACTTGCAGTTGTACAAACGCGGTATTGATACTGTGGGTGTAGGAAAGTGAATATAATGCACACCATGGCAAAACGATGAGCTAATTTTGGTGAGTTTTACCGATTTACACAAAAAGGTATTTATGAATGGGGTTAAAAGTAGGTTTTAAACCATCTACGGGTCCTGGCGGCTCAGGCATTATCAGTGCCCAGGACCCCTAGCTGGCTTTAAACGTATGTTTAAGATTGGCCAAACCTACCTTTAATCCCTAATTAAACCTTATTTTCACAGCATGATGAGGGACACTTTCCAATGCTGTATGTAGTACCTACAGGACCTTCTAAATTTCATGGTACCGACAGAAAAATGTTGGTAATTCATACAGGGGATGAAGGGTGGTCTTGAAAAACATACTACTCTCTGTACTATTGCGAGGATGTTGAAAACTTTAGACAGCCCTAATGCATAGTTCCGACCTGTCAATCAAGCCGAACTCGCCGACCAATCACAGCAGAGCTAGCAGACGGCACCCACATAGGTCAAAGTGATGCAATCATCACAACAATCACGCGATCTTCTGCCCATAAGTTTGTATGTTGTATGCGCCAGTGACCGGGTGAATTTTGGTTTCAATGTCGGGCGATTCGCTGTTCAAAGGTAGGAAAATGCATTTTTATGAATATGTTATCCCTGCATTACTAGCCCTTCGCTCAGTGTGTGCTACGGTAACTGTCGACCCTAAAACATAACTACCTTTGAGTTTTCTCCAATGAATCTGTGCTTTCCATGCCGAGTTCCGTTGCTTTGTACGAGTGTGTCGCCATTTTTTTGCGATGGCTTGTGAGCACATAGCAACAATATCTAAGGGACGGCGTTAACTGGGCAATCTCGGAACTATGCATTACGTCCAATAGATACTCTGTAGGTACACACAGTGGAAATTATAACCTTTTGACAAGGCCTCGTGAATTTGAGTGATTTGGTGACTTGAGTAGAGTCTACACATGCCGAGTGTCTAATTCACTTGGCCTTTTTCGAACTGCAAGGCAATTCTTAAGTTTGCGAAATCAGCCAGTCACGTACAGGTCACCCTATGCAAATTACGTCGTGAGCTCCTACATGTATCCAAAGGAGGTACAAAATATTCAAGGCCAGTCTATTACAGAGAATTTGTTATCATGAGTGGCGATTTTTGATGCACCGGGTGTCGTACACAACTGGGACACCAAACTTTTTGGACCCCTAATTTTGGGAGTATACCCCTCTGTCTTTACTGATGATATACCAGGTACTCACAGGCAATCATGAAAGCAGGATTGAAGAGATTGAAATCAAAGGCCTTCTTAGCATTCTTGACAAAAGGATCATCCTTGTTCTCCTGTGAGTTCACTTTCAGGCCGAAGCCACACTTTGCAATGGCATCAATGGTGAAGCCTCCGAACAACCTGGGGGAAAAAGGTTTCCGTTTAAACTACCATTCATGTAAGTGAAACTAAAGTCATTTCACGAGTGAACCCAAGTGACCCCTACAGCCAGTATACTCCTCTTTTGTCTTCATATAGTTTGGAGTGGCAGATATTGCAATTGTTATATTCCCTAGAATGGAATGCTTAGTGGTCCATTGCACGTTTACCTCCTGTATTTACGTTCCACCCCCACCCCACCACCCAAGTCAGTTGCTTCTGAGCTTGCTTGAGGTGCAGACATGCCTGGCTGTGGAGTGCTACATGATGTAGTTTGATTTGGGGGGGAGCGGGAATTTGCCTGTCAGATTGTTTCAGATGGTAGGACACACAGAAAATGCATTATTTTACTGGGTGTCAGAGTGGGGGAGCGGCGGTTGAACCCAAAAATCCCCCTTCTGGATCTGTGCCTGCTGCTTTCCCCAAACAAAAAGACTTAGAGCACGATCCAAAACTGGTAAACACTGGATGATTTCAAAATTTCTTAAATTAATCAAAATAATACCTCGATCTGCAAAGATTAAAAAAATTTCAAAATAAATTTAACTGGGCACACTGTGCCATCATATTTTCAAGAAATTAAAATGCATGTTAAAAAAATGCCTTTTTTTGACAATTTACTTGATTATCTGTCCCTCGCGCATAAAAACAACCTCCGCATAAAACTGTAAAGTCAATTTCAACTTGTGATACACTGGGTGTGTATTAACATCAGTAGCAGGTAAAGAAACAGGTTCACTTTAGTTTTCATTTGTTGTTGACTAAGGAAAGGCATTCGTCTCTAGATTTCCGTCCCTCATGCGTGAGGGACGGAATTGGATTACTCTCTTGACAACTTACTCTTTGCATTCGGCTGCTTTACCACCCTCTTGTGCTTTGCTGAAACTTTCCACAAGAGTATCACAGCACTCGTTGATCATGGAAGACATCTACATGTACAATAAACAATTTATTAACATGCAAGCAAATGGTGTACTGTGTTTGCAAAACATCTACATGAAGCATCAGATTTTAGGTTTAAATGTATGTTATAATGGCATTGTGCGATGTATTGCTTGCCACACAGCAACCACATACTATCGGCTATTTCACGACCAGGTGTACCATTTAGCAGCCAAAATTTGTGAAAAATTAACTTGCTTAAATCGAGTTATCAAACTTTGTATATGTGTGGTTCTGAAAAGAACCGGTGAGTGTGAACTCAAAGTTTCAAACAGTGTGCTCTGCTCGTCTTCAGGAGTGCCCGACTAGTTGTGATGCAGGGCTATAAGTACTGGTTGAGGGCATTCGGTTTACGATGTGTGCACTTAAGCGGCATGGCTTGGGTTGAGCAGGCGTGGTTGTGCTAGGATCCTTATCCTGTGGATGACTGTGGTGTGCTCACTAGTGCGTGTCATTAGAAAGGACTCGGCTCCCTTTCCAGAGCTGCGAATCAGCTGGCAATTGTCCACAGATAGCATGTCCAGTCTGGCTTCCATGACCAGCATGTCAAGCTTTGGATCAGCTGTATGTAACTGACTCGGAATTAAGTCACTGATTCCAAAAAAAATGACAAGAAAAAGAAACATTAGATTTCATCCAGCGAAAAGCTTAAAAGTTTCTTCCGAGCAGCCTTCAGTCGTAATAGTGGCACATAAACAGGAACGGAGGATTTGGGAAGTAACAGCTCCTTCAAAAGTGGCAGATACATTTACCCTGCCAATCAGAAAATTAAACAGCTAGAATCCCCCCTTCCACATTTTTTTAGTTTTTCCGTTTATCATGGAGGTGTATGAGTCTACAACACCATGACAACTTGTTTTTCACAAAACATCGACAGGCTTTTGCTTAAAACGTAAAGCAGTTCCGACCCTCTTCAGCCGAATTCTGAAACGCTCGAGGTCACTTGGCTTGTTTATCAACAGGGTTTTGACGTCATATCCTGAGAAACATACAAAACGGCCTGTGCAGTATTGAATGGAAAATACACGAAGTGAATGTTTATCATGCCTGTTTTGTCCTTGTAATTCAAAATACAAACGTGAAAAACACTTCATGTAATATGACAACACTCTACTATTACCCGTTTTGTGAAAAAACGGTGAAATTGTCGCTCACAATGAAGCTCTTTTGAAGTAAATACTGGTGCATTGCGACGGGTGGTTTTGTCACGGAACGAACGGCATTCACAGCGGTCTGTCTACAGCATTGGGAAGCTTCGACGTGTTTGAACATCGCCCGGTACAAGTTAGAATGAGCGACTCATTTTTCTCTCTCTTGGTAATAGAAAAGAAAATCTTTCTGCTCTTTTTTTTTTCATAGTGTCTGGTAAAACATACAACTACGCAGCTACTGGTTTATGGGCATATCTCTGGCTTTTTGGACCAACAAGTTTTTTGCGTGTAAACGTATGGAGCTAACAATCGTGTTGACTTCTCTTTCTCAGGATTGCGTCACGGGGTCAGCGCATATCATGAATACCTAATAAGCTATTCAGGAATCGCGAAAATCTAATTTTCGAAAAGCGCACTTTTGCTTGCAATTCATCCACTTAAAACCGACAATTAAAAAATAATAAAAATCCACGTCGGCAAGAGGGATGTTTAGACTATCGAAAAAAGCCTTAATGCTGGATTTTCGTCAAGGGGAATTCTTCCTCTTTAAGTCATCCGCTTCGACATCAGCAATCTATGATGCAGAAAAGAGCCAACAAACTGTCAATGACCTGAACTGAAGAGAAAACTTAGAGAGAAGGAGACTAAGCTAACAGATGTCAAGTTGGAGACATTAAGCTCTCAACATCAGCTGGACCAGATGATGGAATCAATTAATGAACAAAATGAAGGTTGAGATGAGCACATTGAAACAGGAGAACGACAGACTGCAATGTCAAGTTGTCGCTCATCGATCGCTTGATGCCAGCTCGTCACAAGCCTCTCTCAACTCACTAGGATCATCCAAACGACTCAGTCGTGATTCATTAGACAGGCATCGGCTCAGTACCGTATGAACTCGGACCACGGTAGTTTAGATATTCTTCTTGACGACAATTCCTGTACGACAAACAACATCAAACGGATCATTGTGACCGTTGCTGTAAACAGTTTACTAGAAGCTACTAGGCAGGCAGAGAGTGTGACACCCAAACAACAGGTCGATTATAGGCACAATATGCATCGACAGTATTTATAGGACAAACTGGGACGCGTTCGATAGTGTCGTCAAACGAATATTCAAGGATTATTTATTACGAATTTACCCTGTGACCAACATTGGCCCGAGTGCCGAGAGTGTACAGTTACGTCGTTGGTAAAATCATGAGGACTAAAGATGCCGATCCGCCTGAACTCTTGCCTTGTGGATATCTCGTTGACATGTCCATTCAGATTCACATCAAAAGGTGTTCAACGGCTGTGCATGATCGTCTTGTCTTTGAGACCCTCATCCCCAAGCCCATCCTCCAGCGGTATATCTCCCTGCTTCTGGAGCATCGTACATGTAGAATCATCCTAGTGGGACTGGCAAGACCTTCTTGACCCAAAGGCTGGCAGACCATATCGTACAGAGAAGTGGTATTTAGGAGCCATCCGAATTAATGATAGCCTCTTCAATGTCGATCACAAATCCAGCAAGGAACTCCAGCAATACCTGACCAACGTGGCTGATGACCAGTGCGAAACAAATTCAACAGACCTTCCATCGGTCGTCATTTTGGACAACCTGCACTATGTTGGCTCCCTTGGTGACATTTTTAATGGCTTCTTGAGCTACAAGTATGACAAGTGTCCATTCATCATTGGAACTATAAACCAAGCAACATGTTCCTCCACCAACCTCCAACTCTATCATAACTTCAGGTGGGTCTATGTGCCAATCACGTGGAACCAGTGAAAGGTTTCTTGGGTTGTTTCCTCCGACGTAAACTAGTTGAAACAGAAATCAGAGAAAACACGCACAACGACGACCTGAATAAGATCATCGACTGGATCTTAAAAGTCTGGCAACACCTTAACAAGTTCTTCCTGGAGTATCACAGTTCATCGGACGTTACCATCGGGCCTCGGCTGTCCCTGCCCTGTCTGGTGGATCCAGCTGGATCGCAAGTTTGGTTTACCGATCTGTGGAACTATTCCATCGTGCCGTATTTGTTGGAAGCTGTGAAGAAAGGACTTTTGAGAACCCGAGCCTTACATGGTTGTAGACGTCTGTATCAGGGCCAACCTGTCTTCGTTGTACAGAATTCAATGGGTCGATGAAAGGTACTCTATCGGAGTGAGCTGAAACACTGCCCTTGGGATATACCCTCACAAGAGGTAGGTGATACAGCTACTCAGACGACAAATCCCAGTGAAACTACAACAGAGACCATGCACTTCAGTCTCCGACAGTACCACTGGCATCTGGGGTAGGTTGCTGAAGTTAGCACCTGACTACGACCAGGTCCCTATCGTAGAGCACAGAGATGATCAAACATCACCAACTGCCAACCCAACCTCTCACGTAGAATGTACTGACACCAGCCTATCTTCAGAACCTGAAGTAGGGAAGAGTGATGCAACATCTTCTGACCGACCTGTAAAATGACACCCAGCTATCGTCTGAAGAGCGGGAAGCCACAGCAACACCTACATGTACATATACTGGTCTCTCTTCAGACGTGACTACCACGAGCGTTGCAGAGTTAATTAGCCCCATCGGGAAGTAATGGGATTTCATTGCCCTCCGATCCAGCCAGCCTGGGTCCTCTTGCTGAACCTGCCCATCCCATGAAGGTTGCCGCTGTCCCACCTTCCGTCCGACGATCCAAGCGCACTACCAAGGGGAAACCGCCGGACAGGTATACAATATAAATTGTTGACTGGTGTGGTGTGGGATATGGAGTTTTAACACCCGAGGGAGCTCATAGCACCCGAGGCAACGCCGAGGGTGCTATGAGCTCCCGAGGGTGTTAAAACCCATATCCCACACCACACCAGTCAACAATTGTTTTGTTATATCCCGTCTCATGGTCTCCGTACAGCATAATAATATCGTTTCTATTATTTGGAATGTTGAAACAATTCGTCTCTGCACTTTCGCTAGTTTTCGGACTACTACCTGTGCGTGTGTAACATTGCGAAAGTAGCACGCGCACAGCGTGTGGAATAATGCGTTGTGCGCATCTAGCGGGCGTAACACGCGGTTTCTTTTACTAATGGAGCCTCATACAGCGCGTTACGCGTGCTATGGACAGGGGCAAGAACACGCATAATACGGCCGGGTGATATGAAGTTAAATTCGCATACGGCAGGGTGATATGAGTTTTTATCACATGGACATGTGACCGTTCTGGACCAATGAAACTGCAGTATACCAAGACGGGGTATAACAATTTCTAATGTTGTTAGACTACTGAACCAAGTCCAACAGGTGGTTGCTCCAGAAACTGAACATGAGAGCTCAGATGATTCTGATGACTAAACCTGCGGGAAGAAAGATCCCTCACAAATTTCAAGCTGTTAAAGAGAACTTAAGATGAATCTTAAGTTTAATACACAATATTTCTTTGTTTTTCTCCTTTTTTTAGCTGTTCCGACACGGGCGGAACAGCCTTTGTTTTCGTTACGATTTTTTTTCTTTTCCTTCTTCCACTTTTTTTCAGACGCTACATGTATTTCGGGCACTTGCACATTGATGATTGACTTCAAACTTCGCATGGACATTGGTCACTATATGAATTAGTGCACAGTACTAATGACGTAATGATGACGTCATCACGTGGCAGATTAAAGGGGCATGAAGTTTAAAAAATTAAATATTCAAAAATCAATCAATCAACCGTTTGACCTACGATTTTGATTCCTTCAGCATATACGATCACTAACAAATGTCTTTAAAATGCGCACATGGCTTGACCTTTGACCTCGTTTCCTATTGGTCAAACAGATTTTGCCTTGCCATTTGAAAGTTGTACAAGATATCTGCATGTGGTCAACTGTATTACACTCCGACTATATAGGGTGGGGTATCAAAAAAATGGCGATGACCTTTGACCTTGCTCACATGTGTCAGATTAAAGGGGCTTGTAATAACATTAAATGTTTAAAAATAATAACAAAATCAACAGTTTCACCTACGATCTTGATTCTTTCGCCATGCACGATCACTAGCTAACAAAGGTCTTTAAGCTGCCCACATGCTGTGACCTTTGACCTCGTTTCCTAGTGGTCAAACACATTTTTCCTTGCTATTTGAAAGTGATATACAAGATATCTGGATGGGGTCAACCGTGTTACACTAACTGAGGTGGGTATCAAAAAAATATGACGATGACCTTGCTCACTTCTGGTCGAAACCGGAACTGGCCCTTAGAGTGTGAAAATGGTAGAGGGTATAAATATGGGGTCAAGGGTGTTAATGTCAGAGGCCCGGCCTCAATCTTTCCAAAATATGAGTGATGACGTCATCTTATAAAATAGCGCCCTCTAGGGACAAGATGATTAAATAGTTAAATATAACAATATAGGTGATAATAGGTCGTCTCAAACACCAGAAATGTTCATAAAAAGGAGGGGAACAGCCATGTGTTCGTTGTCAAGAACGAACACAGGTCTAGTTTAGTGTTTGTGATTTTTAAATGACTATATTTACCGATCGTGATGTCTCCCTCGCCGCTGGCTTGCGAACCACTCGCTTTTTGCAGAATTTAAATTCTGGAGTGACTCGAAACCAGGTGTCGGTGTATTTGTTTTAAAAAAAAAAATCGCCCTCGCCTCGGCGACGTCGAACCTCCCCTATACATTAACCCTGCCTTTTAAGGCGCCTTTCATATGCATCCGTTTTTCGTCTGTTTTGTGCGTGCATTATTTTGCATTTGCATCTTAATCACTCCATACATGTAGGCCGATACAGACAGACGAGCGTAGCGCAAACTAATGATGGGAATTTACGGTTAATTCAAAAACCAGTCTGCAATTCTTGCAAGTGTCGGTTAACCGGTTAAGCCGTTCGGCCGACACCAAGGATGCTGGTGTTTATAGATGCATTTGCAAATTGCAATGCACACAATCCCCCTAGCGCCCCAAATAATAGTTAAACCTTTATCTGCATGGCAACAATTTTACTACGACCCCATATAAATTTATTTCAATTTAAAGAAGTCATCACAAATAACCCTCTGAAAACTATTGTAAATTCTTTAAAATTGGGTTTCGTTTAAACATTTGGCAAAACCGGTTTTTCATTTTCCTTCGGTTAAATAATTAACCGGTTAAACGTCCCATCCCTAGCGTAAACGCAACGCATGCAAGACGGTTGAAAAACTTACTATATGGAAAGGTGCCTTTTTTCTTCAAGCAGGAACCCATTTACAAGAAAGTGCATACAGTATATGAAATATTTGCCTCACCCGTTTCATTTTGGCTGCGCTGAATGTTGGTGTGACAACATTGCGGATTTCCTTCCATTCCTCATTCTCCAGCTGAGTCAAACCTCGGTTCATAGGTTCTTGACCAAAAGGAAATTTCTGCACAACAAAACATCCAATACACTGTTTACTTTAAGAAGTTCTTCCTGCAATTACTGGGCAACCAAAATGACCCTCAACTCTAGAGCTACAAATGGTAGCAGTATCTCCACCTGCCTCCTGGACAAAAATAATGAATTTTCCCCTCTAATTAAATACACTGTGAAAGTACAAAATGAGGTGCAAATTCACCAAACATGATTCGCTTGCTATTATCGATCACTTAACACGCAAATCTATCACATCGATAATTAACATTGGAAATTGTTTCCCCCCTCCCCCAAATATGGACCAGTGGAGAACACTGGGTATTGCTATAGAGCCAAAGAAAAACAAGGGGTACATTTTCCAGAAAATATTTATTTTGTCTATCTTCTCCCCTCCCCTTCTCCATTTTGCCCCAGGAAATTTATAAACATAATTGATGCTTTTAACTGTCAATTAACATATACGTGTACATGTACATCCATTGCTGGCCAAGGCCCTTCTTGAGCGATTGATCACTAGGATGATCAGGCTGATGCCGGATCATTTTCTCTGTATATTGAAAACGGTAATCACAAATAAAAGAAGGCTCACCCTTCGGTTGTAGAAATTGGAGAAGTTCTTAACAAGGACATTCTTGAGAATGTCAGGATCGTTGATGATGAGAACAGGACGGCGAAAATCATACATCCTTCAATAAAAGGAAAGGTTGGAAGGTACAATGTAACAAACGCCAATTTTGCTCATTTGTCTCAGTAGTACAAGTAAAACTTGTTAAAATAAAAACAACGTAAAATAACACAGCACTTCAGTTTTTTGGGCTCACAGGCTTGGGGTGCAGGTACTTGTATGTATTTTGGTTAATTAGACCACACCTTCAATACAATCGAGCACTGTATCATAAGAGCACTGTTCATGCAAAGTTCAATTGTGACAATGGAACATTTTATGTCCCAGATTTTTGCTTTATTTACTCCGTTTACATGACCCAGTTCTTTGTATGTCCCAGATACTAAACCCTATGGTTTTCTTTTCTTCTACATAGTAGAGGACCTGGCTTAGACATGTATGCACATAATTTAGGAGAGGATAACTCAACTGTTATAGGCTAATTTGACCCCAAGGAACAACTTGGGATGTGTGCCAAAATCTCTATCCGGGGCGAAAAGCCCGAAAATGACCACGCCCTTTTTAAGATGGTCACGCCCCTTTCTTAATCAGTACTGCTGCTTCCGACATAGTTGTATCTACTGAATTCAACTGATATTAGCTGATATGACCCCGAGGAACAACTTGGGATGTGTCCTAAAATCGCCAGCGGGGATAAGTACCCAAAACTGACCACGCCCTTTTAAATGACCACGACCTTTATCAGAAGTGCTACCTCTGACATATCTATACATGAATCTACTGAACTTGACTGATATAAGCTAATTTGAACCCGAGGAACAACTTGGGATTTGTGCCAAATTCACTATCGATAGAAAAGTACCCGGAAATGACCACGCCCCATATTATCAGAAGTGCTGCTTTCGACATAGCCAAACTACTGAACTTAACTGATAAAGGCTAATTTGAGCCCTAGGAATAACTTTTACTATTATATATTATTTTAATTTTGCTTTATCTACTGAAATCAACAGATATAAGATAATATGACCCCGAGGAACAACATGGGATGTATGCCAAAATCCTGGGGGGAAAGTACCCAGAAATGAACAGGCCCTTTTTCGTCAGAAGCGCTTTACTTCCGACATAGTTGTATTTACTGAACGCACTATGTAAGCTAATTTGACCCTGAGGAACAATTTGAGGTGTGTGCCATATTCGCTGTTAGGGGAGAAGTACCCTAAAACGACAACATTCCTCTTTTCATCTGCAGTGCTACTTCAAAACTGTTACAGCTTGGTATCTGGGTTGCTCAAAATGTTCAAAATGCATGGCCATGATGTTTAGTGGGTCATATAGAAGAGTTTCGAATTTATATTTTGATTAGAGAAAAATTGCCAAAAATGTTATCCATTACCGTAGATACTACCCCTTACTACCTACCGATACATATATAAATTGCCAAATATTTATTAACGTAAGCGTTCCATGCTTAAATTGTACGAATGTCTATTTCTTATTCTACAGTGCACACACACAGGAGTAAATCGTGTTATGACTTCCGTCTTAATGACATTATAGCATTTTTTTAGGGGTGGGTAGGCAATGCACCCTATCAGCAGTATGGATTAACAAGAATAGCTAGATTTTTTTAATAATGTGCACCAAGCTATAGTGAGCAGATTGTTTCTTTTGAATAATTTTCACCTTTAAACTACATGTACTTTAAACAAGGTGAAGCACAAGGAGGTGAGAGCGACCTCACCCTAAAAAGAAACAGTTATACCATCATCAGATTGCTACACAAAGTCAAGAGTAAAATTTGCTCTGCCATCAAATACCGCTATATTTCTCTCCAAATCAAAGACAATCTCTTTGCCCTCTATATACACAGTACAGATCTAATTTCTATCAAAATATAAATTTAAAACTCTTCTATGACCCCCTAAACATTATGACCATTCCGAACATTTTGAGCAACCCAAAAAATACAACTATGTCAGAAGTACATTTCTGATAAGAAGTGGGTGTGGTCATTTTCCGGTACTTTCCCCGGATAGCGAATTTGGCACACATCCCACATTGTTTTTCAGAGTTTAGTTTACATCAGTTAAGTTCAGTAGTGTATATATATGATGGATATAGCATTTCTGATAAGAAGGGGCATGGTCATTTTCGGGTGCTTCACCTGGATAGCGAATTTGGCACATATCCCAAGTTGTTCCTTGGGGTCAAATAGTAGTAGAGTTCAGTAGATACAGCAATGTTGTCACCATGCGTCATGCATGGGTACGCGCTTTGTGGGTCTAATGTCCTGTCATCTAAATAAGAAAATCTACTGCTACGTTTACACCATGTCCCCGGCAGTCCCCGGCAGTCCCGGCGCCCCGGTTTGGCCAAAACGTAGCGTGCCGTGGAACTTTTGTCGTCTTTTTATTACTTTGGCTCGACTCGGCCCTAGTTGGGCCGGTGTGTTGCGTTCTACCACGGTGCGTTACGTCCCGGTACGTAAAGCGTGGCGCGCCGTGCCGGTTCCGGGCCGCGAGGCGGACGGCGCGCTACGTTTTAAGCGCCATTCCACTATGAATGGGTCCACGTCCCAGGCCGGCCTGCTAAGTTCTGATGCGGTGCCTCACGTCCGTCCCGTTCGTGTCACGTTTGTTGTCCAGGCCCAATACGTTCCCGACGGTGTGCGAGGGTCTGCTGCGGCGCCCTGCGACTGAACGTGGCAGCTGTCACGTTTCACGCCCCGGTGGTCACCCGGTGAGCCCCGGTTGGTATAAATAGTGCGCTCCACACCTTCATTTTCACTTCGTCCTGGAGCACGAGGCAGTGAGGCGTAACTGGCCGTGAGCAACAACCGTCACACACCTTGGCGCACCGCAGTTTACCAGGCCGCATTCACACCATGCTGTGGCCGCTACCGTGTCGGGCCCTGGCAGACCTTGGGGTGCCGGGCTTCCAAACGCGGCGGAGCGCGAGGCACCGGCCGCGATCAGAGTTCCCCGGCACCCCAAGGTGCCACACCCCGGTGAGTCAAGGCACACTGCGCTCCGTCACGCCCTGTGACGGAAGCCCCGTCCCACTGCGGCCCAGGACGATTCTCATTAGTGCCGGGACTGCCGGGGCAAAATTTTTGACAGAGCTGCTCACCGGCCGGGGGCAAGGGGGAGCTACGGTCATTCACGTTTCGCCACCCCGGTCCCCTACGCTCCCCGACGTCCATCCCGGTGCCTCCACGGTGCTCCTCTACCGGGGCGCCGGGACTGCCGGGGACATGGTGTAAACGTAGCATACCTTCTAGGATGGCAACCGTGGGGTACCGTGGCCGAGTGGTATAGGTGAAAACTTGGGGTGAAAACTTGGGGTTGCAGGTTTGATACCCGGCTTAGGGTACCTGTGCCCTTGAGCAAGGCACCTATACACACTTGCTCCATCCACTTGCTCCATCAATTCATCGTGGGTTTCCTCACGCTTGCAAGCGACGGTGCAATGGGCAATTTTGAGGAATCCTTGGTTTCAGCACCAGAAAGAAGTACTAACTAATGATAGCACTTTAAATGTGGGGCGTAGTCATTTCAAAAAGGGCGTGGTCATTTTCGAGAACTTCTCCCTAGGTGGCAATATTGACACACATCCCAAGTTATTCATCGGGGTCATATTAGCTTATCAGTTCAGTTTAGTAGTTTAGCTATGTCGGAAATAGCACTTCTGATAAGGTGGGGCGTGGTCATTTAAAAGGGTGTGGTCATTTCAGTGTACTTTTCCATTGATAGTAAATTTGGCACAAATCCCAAGTTGTTCTTCGGGGTCAAATTAGCTTATATCAGTCAAGTTCAGTAGATACATGTACAGATATGTCGGAAGTAGCACTTCTGATGAAGGTTGTGGTCATTTAAAGGGGCGTGGTCAGTTTTGGGTACTTCTCCCCAGGTAGAGATTTTGGGACACATCCCAAGTTGTTCCTCGGGGTCATATTAGCTAATATCGGTTTAATTCAGTAGATACAACTATGTCGAAAGCAGCACTTCTGATGAAGAAAGGGGCGTGACCATCTTAAAAAGGGCGTGGTCATTTTCGGGTATTTCGCCCCGGATAGCGAATTTGGCACACATCCCACGTTGTTCCTTGGGGTCAAATTAGCCTAGATCAGTTGAGAAATCCTCTCCTAAATGAAGTGCATACAAAACTGTCACACATTGTACAGTACTATCACTATGAACAACTAACAATGGAAATTGGGCACACGCCCTTGTAAATAACAATGGTTTGTGCCCAATTTCCATTGTTAGTTGCTCATAGTGTTTGTGATTTGGAATGTCCCAAGGACCAGGTTGTATCAGCTAAATATCGGACCAATGCACAAGATTGCAATAAATGTCTCGTCTAATTAAGAGCACAAATTGTGCTTGTGATCACAACTTCTTGTCCTCCTCTATAATGCCTTTTTACCAGCCTATGGACAAGACACAAGTTTCTGATCATTCTACAGGTGCAGCCATTGGTGTGTTGAATTTGGGCGTTTCACAATACGTGTACATGTACATAGTGCCACAAAGCATTTCTGTCGGAGGGGGCATTTTTGGACAGATTGGTCAACATCAGTGTATTCATTTAGCACAAACAATTCATATTTGATTTGAAAACAGATACCCGATTTAAAGGTTGAAGTTTTTTTAGCAAGCCTAGATTATTAAAAATTATTGCGAAGAAAAAGGTTCTAAAGGCCAAGTGTATCATTTGCAATGACCCAAAAAAGTAATCGACGAGCTTACAGGGGAAAAATTCTGAAAGTAAAGATTGAATTAATAGCAACTATCCAATGAAAGGTTTCCGCTCAAAATTATTTAGATCGTTTGCAAACGATTTACTTATTTTTGGTTCGCATCTATACGCGGTCCAAAATGCATGGGCGCTGTGTACTCCGTGTGCGTGTTCCAACGCGATGCATTTCTATGGATTGCGTGCACACGCATGCTGTGCGCCACAGAGTGCATGACGCAAGCCACATAGTACCCGATCAACTGAGAACGAATATTTGAAACACCCTCCAAGACCAGGAAAACGCATATGGATTTTCATGGTTTTTTTTAAACGTGGTATGTTTGACAAAGCTGAAATTTCTTCGGATGAGTTTGTTGATGTCTTTCGGTTGATTTATAATGGTTTTATATGGAACAAGATACCAGAACACATCAAACTCTCAACATCTATGGCCTCCTTTAAATCATCACTTAAAACATATTTTATGAAATTGCATTAACTTAATATTTTAGTACCTACATGTAATGGTTGTGATATTTACATGTGTTTTTCATACTTGTGTGTTGCTGTGCCCCGAGCATCTTTCTGATGGATACCGGCGCATTACAAATATTCATTATTATTATTCGCAGAATCGCTTAAAAACAGATCATCTACAGGGCCTTTAATCTATGTTCTTTTCTTGGGTTATAGACAACATAATATAATTACGCTTTATCACACATCTAGAAATGCACGTGTAGACTGTCCATTGCAAGCTCTTCGTTACACCTGTATAATATGAAACACCCGAATTGTATCTTGACAAAATCCAAATCTAATCCAAATATTCAAACCTTGCTCAGATCAATCTGACGCAAGGTTTTAAAGGAGCGTGATCACATTTTTTACCCCCCACATTTTTTCCATGGGTTTTGAGATTTTGATGTGTCGTACTTTTCTTAATCACCATTCTGAAATCCTGTACCCTCAATCCATACATGTACATTTCCAGGGATATCATCAAAAATCCACCAAAGTTTATCCGGTTACATGAAGCAGTGCAGTGATTACATCTAAAATATCGAAATTGGGGATTGCAAATTTTGTTTTCTTCCCATGGATAGTATTTTGGGGAGTTATTTTATATGATTGTTAGGTTAGAACGAAATCCATTTTTGTGAAAAGAATCTGGTCACGCTCCTTTAAGATGAATCTAAACCGAATCCAATAAAACAGTACGGAATCCGATCTGAATCTGACAAATACAAAAAGACACTTGGTAATGGGTCATTCTATAAATTTGGGGTCCACTTTTTCTGTAAAATGTTGTATTTTGTAAATTCAGGACATATTCTTTAAATGCCTTCTATTTCAAAGAGTGATTACATAAAATACAATTCATAAAAATATGGTTTGAAGGCATTTTTAATGATACTTGTATGGCAAATAGCAGTATGTCAGGTGTATAACGGGGACAGAAAAATGTCACACGTTGGACCCCAAATTTATAGAATGACCCATATGCATTTAACATACATATATGTACGTACATGTACATGTAGGTTTGATATTAACATGATTGATTTGGTTGATTTGGACCATGCTGGATTTGGTAACAGAAAGTGCATGAACATGATGAACACTTTTTGTGGCCAAGTCTATTACAAAACAATTAAGTTTTCTTACCCTACAACTTTTCCACACTTCTTCACGTATTCAGTAAAAACGTACTGAATTCCCTGTGAAACATAGAAAATATAAAAGAAGTATTTAAATTGTGTCTTATTTCAAATTTGGCTAAAACTTTGCAAGATCCCCCCGTCATTATGTGTCCTCATTACAGCCTTTCACTATAAAGAATACTAGGCATATTGGGTCATTCCGTGTCAATTCAACAAGCTTTTGGACCTGACCATCACGGATTGAAATTAAATTTAGTGTGCTGATAGGACTCCTTGAGAAACCCCGAGAACTGAAATTTTATGTAATTCGGTCAATTAATTTTTGAGATACGGGTCAACTAACTTTTGACTAATTAGCATGACATGGTATGTTTGGACAATTATATCTCTAAAATTAATGGACCTACAGAGATAAACTTTACATAATTTTAAAGCTCTTGAAATGGCCTTCATTTTATAATATAACATCAAAATTGTATTTCGTACCACAAAAAAGTTATGTGAATTTATAACCTTTGACCTTGATTTGCAAAAATGCGTATTTGTCAAAATGCATTTTTGTTTTTTAGTTGTTAGCTTAAGATGTAAGGAACATTTCCAGAAAGATTTGGGATGGGCACTCTGACAGTTTTTGAGTTACGATAATTTTAACATTAAATAACACGTAAATACCATGTAAATACCATGTAAATAACATGTAACTGTGTATGTACATGTGCTGTACATGTTATGTACATGTTATTTACATGGTAATTACATGTTATTTACATGGTAATTACATGTTATTTACATGGTAATTACATGTTATTTAATGTTAAAGGTGTTATGCCGTGGAGAGAGGAATTATAATTATTTTTGCATGTTTCTATTCTTTGATATATTAATTATCGCTTTCTTATCTCGTTTTACATTTTATATTAATAAAAAAAGGGAAAATTTAGGCTTAATTCCAACCCATGATTTTCCTCTTTTCTGGAAACTGTCGAAATCCCGCCGCTGCGGGCAGCAAACAGATTTGGCCAAATTCGTGATGTCATTTTACGGAGACGTTTTTAGCCAAGAAAGGCTCGCGCACGATATCACTCCGCGCCAATACAATAGTCTGGTGCCGCACACATTGTGTAAGAAGAAACCTGTGTTTGGTCTTGATCCCACCGCTATGGTCGGTATGCTCGCCCGCGTGCGTACGTGATCAAGTGCTTTGTGAAGTACATGCCGAACGAACGGCCCGCCAGCAGGTATGGTTTCAGCGAGTGCGCGCTGAACATTCTCGTAAACTTGTTACATTGCATTATTTGACACAGTCACATCACAAGACGCCCCCAAAACACTGCTGGATAAATGTTCTAGTGTTGGGATTAAATTTAACATACACAAGTATCAAATGAAGAGGAAAGAACAGGTCTAAGTTTTTACATCAAACGGATATTTTAGGGTTTGGTTTTCGTCTCAACAACGTACGTTCATGGTAAGTTTTACGATGAATATAAATTCCACATTTACATGGTCTAAAAATTTAGGCAATCGGCTCAAACAAACATGGTACATTTACCATGAAAACTTCCAAGGACAAAAGAATTATTGACGAAAAAGGGTTGAGAAAAAGTTGAGAAAGAAAGAGAAAGCCGAGGCAGTACCGTTCCAGTTTCCTGTTGTCGACTTCGGTCGTCGATTCGAACACCGGACTCGCGTTGTTCTCGGATTTATTCCTTGGTTAATTCTGGCTCAAACTGATACGGTTCAACCGTAGGAAATTCACTGGATGATTCTTCATCGCTGTCGTCATGAAATGAATGTGATGAGCAAGAAAAAACATCGCTATCTCCATCGGAAAAAAACGTCAACACTGGAGTCAACATGTTGTTCCAAAACGCCACGTTGTGGAATAACAAGAAACAGCCGTCGGCCGGACGCGTCCGTAAAATGACGTCACGATTCCGTTGATTTTCCAATGTCAAACTTTTAGGCCCGACGGCTGTTGTTCACATTTTGCGTCAAGTTTGGGCTGAAAAGTGGGCTAAGAACTGCTATTGTAAAAAAACATTCGCACAGTCTACTTTTTTTCTGAACAGTTTTCCTGGAATAATTAGATACATGTATTTAATGGTTTAATGTGTAATTTTGGTAAATTCCTCTCTCCACGGCATAACATCTTTAAAATTATCGAAGCTCAAAAACTGTAAGGGTGCCCATCCCAAATCTTTCTTGATTTGCAATTTTGCAAATCAAGGTCAAAGGTTATAAATTCACAATTTTTTGTGAGACGAGATACAATTTTGATGTTATTTTATAAAATGAAGGCCATTTCCAGAGCTTTAAAATGATGTAAAGTTTATCTCTGTAGGTCCATTACTTTTAGAGATATAATTGTCCAAACATAGCAGGTCATGCTAATTAGTCCAAAGTTCGTTGACCCGTATCTCAAAAATTAATTGACCGAATTACATAAAATTTCAGTTCTCGGGGTTTCTCAAGGAGTCCTATCAGCACACTAAATTTCATTTCAATCCGAGATGGTCAGGTCCAAAAGCTCGTTGAATTGACACGGAATGACCCTATTTTATTTCTGAAATCATACATGTACACTGGTAAGATCGAAAATGGCGCACGTCTTTGTACCACTTTCAACATCATTCTCGGCCATGCAGTTTGCACGGCTCAAATTCCAGCTAACAAATCTACTGGATCATGTATACGTACATGTACGACTCAAAGGTTTTGAACGAAGACCTTTTTACAAGAATACCGTACAGCCAGAAAGTTATACATTGCTGTTTAAAAGCAAGGGTCCAATTTTGGTAATTACCCTCCAAGAAATGACTGAATTATTATCTAAAAGCTTCATATACTTGTTATCAAGATGGTAATGATAGTATTAAATCATCCTGTAAAAATTTTTCATCTGAAGTGCCCCCATTGATGAGAAAATTGCCAAAACTATTTGGATCTCCAAAGATCGCATGTAAGCAAATCTGTGGCTGAAATTTCTACAGGGTAGTTTTCTCGCCATGGGCTAGAATTACCAGAACGCCGTTTTTAACAGTTTACCAAACATGTACATTACCTTTAATTAATTAATTTGGATGGAAAAAAGATTAAAAAAAACACTTGACTATCGGTCTAGTGCAGCACAGAAAATACTGGACCTTGCACTATACCATGTATACTGTCGAAAATACTTAACATGGTCTAGTGGTTCGTGGGTATTTTGATGTATTATTACATTGTTATTGGTTTTCATTTTGTTTTACTTAATCCCTTATTTTTGTGATCAAGAGGGGAGCAAATGTACATTGTACACATGAATGCATACAGACCTGGATGGGGAGGGATAAAAGACTTGGAGGAAAATGTGGGGGGAGCGGGAAACGAAAGGGAAATACAATGTAGGTGTCATCTTACATGTCGCCATTGCACGATATTCCCAAAAAAGGGAATGTAGCTCGCCACAGGGATTCCAAGTCGTTGGAAGTAATGATGGCACCACCAGTCATACCTACATGTACATACACACAGAAACAAAATATGCCAAAATTTGAGAGCAAGAAGTTAATCTGATACTGGTCTTGATCGAAGGCCCATTACATTATCTGCAATGCGACTGGTCAGTGTTTTATGCAAGCTGTTGCGATTGCATAAAGTTGGTTTTGGCAGCCATATCAGACATTTGGAGATTCCTTGGCACCCTTCTGTAGGAAATTAAAAATTGAAGGCATTTTTTTTAAAATGAGAGTCCACACTCACTTTAGCATGACGTACGTATACTAGACCCCAAAACCTTGCATTTATTTTAAAAGTTTTCTGAATTATTGCTGCACTGTACATACGTACAGAATAGCTAAAATTTCTGCAGGCAAAGTATAATGCCAATTTTTTTCAAGAATTTGTAAAAAGTTTCATCTGCATATGTGCAACTTGGCCGGAATAAGTGTCAGTCACCTACAACAACAAACTTGAAACTCCAAAATGTGCATAAAAGATTTACATGTAGCCTCATTAAAATACAGGAATACAAAGGAAAAGCAGGGGCTACAGCCCCCTGAAATATATTGTATTCCTGTATTTTAATGAGGCTAGATCCGCCACTGACGTGTGGACTACATGCACAGTAAACAAAAATCAAAGAAGACCCCTATCAGTATATCCACATACTGCAGTTTGAAAGATGAAGGAACAATGGCCCACCCTTATCAAAATATTCAAAATGGTAAATGCATTCAGCTTCAGTTGCCCAACAACTGTGTTCTTCGACAGCTCTCCAACCTTTGTACTCCCAGCAGTACCCACTACAGATATTCTTTTCTATGCTCTCTAGGACAGGAGTTCATCATACACAGATCACCTTTCCTCGAGGTCATACTTACTCATCATAGAACCCGATAGTGCAATTTTTTGCAGTCAGACAGACTGAGGTACAATGTAAAAAATGTTTTCTTTGCAAAGTATGTAAACCACAACTGGGAAGATCATGTGTTCATACCTAGAAGTTGCACTATGATTATCACAGAAGATAAACAGCTAGCTAGGCCTATACAAATAAAATTACACTACACAACAGGCTTGGACATTGGTAAACAATTACAATTTCACAACAATAAGCCTTATACGTATCTGGCGGCCATCTTGAAAATAGCGCCACCATTCGACTTGTTGGAGACAGTCAAAGGGAACACTTTGGCTGCTGGCGCTCGTGGATTACGCACGTTTGTATGGTCATAACAAATATTAGGTAGGTTTATTGCCAGATTTTGCAATTTATGCTCATTGTGCATGCCTTTTGTGCCAATTTTTGAGTTTGTACGGTAATATAGAAGGAGTAAAAGCAAATTTTATCGACTAATTTTTTGTAATTTAGACAGAAACATGGATCAAACAAATAGTTGTTTTGCCAGGTTCCGCAAACGAAAATTGTCCGAGGCGCCCGGCCGCACAAAAACCTACTTTTATGGAAAGGTAATCAGCCAGAAATATCCGGAATTTATTCAGCTATCCAAGACACTAAACATTTTTATAACAATCGGTTGGAAAAAAATGCTTCCGAGCAATTTTTAGAGGTAGGAAGATTGCCCGGTTCCGCAAATAGCGCCTTGGCATATAAAGTCTTGTAGCTGCACACGACAACACGTGTGCGACCTGAATGATGAAGCATACAATTTGCTATTATATTAAGCTTTTTATTATTTTATTTTTTTCAGATTCCAGTTGTATAGACCGACAGCATAGCTACTTCTAATGGAGAGATAAACATTATTACCCTTAAGACGAGTTGGTTTGATTAAAGAATTTCATACAACATATATTACGGTCAAAGAATAAAAAATCTGTCAATAGAAAAACTAGACAATGTTCCTCCAACGTGTGCTTTTAAATTTATTTTAGAGTGCTGTTATACATGTGTCGGAACATTTTAAAACTTTCAACAGCTACAAGACATATTACATTCCATTTATACTGTTGGTGACCGTTTCTTGATTTATAAATTCTGTTAATGTGTCTCTTTATCTTAAATCAAACATTTTACATAGTTCGACATAATACACGGTACTAATATGATACTCTACGCTTTGTTTTCATGCATCGTTCATCGTTGCAGCGTGCATTTGTTTCTATTTTTCTTTTGTTATAGCCAGAGGTAAATTGTTTTCATTTCATCCAATTGGCCTTTTGAGTGTTACATTTGCATAGCCTCCACATAGCAACAACATTTTTGTCTGGTGAAGTAGATAATTAGTGTACATGACTACATGTATAAAAATGAAGTATTCATGTAAACATGCAAATGGCTAATTCAGCATCTTCCCCATGTTTTGGGAGTGAAAATTTCCACTGATAATATCTCTAAAAATGCAGGAAAGCAGTTGCACCAAATCCTGATGATGTTCGGTATTCCTCTGCAATGATGGTCTGGAATAAAACAGAGATAAAGCATGGATGAAGTACAAGTTTAGGCTACATGACTTGCTAAAAATAACCAGCATTATATAGTTGTTAAAATCCCTGCATTTTGGCAACCCCAAAGTCGCCACCAAATCTGAATCTGATAGATATTTAGTTGGCAAAGCCTCCATCAGGAAACATCACATCAACTTGTTGGTTAAGTATTTTTTTACAAAAATGATAAAAAAGCAAATTAAGTTTCAGGAAAATCCAGAGGAATCACATCCCGGCAAAATGCACGAGTTTGAAATGAAGCAATGACCATTCTGAGCTACCGTGACACGCGCGCGAGCGTGCACACGACCGGCCATGTCGGAAATACAAGACTTTCTATATGCTAAGGCGCTATTTGCGGAACCGGCAAACTTTTGCGAAACCGGGCAATCTTCCTACCTCTAAAAATTGCTCGGAAGCATTTTTTCCAACCGATTGTTATAATAATGTTTAGTGTCTTGGATAGCTGAATAAATTCCGGATATTTCTGGCTGATTACCTTTCCATAAAAGTATGTTTTTGTGCGGCCGGGCGCCTCGGACAATTTTCGTTTGCGGAACCGGGCAAAACAACTATTTGTTTGATCCACGTTTTTGTCTAAATTACAAAAAATGAGTCGATAAAATTTGCTTTTACTCCTTCTATATTACTGTACAAACTCAAAAATTGGCACAAAAGGCATGCACAATGAGCATAAATTGCAAAATCTGGCGATAAACCTACCTAATATTTGTTATGACCATACAAACGTGCGTAATCCACGAGCGCCAGCAGCCAAAGTGTTCCCTTTGACTGTCTCCAACAAGTCGAATGGTGGCGCTATTTTCAAGATGGCCGCCAGATACGTATAAGGCTTATTGTACATTCACATAGGTACTGCATCGATGCATGGACAATTCTTCCTCCATGATCGATGCAAGCATTCACAGCATACATTGTCATACATGACATTTATACATTGTACAAAAGTTTGCAGGGAGGTTTGCACAAAAGCAGAAATGCATTGGGAAGGTTGTCATCAGGCATAGGCATGTCATTGTCATCAGGGCAAGGGAGACGGTTTTCCCGCAACCCCTTTCCCCCAACTGGGGAACATGATGCACATCATAAAATCATAAAATTAAAAACTTACCACACCAACAGGGATACAATGCCGATCACCAGAATCCATGTTACTGAAATTAACAACGCCATTTCGCTATCCAAACTAGTCACAGTGCACGCTGCAGTTTAGTTGTGCACTTAATTTTGCCACCTTGCGAATAAAATGCGTAGCCTGTTTAGCCGAGGAATACGCATCGGTTTTTATACTCTTTGCAGCCTACACGCCGTACGTGAATGCACTTTGGTGTTTACAGAAAAAGTTGGTCATTCTCTCACACACAATGGAGTTTTGTGTGTGATCATGCATCTGTACTACACGTTGGAAGTTCGGGCCTTATCCACTTCGTGGAAGCTAGGTGACCGTTCACGTAATGGCTATTAATAAACCTGCTTTCAACGATTTATGCACGCAATGTTTTGTTTAATCCAACTTCCAAGATCAAGAACACGATGATTTCATTTTATAATACGATTGCGTTTCCTAAATCGTCACACACCGTCCAGATTGCATCAGTTCGGAGAAAATAACATCACCCATGATGATCAAATCACGGGGCCTTCTCTCACTGTCACGTGTACTGTACAATGATGGATGATTAGCACGGTGTCCTTTCGTTTACAGAAACTTATACAGTGAAACTTGTAGTGGCCACCCAAGGGACCGACAAAACTTGGCCAGTATAAGCAGGTGGCCCTTATAAACACATGCAGGAATAGTTCAAACATAAACAAATATATACCACAGTGCATGTCCATAGTTGAAAAACTGCTAAAAGTGAAGTGTATGAAATGTTTTCTCATTTAAAAAGTCGAACATTTTTCAGTTTTAAATAATTTGTTAAATTTTCTCGTAAAATTTCCCAGAGTAGCTTGATTAATTGAGGCAATTTACTATGTGTGGCCAGATTATCCAGGTTCAACTGCCATAGGATTGTACACAAAAATCCTAGTGCACTGGCCACTGGCCGCGTTAGAGAGGGGCCCTAATATCAAGGTTCGACCTCATATGTTTGTGTACAAATTTGTTTAGGACCGAACAAATGTGGCCACTTTAGACAGGTGGCCTCTTTATAGAGGTGGCATGAAGAGCAGGTTTCAATGTATCTCTTTATATAAATATTTAAATGAATGATTATTAGTGATATTAAAATTAATGTATTTCAAACTTAGACCGTCAAGTTATCGTATTTTAATTCAAACTTCTGGTTCTGAAACCACGAATTCCTCAAACATGCAGTGTACAGAAGTCGATGGAGAAATGTTCAGTTTTGGACTTTTGGATGCATGGCCATGTATGGAAAACCCTAGCTAAGGTTGGACTCAATAATGATATATTGGATGGCTTTGATGAGGGTGATACGAGTATGAGAATATACCGCACGAGTCATAAAAAACAGGACAAGCCGAAGGCGAGTTCGGTATTTTCATGACATATATGATATATATATAATTACAAAGTGACGAGTTATATAAAACGATCTTAAAGGTACACACCGGCCTACTGTTTACATGAAGTTTAGTGACGTCCCACATGTAGCAGCATTGACAATACTTTTTTGATGGTCGTTGTGAAAAAAGATCATCAAAATATCCCGTAATTTACTAAAGTGCGAAATTAACAAAAACGGTAAAAAGACGGGTTATACGCATTACCAGCCGTTGCAACTACGCGCGAGCCTCACGACTTTGTCACAAACGATTCGCTCTTCTCCTACTCAGGATATCTCTAATTTTCTGCTCACGATTTTACTGGACAGCCCGGACGACCGAATAGGATTTTCCGTTTTCTTTTGAGGAGTTGGCATCATGTTTTTTCTTTACGAACGCACACCGGAGCACCTATACTTGTAAACAAACGTACACTGAGGACTACGTGTACAACACTGAGGACGTAGTTGTTGTTGTTGTATATTTTATGGCATCTTCGGCAACTAACTAAGGCCCTTTATGCCATCTGAGGACGTAGTTTGCGACCGCGTGCTTATAAGACCTCGATTCGCGGCTTAGACAAGTCCAACACACCCGGCCGTGTGTGCACTCAAGCTATTTGCCGTGCTGCGCGGGGCAAATATATCCTACACTGAACGGTAGCCTGCCGTAGCACGCGCTCGCTCCCTTTTTCCGGACTCTCGAAACAAACATTTATGTTCGAATTTTCATACTTAATTTTCATGTTTAACTTTGTTTCATACCTGTATAAATATAGTCTCTTTTGTCAATTACTTATAAATATTGGGGGAAAATCAGAGTTGAATTTGGTGCAGTTCTGCAGTAAGAAACTTTTATACGGCTGGAAATACAACTAACTCACAAGACCTTGACGTGACTTTTCGGAACCAGAATCTGGTTCCGAAAAGTCACATGACCTTGAATTTTTTAAAAATACTCAAAAACGGCCAAATTTGACGGCGTCTTTTCAGGATATATAATTTACTCTGGAAAGCGCTTCAGCATAATGTATGAGTCTATTTCGAGCCCAAAATATCCCAACAAAGCCGGTGTGTCTTTTAAATATCTTCTTTGTTTGAGTATTTTGTCTGAGTACTGCGTGCGCCCGTTACGATGGAAACTAGCTAGCTTTACTGTACGCATGCGTCTTTAAAATTGTTCGTGATCACGTGGTGGCCATGGGGGCAAACACTAGACGAACATCCCGGATGTGTGCGTATAAACAAACGTGTATTTCGCGCGGTAACCTTCCTGACTCTGTTTCTAATAAGAAAATTGCCCTTTTTCCTGTTAATTTTCACTTTACAAAGACCACGAAAGACTTACGGATGGGAAGAGGAAACCACTTTGCGGTGTTTGTGTGCAGAAAACGATAGGAAATTGTCTAAAAAAATGACTTTGTGAGGACGCGTCTCCGCGCTGCTTATCTTGCGTGATCCAACGCACATCATGATGCATCTTAATTGCGATATAAGTTGGATAAATTCCACACAAATATTGCTGAGGGACCGACAACCCCCAATTATGTGATTCTGGGGAAGAAACATGAATTTTGGGAGTGAGCAAAATACAGATTCAAGAACAATTCTGACCAAGCTTAGCTTACTCACGATTTTGTTTTCTTTTATTCATGTCAGCATGTATACTTTGTATATTAAACACATCTCATTTTTTATCTTTACAACAGAGACTCGACTAGTAATGAAATATGTGACGGAGATGTTGGACAGTAGACACATCAAAGGAAAATTGAACAGCTTGACCTTTGCTACGGTCCTTCTAATTCTGTACATAACGTTCGGACAGACAACTTAGAAGAATTATAGGTTTTTCCTATAGTAAAACTTCATATTTTTTCTCTCCAAATTTTCCCATTAAATTTGCACTCCTTGACATGGTTTTAGAAGTCATTTTTGAGAAAAAATAGTGACATACGAGTACGGAAATCTTTCCGATTTTCCCCTTATATTTCTCTTTTGAGAAAAAAAGTTTGAAGTTCTTTCATAACTTCCGCGTGAATGATGCCGCCAGCGTTGGACAACAATTTGCCTCCCACTGCTGCTTTCCACCTGAAATATGGAAAACAATAAAACACTGGTATCACTCTAATACTTCCATTGTGTATTTCATGCCTTTTTTCCCCGAAAAAAATACAGAATAGGAAAAAAGAACGATTTGTTTTTGTCGCCGCGCGTGCGAATCAAATAGGTTTTACGTACACATCCGGGACCTTCGTCTAGTGTTTGCCCCCCATAGCCACCACGTGAGGACCACGTGATCGCGAAAATTTTACAAGATGGCGGTATCCGCGAAACGGCTCATGTACTCACGCGATACTGTACGCAGCGGCGTAGCTACGGGGGGTGGGGGGTGGGGGGCGGGGGACGGGGGGGCGGGGGTAGGGGGGCGGGGGACGGGGGGCGGGGGTATGGGGGCGGGGGTAGGGGGGGGGCGGGGGTAGGGGGTTCGGGCGGCACGTGTACCCCACAATTATACCCCGCCCCCACCCCCCCTCCCAAGGTGCCCCCACGAAAACAATCCCAATACATGTTTTTTTATTGCCATGAAAAAGGCACGGAAAAGTGGGGAAAAATGAATTTTTGAAAACGATATATCGATATACCTAGCTGCCGAAAGGAGGGGGAGGTGGGGGAGAAAGGGTGAGGGGGAGCCGCCTTTGCTAAAAAGATGAACCAATCTGCCCTTTATGTACTGGCTTACATCATGACAAGAAGCTAGGATATTGTGCGGGGAAGCAATGACGTCATTAATTACACCTCCAAAATAATGATGAGCGACTATGCCGCATGCATACTGCCATGCCCAGACTTGATGGGACCCCAACAGCCGGCGAACATCCACATCGAAGGCTTTCTTTGTGTAGGGGGGTGGGGAGCGGGGAGGGGTGGTGGTGGTGTTGGTGGTAGGCCTATACTCGTTGATTGAACTCCGCCCCAGCCTGCAAGCTTCGCAGGGAATTATCATTTTAAAACATTATGCAAAATCTGACCCGCCCTATAAACAGCCCCAAACGAAAATATATCAATATGCAAAGCCCTCATTAAATGGCACCAAACCTTTTCAGGCAACACGAAGGCGACAACTCATAACCAAAAATGGGATTGGGACAACCACTGAGATCTTGTTCTTTTTCCAGCGATGTTTATTTACAGTGCACAGTACTTAGTAAATACAGATATGCTCAAAATTATTCATACCCTTGTAATTTTTAGAGTATTTTGAATCATGTTAATAAATGAGTGAGTTTTGTCTGGCTTACTTATGACAAACAACTGAAAGAATCAACAAGTGACTTTTTATGTAATATAATATTTTTGGGGTATTTTATTGACATATTTCCCAAAAAGGTTAGTGCATAATTATTCATACGCTTAACAAAGTCACTCTTAATAGTCAATGGAAAAGCCTTTGTTTTTTATCATTGCCTCCAAACGTTTCCTGTATCTGTTTGCAAGGCTTTGGCATGTTTCCACTGGTATTTTCGCCCACTCCTCCTTCGCAAAAGTCTCAAGGTCGTTGAGGTTGGAAGGCTTCTTTGCCATCACCCAAGTCTTGAGTTCCCTCCATAGATTAGTCGATCGGGTTGGGATCCGGGCTTTGGCTCGGCCAGAACGTCCATATGGTTGCACAAAATACACCAACAGCCTCCCAGTCCCCAAAATACTATCCATGGGAAGAAAACAGCCCGAAAATTCAGAATGGGTGTTAGGGGGTGGTTGAGGCGCTCAAAATGTGATCTTGACACCCTCGTTTATTTTGACCAACACAACACAAACGGTGATTACCAGATTCCCAAACGACACCGATTTCACTGAAGGTATATTGGCCAAAATTATGAACATAAGTACATTTCAGGACAATTCAATTTAAGGGATGCTACATATACTACGACTGCAAGATATCATGACCAAATATGGTATTGAGACGACCGCAGAGACCTTGCGTGAGCAAACTACGATGTTTATCAACATCAGTAGGCAATATCGTAAAGGTTGTTGGCCAGTGTTCGTAATCGACCAGGATAGTATACAATGGATCCGTGATTCATGACCCGATAGGGGCGGCTAGTCCAAAGAGACGTAAAACACGTGATTTCGTGCTACGCTGAGCCTGAAGACTCTTTTGTATTTCAAACCCGAGCAAAGAATAGTTAATAACATGGGTACCGTGAACGTGTGGTTCAGGTCGTTGACTCGCAATACTCGGGTGAAAACTAGGGGTTGTGGGTTCGATACCCGGCCATGGTACCTGTGCCCTTGAGCAAGGCATCTAACCACAATTGTAAAAGGGGATTCCCCGGTGTCTCTTGTACCTATGTATCTCGATGTTTGGGTAGAAGATACTTCTATAGCTTCTGTAAACTCATAATAATGTACAGCGCATGTGAACATGCTCAGGGGTAATTAGGGGTCCAAAACGTTTGGTGTCCCAGTTATGTACGACACTCTGTGGTTCAAAAATCGCCACTCATGACCACAGATTACAGGGGACAGCACCAATTTCTTGAATATTTTGTTCTGTGATAACTGACAAATAGGAATTTGGTGTCTCGGGTTACCTACGCCAATGAAAATTAGCTGTAGAATGAGTTTGCATTAACACATAAACGTTAAATTTAAGTAGTATTTATGGAAATAAAAATAAATATTTTCTATTGGAAAACCAGTCAATCACTTGAAAATCTTTAAAAGCATGTCACACTTTTAAACCTCTAATTTTGGGAATTACCCTCATATGGAATGCGCGCTATAAAAACGTAATAATCAATCAATCAATAAACATCAGCGCCAGGTCCTATCATGTCAGGGCTAACGTTCTACTTTAAAATGCCCGGCGCACCCTTCCCCTGAAATAGGGCTAACTTTATGTAGCTGGTCCGGAAATGATGCTGCCGATCCAGGGGCACTTCGACCAGCGTCGTCCCATACATGTATATGTACCTGTAATATTTTTCTATATGCAACAGGTGTTTCATATTTCACTTTCCACTCATAACTTTCCCCAAGATCTAAAGAGTATAAGCCAGCCATAAAAGCATTTGATCTTTGATCTCTTTTCTCTAAATGCTAATGTATAATATTATATATCACTGTATCGTTGACCAGTCGGTGCCACGTAGTCAGAAAGTTGTATTGAGTCACCGAAGACACAGTCTATATTTGTTCGCTCTCTAATAAAGTTCTCTCTCGACTCATAAGAATCGTGTGCTTGTTTTATTCATTTAAAACATCCACTCGGTCCAGTACAGTACCGAAATACTGGAGTCTCCCTGGCGAAAACAAGCACGAATGTAGTTGAGATCTAAATTATTTCGTTTTTATTGTTTAACCGTTTTCCTCAGATTCTGCAATTATGATACACAGCACGCGCGTCATCATAATCAATTTTTCACACTGTTTTTTTTCCTAACTTGAATATACTGTTATGTTATGTTAGAGGGCCCGTTTAAAGGCACAGGCTCGTCAGCAATGCGCGCGCGCCAAATTCGTGCTCCTCCCAGCATGCGG
This sequence comes from Henricia sp. BOLD:AAB3569, assembly GCA_037783545.1. Classification (NCBI taxonomy): domain Eukaryota; kingdom Metazoa; phylum Echinodermata; class Asteroidea; order Spinulosida; family Echinasteridae; genus Henricia; species Henricia sp. BOLD:AAB3569. Next base: position 760,900 of record JBBELK010000209.1, on the reverse strand, counting down.
TTCCGTTCAAAAGGAGGCTCTATACACTCGACTCACAAGTTGTGTTTCAAAATGAATCGCTACACGGTGAAACCCAACGTCAAAGCTCGCTTCGGCGTCGAGACCGCTAGGAGGAAGGCGAACTTAATCGAGAGGTTGAGCAAGGACGTCTGTCCCAAGGGTTCAAACGGGGGACGCGAAAGGCTCTCAAGAACAAGTGGAAGGTCCCAGGAGGGGAGTAACTCACGAGTGGGAGGCTCCTCAATGAACATCCCGCGGAGAATATGACCCAAGGCGTAATTATTAGAGATAGAAGAGCCGTCGGGGAATCCCGCGTGGATGGCGGCAATGGCTGATCGGTAGTTTTTGATGCATGGTGGCTACCTTGAGGCCAGAATTAAATAAGTAGACCAGAAAATCGCCAATGTCTGTCAGAGAAGAATGGGCCGGATTAACAGCTTTCCGTCGGCACCATTTATAGAAATGTCTAAGTCGGCTGTTGTAGACCTTCCTGGTGGACGATCGACGACTGTGTGCCGCGAACGAGGCAGCTTCTGACGAAAGACCTGCTGCGCGGAAGGACTGTTTGACAATACCCAGCACGTCAGGTGAAGATCCTTTGGGGCTGGGTGCAGAATGTTCGAGCCCGGTTGGAACAGGATGTCCGGTCGATGAGGGAGAACTATCGGGTTGTGGATCAACAGGTTGACCAGACGCGGGAACCAGGCTTGCCGAGGCCAGAACGGGCCCACGAGGAGAACCTTGCAGGGTTCCTGTTCTATCTTCGAGAGAACCCGAGGAATTAAGGATATCGGGGGGAACGCGTAGGCGAACATTCCCGACCACGGAATTGACAGGGCATCGACTTGCCACGCTCGAGGGTCGGGATGCCTGGAGCCTTTGAGCGGCCTACAATGAGCCAGTCGTCTAAGTACATGAAGATCGTGATGTTGTTTCTGTGAAGGGACGCAGCCACTGATTTCACGATGCTCGTGAACACGCGAGGGGAAGTTGATAGGCCGAAGGGAAGTGCGGTGAATTCGTAAGCAGTCCCCTTGTACTGGAACCGCAGGAATCTGCGATGGCTGGGGAGAATGGGTACATGGAGATACGCGTCCTTCAGGTCGATCGAAGTAGCCCATGCAGGGACCGGAATCGAGTCGAGAATCGTCCGAAGGGAGTCCATGCGAAAACGCTTTGGGCGGATAAACCTGTTCAGGGCTTTCAGGTTGAGAATAGGCCGCCACTCTCCCGAGTCTCTTTTGGGAGTCAGGAAGAAGGTCGACTGAAAACCGGACGGATCTCCGGTTGGGACTACGCGGATAGCGTTCTTGGAGAGGAGAGACCCGATTTCCGATCCTAGAGCCAGACGTTTGGATGGATCGGTAGGAACGTGGGTCTGGCGAGTGAAGGTGTCCGACGGAGGGGGTGCTCGTGAATTCGAGAGAGTAACCGTGTCGAATTGTCTGGAGCACCCATCGGTCGGAGACGGTCCGGGTCCAGGACCCTATGAAGGCTTGAAGGCGGCCGCCCAAGGGTCCGGTTATAGGAGGCCGCTGGAGCTGAACGGAGTCATTGGCGCCAGCCCCGGGTGAACCGGGAGGCCGGAGGCTTGTAATGTCGGCCACCCAGGTTTGAGGACCGGTCTTGGCGCTGGCTTGAAGTGCGTGTCGTCGCTCTGGATGACGAGGTAAAGGGACGGCCGCGAAAGGAGCGGCCCCGGGAGGCTCCCGGATGGCCGGTCGACGACAGGCGAGCTTTAGGTTTATAAGATTTCGCCTGGGCTGGGGCGGGCTTCGCTGACTTTCGAAGATTAATCTTGTCTGTAGCTTCGATGCGTTTCGCCTCAGCTTCCATAGCTTCCTGGAATTTACCGGCGAAGAGATCCGGGCCAAAAAGGGGAAGCGACTCTAGGCGTTTCCTGGCACCCTCGGACGGGAGGAAGAGGACGTCCAGAATGTTACCTCGACGAGAAGAGGTTGATAGCGTGGAAATGCGAGCGAGGTGCTCCAGGGCCACGCGGAGGGAGTCGTCCAGGCAACGAAAAGCTGCGGAGAGCATGTCGGCGGGAATAGATGTATCTTCATCGCAGCCGCGGACAAGATATTCTGACAGGAGAAGCATGAACGACGTGACTCGGATGCCCAGCCTGGAGGCCCAGTCGGCCTTCTTAAGAGTGGTCTCCAGGTTGTTTCTGGCGGAGTCGGCCAAAAGATTGCGGGACGTTCCCGAAGCCGAACCATCTGCGGCAAGTTTGAAGAGAAGCGACGTTTTGTATGTGCTTGATGCAAAACTGGTCTAGCGGAAGCACTGGGAAGGGAGCGGTGCGGCTGGCCGGCTCACCCAAAGCCGTACGCTGCTTGAAGGACTGATGGGGAGCAGGGTCCGGCTCCGGTACAGTTGTATCTGGAAGGTTCAGAACCCGGATCATGTCCCTCTGAACTAGACGAAATTGGGTTTCTAGAGGGGATAGATTCAGTGTATCCAAGGTGTTATCACCCTCATCATAGGAATCTTGGTCTGAGAGTAAATGAGGGGAGGAACCCGCCAGAGAGGACCGTGCATGTGTGGCGGGGGTCCGGAACGCACGGCGACGATCCTCAAGTTCGGCGTCTGAGCCGGAGAAAAATGACGACGGACGAACAGAAATGGCCGGTGGAGACGGAGGAGCGCGACCCGCGGCCTGGGCCGGAGGAGGCTGGTCAGCGCGAGTAGATGGGGCGACGCTGGGGGCGATCTGACTGATGCTCGGAGCGTGTCCACCGACCGAGGCTGCCAAACCGGTCTGAGGGGCGAACTGGCCCGGGAAGTGGGCGAGTTGCCGCGAGGGGAATCCTGCCGCTGACATCGCTGAAAAGGCCTGAAACGCTTGGATCAAGGTAGCTGGAGAAAAAGTGTTCGAGCGTTCAGGGCGTTTGGCTCGGCGATGGGAATGAGATTCCGATCCCGAGGATGTATGGCGTCTCTTGCGGCGGGATTTACCTTTCTTCGTCCGGAGGCTGGAGCGATCTTCGGAAGAGGAATCGGGAGCGGACGGGGGAGCTGGAACCCCGGAGCGTGGAAAAAATTCTGAAGTGGAAGGCAGGCTCGAGGGTCCCGGGGCGGTCAATGGCCTTCGCAGCAACCCCACCGGTAGACCCAGAATGGGCGGACCGGTGGGCGTAGGTTCGGCCCGTGGAGCGGAGTAAGGCGGGGGGCCAAAAGCAAAAGACGTTCCATAGGCTAACTCCGACGGGCCAGGCACCCCACGGGTACCTGAGGCGCTAAGAACAGAGCTCGAAACCGGAACTGGTTCTGCGGTCTGGTGAAGATCCTCGGCGTGCATGGAGCGGTAAGCATATCCAGGGAGTTGAGAGGGCAATGGCGCGGGGGGCGTGCCCCGCTTGCCCTTGAAGGAAAGGTTTTCCTCGGTGGTCACGACGGAGGAGCTCGGGTGTCCGGGAGCAGAGCTCGACGCCGGAGGTAGCCCGAGAGCCCGGGAGGGCAAAAATGCAGGGGGGAGGGGGTGCCCTGCTTGCCCTTGGCCCGAGGGGTAGACTTCTGATGATGACCCTTACCGGTAGGCTGCTTTCCCTCGATGTTTAGGCCAACGTCGTCGTCGGGTCCTAGACGACGGGGTGAAATTTGCAGGCAGGGGGAGGTGACCCCAGCAAATTCACGGCCGGAGGTAGGCTCACGGGAGGGGGGTGCCACCCGACCTAAAGCCTCCGACAAAGACGGTGGAGCGTCCAGTCGCGGGAACCGCAATGTCCTTCCTCGCAGATTTGTCCATAGTGAAGTGCACGAAGGCAATCCCGGAGAAGAATCCGTTAAAAATCCACTGAAGAACTAACGATGAAGACGAACTCTACACAAGAAGAGTGAAGTACAAAACTCGTAGCGGACGAAGGATGGCGACTGAAAAACACGTCCGTTCACCATCGCGCGCTAAGAGAAAAGGGGAGTGTGTCATGGCGGGCGCGCAGGGCACGGTGGGTATTGTACAAAGCATTAGCGGATGATTTGCGCCCTCTAGGGAAATATGCACAGGTAGTGGCTCTACGGGTAAGATGAGCGCTGTAGACTCACCAATTATGCAAAAATAATGTTCATAATAGACAGTCGAAGTGACGCAGGTTGCCATGGTAATTGGCTCTAAATATTGACTCCTTAATTGCCAAAACGTTAATTGCAAAATCACATGGACACGGTTGAGTGATTGTTAGTGTAGAGCCATTGTCTTGGCGATTGTTGCCGTACCCAGTAGTATCCGCCCCGTGTCAGCCCCATACCTGTCACGTATCTGCCCCGATTCCGCCACGATTCTCCCCAAACGTCGGGGTGTCACGTGGTCAACCCTGAATAGTGTGAGTGTAAAAGCAGTGCTGTTATTCGAACCGTCAGCGCCAAATTCACGTCGAGAATCGTTTTAGTGTCTGGACTCTGGAGTGTCATGAAGGGTCTGGGAACATTCGAGGGGGTGTTGGGAGTAACATTCCGTTATCGTGCAATAATCCTGCAAGAGTCTTTGGCTGCGTTCGGGCGTGCAGTTCTCGCTACTCCGGAGTAATGCATACGCATTGCACTCGGGTCACATTACGCGAACGGCAAGTCCGCAGTCCGCATGCGCGAATGGCCATCAGTCAAGATGGCCGTCACTTGCCGTGACTACACAAAAAGCGCCGTGTCACTGCTCGCAAGAAATTGAAGAAAATACAGACCGTAAGTCGTGAGAACCTTTGATGCCATGTAAAACAAACCTTAGTGAGTTGTTGTTTCAATTATCCAGTTGACACGTTGAGCAAATTCACCACAAATCCAACTAGTCGGGTATCTATGGGGGACCCCCCGTGCACCCCCCCCAGTACTAAACCAAACCAACTTTTTTAGATGCATTTTATGGTCCTAAAACACATTTTTGATGTTAACAGTAAAAAAAACCCGATGCACTCGGGTTATTCAAAATAGCGGCCAAAATGGCGGCCAAAATGGTCAAAAATCATATATTGGCCAAATAATATGATGAAAGCACTTTAAAAATGGCTAGTTATATGTTTTTTACCCTCGCAAATTTATTTCTGGGGTCCCTTTTTCTCTATCATGCTTCAAATTTAAAATGGTGGCCAATATGGAGGCCAATATGGCTGCCAAAAGTGGCCAACTGTAAGCAAAATGATATATAATGGACAAAACTAATGATAAACACATACATAACAGAAGTTATATGTTTTTGACCTTCGCAAATTTATTTCTGGGGTCCCTTTTTTTCTATCATGCTTCAAATTCAAATTGGCGGCTAATATGGAGGCCAATATGGCTGCCAAAAGTGGCCAACTGTGAGCAAAATGATATATAATGGACAAAAATAATAATAAACACATAACAAAAGTTACATGTTTTTGACCCTCGCAAATTTATTTCTGGGGTTCCCTATTTTACTATCATGCTTCAAGTTAAATGTGGCGGCCAATATGGCGGCCAATATGGCGGCCAATATGGCACAATATGAAGAAAAAAAAAGATATATAATGGACAAAAAATAATGATAAACACATACATTAAAGGCAACCACCCAGAACTAACCCACACCAACTTATTGGGACCCCTTTGTGATCCTATAGCATATTTAGCATGTTAACAATACAATAAAATGCTCTTGAGATATCTAAAATGGCGGCCAATATGGCCACTAAAAATGGTCCAAAATGAAAAAGATCATACATGTATATTAGCCAAATAATGACAATTTTTTATAAAGTTGCTAGTTATGTTTCTTACCCTCGCAAATTTTATTTTTTGAGGCACCTCAAAAGTTGAGGGTTTTCTACCATGCTCCAAATAAAAAATGGCTGCCAAAAGCGGCCATATATGAGGAGAATGTTATATAATGGGCCAAAAACAACCCACAGCTTGAAGATGGCGATCACTGTAGCTGCCAAAAGTAGATAAATATGAGAAACATTAAACATATAAAGAGAAAAATATAAAAAACTGTTGCACCTTCAATCAAGAACTAAAGCACACCAACTTTTGAGGTGCCTTTTGATGTCACAAAACATGTTAATTAACAATGGTCTGGCCATCAATATGGCTGTCAAGTGTAGCTGAATGTAAGAAAAATGATATCTAATCGGCCAAAAACAAATTATGAAACATAAACTAAATGATGTTGTTCACCCTTATCAGTTGTCATCTTGGTATACTTATCATGTTTGAAGTTAAATGAGGCTGGTATGACCACCAAAATGGTTTTTCAGGTCTACAAAAAATATTAAATATCCTCAGTATTTGTTTCCATGATCACAACAAATATGATCTGAGAGATACAGATATGGGATCACGAGACAATGGGGTGTTTGTAGTTCGTGAAGAGGGAGTCTAAAGTTGAAAAGAACGATTCCACAGAAATCAACGGTATTGAAGTGGGCATAATTATTGGGGTACACAAAATGTGAACAACTCAATACAATTTGAATTTGGATGTGCTTATAGAGCAGTTTAACTGTACACTCCTCAACATGATAGAAACCAGCAAACAACAGATTAGGATCGGCAGTTGTCCTGTGCGATATTTCCATACAGATGCATCACTTGGGTCTACATGTACTGGGGACACACCTATCCAATATGGCAATGCTACGGTGAGGGAAGTTTCAGTTTCACTGGATCTCTTAGTGAAGGATCCCTTAAGCGAGCAAGGGAAAACGCACTAGCCCAGCCAGCACAGCAGACATGTTTCTCATTTGGCCTCTTTTGTCAGCCATGCTGATCGCACATTATGGAAGATAAAGTAACAAAAGGATAGCGTAAAGATGATTGTTGAGGGTAGAAAACATACCAGTAACTAACCATTTTATTAATTTTTATTGCATCATATGGGTGATATGATTTGTCAGCCATATTGGCCGGCATCTTGGATATCTCAAGGGCCGCAGGGTTTTTATCTGTTAAAATCCAAATAGTTTTCGTGGATCAACGCACCCAAAGGTTGTTATTGGGGTGTGGGGGGAGGGGGGTGGGTTATTAAATTCATTTATTTAACTTATTTTGGCAGCCATATATTGGTTGTATAATAAATATGGGTCAAGAACATATGAATAGCAATTTATAAATGCTAATTATTTGGCTTATGATATGCTTTTAATTTTAATAATGTTAACATCTAAAACTGTTTCAGGACTCTAAAAGGCATCATAAAAAGTTGGTAAGGTTAGTTTAGCGGAAGGGGGTTGCATTTCATTTATGCATTGTTTTTTGGTCATTGTATATCATTTTTCTTACATTTGGCCACTGTCGGCAGCCATATTGGTCGCCAATTTTGAATTTAGAGCATGATGTATAATAGAAAAATAGGGATGCCTAACAAAAAAAATAAAAACGGTCAAAAGCAAATAACTAGCAATTTTATAAATGATTTTATCATATTATATTTGGCTAATATATGATCTTTTCCATTTGGGACATATGGCGGCCATACTGGCCGCCATAATGGTCATCTCCATAGCATTTTATCTTCTTGTTAGCATCCCATGTGCTTCAGGATCATAAAAGACACCCTAAAAGGTTGTAAGTTTGATTGCATTTAATGTACATGTATTTTTTTGTCCATTATACATGTATATCATTTTTCTCACATTGACCACTTTTGGCAGCCATATTGGCCGCCATTTTGAATTTGAAGCATGATAGAAAAAAGGGGACCCCAGAAATAAATTTGCGAGGGTCAAAAACATAACTTTTGTTATGTATGTGTTTATCATTATTTTTGTCCATTATATATCATTTTGCTCACAGTTGGCCACTTTTGGCAGCCACTTTTGGCAGCCATATTGGCCTCCATATTGGCCTCCATATTGGCCGCCATTTTAAATTTAAAGCATGATAGAAAAAAAGGGACACCAGAAATAAATTTACTTACACATTGTAAGTTAATTCTGGTGATTGCATTTAATGTACATGTATGTATTTTTTGTCCATTATATCATTTTTCTCATATTGACCACTTTTGGCAGCCATATTGGCCGCCATTTTGAATTTGAAGCATGATAGAAAAAAGGGGACCCCAGAAATAAATTTGCGAGGGTCAAAAACATAACTTTTGTTATGTATGTGTTTATCATTATTTTTGTCCATTATATATCATTTTGCTCACAGTTGGCCACTTTTGGCAGCCACTTTTGGCAGCCATATTGGCCTCCATATTGGCCTCCATATTGGCCGCCATTTTAAATTTAAAGCATGATAGAAAAAAAGGGACACCAGAAATAAATTTACTTACACATTGTAAGTTAATTCTGGTGATTGCATTTAATGTACATGTATGTATTTTTTGTCCATTATATCATTTTTCTCATATTGACCACTTTTGGCAGCCATATTGGCCGCCATTTTGAATTTGAAGCATGATAGAAAAAAGGGGACCCCAGAAATAAATTTGCGAAGGTCAAAAACATACCGTAACTTTTGTTATGTATGTGTTAATCATTATTTTTGTCCATTAAATATCATTTTGCACACAGTTGGCCACTTTTGGCAGCCATATTGGCCTCCATATTGGCCGCCATTTTGAATTTGAAGCATGATAGAAAAAAAGGGACCCCAGAAATAAATTTGCGAGGGTAACAAACATATAACTAGCCATTTTTTAAGTGCTTTCATCATATTATTTGGCCAATATATGATTTTTGACCATTTTGGCCACCATTTTGGCCGCCATTTTGAATAACCCGAGTGCATCGGGTTTTTTTTACTGTTAACATCAAAAATGTGTTTTAGGACCATAAAATGCACCTAAAAAAGTTTGTTTGGTTTAGTACTGGGGGGGGTGCACGGGGGGTCCCCCATAGATACCCGACTAAACCTATATCCCGCCATCTTCGTACTAATCACATGGCACTCGTCAGGAGTAAGACTAAGAGCGCACTCCCCATTTGTTGGGGAGTACCGAGAGCATACTTTCACTGACCCGAGTGTCGTTATTCTTGCCGTTCGCGCGCGCAGTAGTCAAGTATGCTTGTGTTAACACGAGTACACGCCCTTACGCAGCCCTTAAGAGTCCATGAGGGATTGGGATCACGATCGGGGAGGATATGTGTCAGAATCATTGAACATATGTTACCATGTCGTTAATGTCGAGGTGCTTTCAAGCGGTTTTCAACCCGACAGCATTCGAGGGGCTGGATCGTGCGATCCTCGGCGATTCTCCCGAAACTGACAATCGAGGGGGAATCGGGACCGACAATTGGCATAGTGTAACCAAAGAATTGGTTACTGCCATGACTCGTGACACATGCCATGGGGTCTGGTTTCAAATAGTTGGTTCGAATAATAGTAAAACAATCTAGTGATTGAGTGATGTTAGTCAAACCTCAGGGTGTGGGGTGGGGGGTGGGGGAGCTTTTTCTAAAAAGATGAACCAATCTGGGGGTGGAGGGTGATTTGTAACTTGTGTCTCATCCATTTTTGCACTGCAGAATTACTTCTTTTCTTTTGGGAACCAATTGCAAACTTTTGATATACATGTACACTTTTGATTTTCAATTGGAAGTGCCCCTTACAAATGCTCAAGATACCCCTTTACAGTGCTCCATGAATGAGGAATAATTCAGACCCAGAAAAGACTGGAAACAAGCTTGTTTTTAATAAACTTGATACTATAATAAAATCATTGATTTTTCTGCTATAAACCTACATGATTTGTACAGTATGTATGTTGCATTTTGGCCAAAGATAGGCCCTGACTATAGCAGATCCCAAGACGATAAGTCCTGAACTCAGAAAATCTAGGACGGAATATTTTTCTACTTCGTCGGGGCACTCAGAATCAGCCAAAGCATCAAAAAGATGCAGTAAAGGTAAAACAGCCTTCAACATGTGGTTATGTGCCAACTTTACCTTGTCGTTAGCAGACACTAGGGAGGAATTTGCCTGTTTGAAGACTTTACGGAGGCCATCAGGAAGCTTGCTCTGCGGGCACCTCGTGTGTGCTTAATTCATCTTTGAGATCATCACCTGAGCTAAACGTTTATTGGTGCGGAGCTCCTTCCACCATTGAATAACCTTCTCAGACACGACATTTCCGGATTCTTTCTTGTGTGGATTGCCCTTAAAATCCCGAGTAGATGGAGCACGCGAGACCAAAGAATGTAAAGAAACAACGGAATTGTCATCACTACTGTTGCGTTAAGTCGAAGCTTTCGTATGGGATTCAGTATAGCGTCGTCAGTAACGGTAGCTTGCTTGCCCGAAGAAATAGGGAGGTTTCGGTCGCTATACGGTTACTTAGGCAAGACGACGACTATTAGTGAATTTTACGTCATCGATTTGTGCGTAGCCTATACTTGTGGCGTTTACAGAAATATCCCAAGTGTTGTTTTGTTGTTTACACTGATAGCAACGTCTCTACACCTTAGTGAACAACGGACAGCGAAATGTAACGATTTTGAGGTTTGGCTATAGTCGTAGTCACTAACCGTGCACACCGAAACCTCACTAATAACGCCAGACGACGACTGACGGAAACCACTGGCCCGGCATCGGGCCGGGGCTGTTATCGGGGCCGACATCGCACCCGGGATATACCTGCCCAAGAAGAAGGAACGCAGTATGGTTGCACCGCCGGCATTGGTGTCCATGGAAACAAAGGTGTTGAAAAGGCATTCTAGGTTGGAAGATTCTGCGCTTGCAAAACCGGATGGCCAGCAAAATATTCATTCCAACTGGGGGTGTGAACGGTAGACGAAGCCCCGTGAGCAGAACGACTAGCCAATGACTCGCTTGTCGATGTATACCATGCCACATATCAGACCGCCATCTTGTGCTTGCAGACCACAATGCTTTAAAAATTCACGCAGACCTGTTGGTACTGAAGATTTCTCAGCCAGCGAACAGTGATCAGCACAGAAAGTCTTCTCAAGGAGCGGGGACTCGGTGCAGACATTAGGGAGGCTCGGAACAGAGATGCCCCACACTTTGTTCTAGTGGAATAAGATAACTGCACTATAATTGCCATGCAACAGGCAAGGTTAAAGCTAACATGATCATCTCCTGAAAATTCAATGAAACGAATAAAAGCTACGTATAGGCCTACCCTCAAAATGGCTTCACATTAACATACTGCCAACATTGCCCAGTAAACAAAATATGACTGTAGTAAAACGTACTGCACCCGTTTTCATGTACACAACACATGCGGCACGCGCAGAGAGTCAGGTCAAGTCAACCGTTCCGATTGTTCCGAATGTTAACACTTTTAACACTTACAAATCAGAACAAAACGAACAGAGCACACTTTTTAAAATGTTGAGTTCACACTAACCGGTTATTTTTGGAACAACATATATACAAAAGAGATATTCATTTGATGCTAATGCAACTCCGTGATGCTAACGCATCTCCGATTTCCACCATGCATGACCTACATGTACATGTCATTCCGACTTAACTCTTGACTAGTGTTTTAAATGTACAACGTTACCGCGAAAAGTCCCATTTTATATTGGATTGTGCAGCGGGTACAATGTATGTAAACTACTAGTATATACACAAGAATATGTACATGTATATACTCTAAAAACAGATTGGTTGAATTCAACCAATTGGTTGGTAGATATGTGTCCAACCAATATATTGGTTAAAATAACCAGTCATATTGGTTAAAATGACCAATCCGTATTGGTATTGGTTAAAATGACAAATCCAATACGGATTGGTAATTTTAACCAATATGATTGGTTATAATAACCAATATGATTGGTTATTTTAACCAATATATTGGTTGGACACATATCTACCAACCAATTGGTTGAATTCAACCAATCTGTTTTTATTGTCACATTATGACTAATAAGCAACAAGGAACAAAGTCTACATAATGTCTACTGCTGATTGAGGGCATGTACAATACCTCTAATTTGTGCATGCAGTGGGGAAAACTCAACTTCCACAGACCATCAGCAACAAAGACCGGACCGCAACCTGTGAGGAAAAACAAAAAGCCAGAAAAAAATAGGACTTCACACTTGGCTGTGTACATAAAAAGGTACATGCATATTTTCAAAGAACAGACACACATACCTTTCTCAGAACACTTTGCATGGATGGCACACCGCGTGTTCATATGTTTCTCTTCGACGGATGGAAACAATTAACTTTATTACTTCCTCGCGATCACCGTCAGTTTTAACCAACTGGAACTGGTCCAGCTGGTCTCGTCGACGCAGTTCTTCTTCGAGTTCCCCATTGAAAAAAATTGAGGAGGCACATTTGGCAGTTATACCTACAATGTAAAAAAACAAAATGTAAGGGAGAAAATCAAAGAGAATTTACAGTCAATCAAGCCGAGCCACGGCGACCATTTAGGGTCAATTACAACAGAGCTATACGCAGACAGCACCCACCCAGTGCATCAGCATAGTAGGGACCATTACAAATACGAAAGAAGAAGAAGAAGAAGACCATTACAAATGATACGCGTACAGGAAACGTATGCATATGCGGCTCGGGAAAATCGGGTGGTTGTATCACAATTGTGCGTGTTTATTCAAGAAATTAGCGCATGTGTACATGAGCATATTGATGTGAAATTCTCATTACTTGTGTTGTTTCAGATTAATACCCACGCAAAATCGTGATACAACCACCCGATTTTTCCGAGCCGCATATGTTTCCCGTACGCGTATCATTTCTAATGGTCCCTGGCCCTATTGATTACAAACAGAAGCATGTGCTTGTGAGCAGTACTCAGGCGTATACCATACGTACTGTTTCAATATGCAATAGCCTTTAGTGAATTTTGGTTTCCATGTTGGGCGATTCGCTGTTTAAAGGTATTTTACGAATTACATCTTTTTATTCGTAAGCGCACGGATACGACATAGGTTGCGACGTCATACACGTCTCTCACTATCTGCTACGCATTTGCACGGCACGGATATCGAGCTCGCTATGCGCAAGCGTTTTTCCTCGTTTTTCGTTGCGTTCACGTAGCCGGGTTGAAAAGGGTGTGAATTATGAATGTCTACAAACTTGTTAAGTGCATTTCAAAGCTTTGGATTAAAAGTTACATTAGTATCAAAGCTGTGTTGTGTTGGGTAATTTTTTTCCGCTGTCAGAAATGGACGCCTTTTAGCTAACACGCTGTAGTTTTAAAGTTTGGAAACCACAGACATGCCATTAAAGGCACAGGCTCGTCAGCAATGCGCGCCCGCCAAATTCGTGCTCGAAACACGCAGCTCTGTGCCTTTGCTATGGAGCTGCGTATTGCGTGGCACACATTTGGCGGGCGCGCATTGCTGACGAGCCTGTGCCTTTAACGGTTACGGATAGCTAAACGTATGAGTACGTGTATCTGTCGGCTCGCAAAACCTTAGTCTGGTACCCGGACCAAAAATCTTTTGACTAGACTGAATTTAAGGTCCGGCAGCCGCCAATTTCGCCATTTTGAAACAGGAGGAATTCCTCCTTTTTCCGAAGGTTCCCGAAGTTACCCGAATGCACGTCCGGTCGTTACCGTTAATCGTCGGGTACACTTCGTCATTGTTTCGAGAATTTGAATTGACGTCGCGTGCACGTACGTACGCGTGTGTGTGCGTGTGTATTTATGGTGATGCCACGGATTTAAAACTACGCAGTGGCTGTCACTGTGTCAGTCGCTATAGTTACGGGATTACAACAGCAGATTAAAAGTAATGTACTAGTACATTATGGAGCTCGATCACTGGGTGATGCAGACAAGGTTTGAATTTTCGTTTTGATGCTAGCCTATGATGTATATTAAAATGGGCATATTTAATATTTTAAGGTTAATATATTAAATTTGTATTGGTCAAATATGTAATAACCCCTTTCAAATTGTTGTACACTCATGCCATATAGCGCGCAGCGCGCTTTGAAAATTAACGGTTATGTGTTTCTAAAAATAAATGCATGACGTAATGCTTAAAGTGCTATTTTAAACACCACAGTAGCCGGTCCACATATACCTGTAAACAACGTACACTGAGGACTACGTGTACAACACCGAGGACGTAGTTTGCGACCGCGTGCTTATATAGCCAGCCTCAGTAAAACGAATTGCGTAATAGCCCCAAATACAATTGCCACACCATAATAAGGCCTAAATGCCTCTGCTTAAAATGATTTCTTGCCAAAACTTAGATAAATAAGAATACCAAAGTCGTCCCCTGAATACAAACTGGGGAAAAAACACCTTTTTGCCCTGATTTTATTTCAAATGTGATTGTCCATAGGATGGTTATTTAAAATGCGTCATTTTGATGAACCTGACATAATTGTTTGACAGAGGGTTGGTAAAGTGGAGAACGGTTGTCTCGGTCGACCGAGAAGGAGGAGCAACCAATTTAATCCAAAATAAGCCCGGGCAGACGCCATCAAACGGAATCAAAATGAAATATTTGATATTTTGTCAATTTGAAAGCTGGGAAGAGTTTATTATTCTGGCCATATTGACAAAGCGATCCGACGTCATTGTCTTATCCAACGGTTTACCGCCGAACTGAAATAGTATAAATATAATATATATCTTATTAGTTTCTGGGGGTCAACCGTTGCAGTCTCGTCGAATGGGGGCGCTATTAAATACAATAATCACATGTATTTGCCAAACAAAACATACTACAGGCCTGGAATACAAACAAATAAATAAATAAATATTTTTCTTGTAAATTGCAGTAATGAAATGAGGAAATAAATACGAAATGAAACACAAGAGAAACGAAATATGTTTAACTGTCTGGACGGTCGACCCTTGTCGAAAGACCAGTGAACATATATACCTTTCGACCCTTGGCAGAATGCCAAGCAATTAACATTGTAAGTACATGTGTTCTACACCTGTTGATGAATACAGGGAACCGGGGGCGCGTTCAATAGCGCAATACGTATGCATACCGTACCGACAATACCTTCAACTTCAAAGATATAGGAAAATACCCATTACTGGCATACCTATTGCGCTATTGAACACGCCCCATGACAATGCAATACAAATATGTGCGTGGGGAAGTTTTTTCTACAAAAGTCAACAGTATCCTAGCTGTAGCCGTCAGTTGCAGAATCGGCATCACAGTGAAAAACACCATATTAACAGGGACGGATCTAGGAATTATTTTCAAGGGAGGAGGTGTTCTGCCAATGCGAGTGCCGACAAATTTGTGGGGCGAGGGTTACCATTAATATTTATATCGGCATGTTGCCGACACTGGCGGACTCGCAGAACATGTATTACATTTAAAATTTAGCCAGAGCAGGGGGAGCGGTGTTTGACCACGCCTCCCCCCTCAACCCCCCCCCCCCCCCCCCCAACTCCCACCCCCACCCCCCACCTCCTCCCGTACGCCAGCCCCGCCCCCTCCCCGCCCCCCTCCCCCCATTTCAATGTTGTTCGGAGTTGCGTCCGCCGCGGCGAGTCCCAGGCCCAACATTGAAATAGGGGGGGGGGGAGGGGGGGAGGGGGGGGAGGGGGGGAGGGGGGGGGAGGGGGAGGGGGGGGAGGGGGGGGGAGGGGGAGGGGGGGGAGGGGGAGGGAGGGGGAGGGGGAGGGAGGGGGAGAGGGGGAGGGGGAGGGGGGAGGGGGAGGGGGGAGGGGGAGGGGGGAGGGGGAGGGGGGAGGGGGAGGGGGGAGGGGGAGGGGGGAGGGGGAGGGGGGAGGGGGAGGGGGGAGGGGGAGGGGGGAGGGGGAGGGGGGAGGGGGAGGGGGGAGGGGGAGGGGGGAGGGGGGGGGGAGGAGGGGGGGGGGGAGGAGGGGGGGGGGAGGGGGGGAGGGGGGGTTGTCGAGATTGGCTCATTAAGTTCAGTAATTTTCGGCAAAGAAGCGAGGATGGTATTTATGATAAATATGAAAGGCCCGCCTCCCACCCATACATGTAACACTGTGTAGTTAAAAAAATACTTGCCATTTCTGTAGTAATCACAAACCGAGGACGAGCTCGGTTTGCAGGCCGCCCTCGGTTTGTGTGAGTGTAACCACATACAAGACCTCGATTCGCATCTTGGACAAGTCCTCATATTCAGTCGTTGTATGTGGAATATGTGGAGCGGGAACCAGTCTAGCAAAACCTCTCTAGTGTGTGCTAAGATACATGTACATGTAGCTATCGACCCTGAAACAAGGATCTTTGAATCGGTGCTTTTCATGCTCCAAGCACTGAGACCATATTGCTGCATATGCCGTATGTCATCATTTTTGCGATGGCTTGAGAATATCAACAGTATCTAAGTCAGCGAGTTTAACTTTGCAATCAGTCTTTAACAAGTATACCGAAATAATGACTTTGTGTAAAGAAATTACAGTTTGCTTTTTGTTCTATTTTATTTTGCAGTCCACACTTCAAGGCATCAATTAAAGGCAGAGGGTCGTCAGCAATGCGTGCACGCCAAATTCGTGCCACGGAATACGCAGCACGAATTTGGCCCACGCGCATTGCTGACGAGCCTGTGTCTTTAGGCCTAAGCAAAATCAGAAATCTAAAAAGGAACATTAAAAACGAGATACTTACCAGAATGCCTGGGCAGGTGGAAGGCCTCGTTGTAAGACTCGGAAAACCCAACAAAACTAACCCAGGAATGATTTCTGATGCAGAAAAGTAAAAGAAAATGGGATAAATAAAACAAAATTACAACCACAAAAGCTGCTTTTACTAATTTTAAAAAACTATACGCTTATTACATGTAAAAAATGTAATTTGATACTTTTATTTAAAAATAGGATCAGACAAAGACCAAACAAATTATCTGCAAATTACCCACACCCCATATGGGGGTTGGGGGGGGGGGGGGGGGTGTGGGGGAGGGGGGGGGGGGTTATCTTGTACACTAACTGAAGACAATTTTTGAAGGAGAAAATTTGATTTTTCTACAGAAAAGCAACATTTGCGACAAAAGTGCAAGTGCGAAGTATATCTTACAATTACATTATCTGTTGATTCCAGGCAGTAATTTCCTTAAAAATGGGTGCAGGTCAACTCGACCGTTGTACCCAACTCGATCGAAGGAGTCAACTCGTGCGAAGGAGTCAACTCGAGCGTTGTACCTTTTATAGCTCGAGCGTTGTACAAACTCGACCGTTGTACAAACCCGGGACAACTCGAACCCTTTCTATCATGCATGTACGTGCGCGCGCCACTTTATGAAACTGTTTCACTAACTTGTTTTTGTAGAGACTTTTTTCCGGCACTTTTTCCCCTACTTGGAACGACACTTTTACCCTGAAGTTTGCAGGACCTTTATCGGGAATTTGCCGGGACGTTTGCCAAGACTTTCAGACTTTTGGCGTCAGTTTTGGTGTCACTTTTGCCGGCAATAATTTCACCCGATTTCAGGCGCAATTTTTGCCACATCATTTCCTGGCACTTTTGCGCAATTTTGGCGGGAAATTTGCGGGGAAATTTGCGGGGATATTTCCCAGGACTTTGTTGAAACTTTCGCCGTGATATCTGTTTCGACTTTACTGACTTTTGCCGCGATGTTTGCTGGAACTTTTGGGGACGTTTCGCAGGACATTTAAAAAGTTACGAAAATGATAACAAAAAAGGGGTACGAGTTGTCTCGGGTTCGAGTTGTCCCGGGTACGAGTTGTCTCGGGTCCGAGTTGTCTAGTATTCCGACGGTCGAGCTGGGAGGAGTTGAGTTGGTAAACGGTTGAGTTTACTGCAAACCATTCAAAGAGCATACTTACGCAAGACTGCACTGCATATCAAACAAAGCCCGCTCAACAAAAACAGCATCGTTCACTTCAATCGCGGGCTGGCGTTGTGGATAATACATCCAGGGCCAGGTTTTACCACTTCCGTATACATCATACTGTCTTGTACATGTATCTGTGTACACAGGGGTTTATGGGGTACATGCATTGTTGTCATATTTTCCCTTTTCTTTAGAATTCCTCTGTGGGGTACCACTGTTCCTTTTGAATTTCTTTATGGGGTACCATTGTTCCATTGTGTTTGGTACCCCACAAGTGTGTCTGTGTTAGACCACTTTGTCACACTTGCGACACCTTAAACCGACTTTTACGGCTTCTTTTAATCCACTGACGGTGAAAAATCTGACATTGACATGATCGTGGTTGCCCGTTAATTTGTTAGAACAAGACAAACAATGAGAAGTAGGTGGGGCGAAGATAAACTCGGGGTGGGATGTTGCTGGAAGAGTAGATGTCGATGAAGATGAAGCCGATGAAGATGAAGCCGGACTCGAAGTAGAACGCAGTGAACTTGAACAAGCAATGTGCATAAGTACGGATCTGCAGACATGGACTTCACTAAAACACTTTGTTATTTCCACAAAATTGAAGAGCGTATTGGATTCTGTGGACCTCCTCAAAACCGAAATTAAAAATGAGGACCGCTAGCTTTTCACTTGACGACAGATGACCCGATAAATGAAAATCAAACTCTAATACATGTGTACTTGCTTAACAGCAGTTCTAATGTTCTGGAATGAATCTTTTTCCCGGGTCAACTTGGTATAATCAATTTTAAACTTCTTCGGACGGGAAGACATGCCGCCAGCATTGTAGGCTGAGATATTAAGGCTGAGATATTAACAAACTTAGACAAGCGGGAAAGAAACAGTGCAAAAAGATCGATCGGTAATGGCAAGCATTAGGGACAAGGCACATGGCGCCACACGGCGTGGTACCCTCAACCGGTTAGCCCTCAACCAAACAATTCAATTAGTATTGAAGATGTACCATGCACCAGACTAAATCCTGGTCCCTTACACTGAGTAGTTCAATTAATATACATGTGGCAGGACACCAGCGATGTGTAGCGGTTGTAGCAACGCTACAAACTATCATAGGCATTATTGCTGGTCTCAAATGTGGCACCAAATGTGTCGATGGAGGGTTAAACACGTTCGGAGGCGGCTTCGTTGTCGGAGTAAGCTTTGTTGGGCTATTTTGGGCCCGAAATAGACCCATGCATTATTCTGAAGCGCCTTCGAGAGTAAAATAATTAGATATATCCTGAAAAGACGCCGTCAAATCTGGCCGTTTTTTAGCACTTTTGAAAAATTCAAGGTCACGTGACTTTTCGGAACCAAATTCTGGTTCCGAAAAGTCACGTGGTCTTGTGAGTTAGTTGTATTTCCAGCCGTATAAAAGTTTGTTACTGCAGAACTGCACCAAATTCAACTCCGATTTCCCCCCAATATTTATAAGTAATTGACAAAAGAGAGACTACAGGTATGAAACAAAGTTAAACATAAGTATGAAAATTGTTTGTTTCGAGAGTCCGGAGGACGGGAGCGAGGGCGTGCTACGGCAGGCTACCGTGGAGTGTAGGATATTTGCCCCGCGCAGCACGGCAAGAAGCCTGAGTGCACACACACGGGTGCGCTTGTTCTATACCAAACAATCGTGGACGTTTTAGGGAGGTCTAACAAAGAGAACAATATTGAAAGAAATGGCGACTAGTAGGCGGAATTAAATCACCAAATCACAATATTTTAATTATCGATGCTCCAGGAATTGCCCATTAATTAAAGTTGCAGGTCAAAGGTCAGGTGACGGTGGGGTTAAGGTTATATGGATGAAGGAACTGGCAGAGTTGCAATAATGACTGGAAGTAGCTCCTTCTACGGGTTTAAGTCATGCAAGGTTTCATGCCAGAGAAGGTTGCAGCATGCCAAATTCTACAAGAAAACCAAATTAATACAATCATAAGTTTACGTGCAAAATGACGGTAATACATGTATAATGTACATGGCGGTTCATGCACCCAAAATACTGGTTATAAATTTGCCTTATTAAACAAATCTTCGGATACATCAGCAAGAAAATGAGTCCTTACTTGTCCTCATAACTAATTAAGAGATTAGGCATTATACATGTAGGTTCAACACAACAAAACCTTATACGAACGCTAAATTACATGAAAAACATGCGGGTGTTGCATGGACTATGCATAAACACAACGGCAACATTGTAAACAATTACGTGATAAACTAGCCAACAAATTATCTCTTTTATCATCTAAATGGGTACTCACTTTAATTAATCACGCATGGCACAGAAGCAGAACCTTCCAAATGACTAGTTAATTACAGTTAGTCTGAGATTTATGATTAATTGGATGGATAATTGTGGTTAAAATTGGCACATGTTTATCGGCGATCATCAGAATCGTACAGAACTCGAAGAATCAATGTCAACAGAGGGCGCTATACCACTTTAACAGTACTCATCTCACTTTCGCACAAATATCGTCCGCGATTGGCAAGCGAACGTCCGCGATTCGCTCCTGTACAAAACCAACGAGAGTAAGGAAAAATAGACTATGTCCAAACAGAAGAGGAACAAGGGGACGTCCGCGATTGTATGTGGATTCACACCTACATGTGTTGCTCCGGTGTACGTTCGTGAAGAAAAAAACATGATGCCAACTCCTCAAAAGAAAACGGAAATTCCTATTCGGTCGTCCGGGCTGTCTAGTGAAATCGTGAGCAGAAAATTGGAGATATCCTGAGCAGGAGAAGAGCGAATTGTTTGTGACAAAGTCGTGAGGCTCGCGCGTAGTTGCAACGGCTGGTAAAGCGTACAATAACCCGTCTTTTGACCGTTTTTGTTAATTTTGAACTTCTTTAGTAAATTACGGGATATTTTGATGATCTTTTTTCACAACGATCATCAAAAAGGTATTGTCAATGCTGCTACATCACTAAATCATGTAAACAGTAGGCCGGTGTGTACCTTTAACCGAAGAGGCAGCAGTTGTAGCGGGCTGTGCAGATATGGCAGCCCGGTGTCCGGGAGGTTGGGCATGGCGACCCGTGACCCCCAAAACCGCCCGCCCATGATATGCCAGGCGGTGCATGGCTGCCGATCTTGAGTCTCCGCTTGTAGATCCCGCGGTGATCGGTAGAAATTTCTTTAGCGGCCAACGCTAAAATATCTACACATACGAACGTCATTTTCCGCGTCCGGAGCTGAAGCAATACTCGCCGAGACCGTAGAAACTCTGTGCCGTGCACGTGAGCTTTCTTTGGGCATGGTTACCGCGTAAAACCTGTTGGACAAAAACAGCAAAAAAGTACACCACGAAGAAAAAATTGAGTCGTGAAAAAATACGTCCGATGACACTGCACACAAACGACAAAAGACATGGGATACTGGAAGATGCAGGCTATTCCTTGGAGTCGCTCTTGCGTGAATTATTGAATGTCTAATGAGGTACGTCCATTCAAGGGTGGATCAGATTGCAACACATGGACAATCTACAATAGGGACGTTCGAGATGCTTACACCGGGTAACACGTACACCAGGGGAAGCCCCTAGAAGATGCAAAACGAACGACACAGGGTCTCGCTTTGAATTATGGGAACACGTGGTCAAAAGTTGTTGCCGGGTGGGGCTTTATAAACGCTGTTATCGTTT
This sequence comes from Henricia sp. BOLD:AAB3569, assembly GCA_037783545.1. Lineage (NCBI taxonomy): Eukaryota > Metazoa > Echinodermata > Asteroidea > Spinulosida > Echinasteridae > Henricia > Henricia sp. BOLD:AAB3569. The sequence continues at coordinate 739,544 of JBBELK010000209.1, read as the reverse complement.
GACTCACTATGAAAAATGAAGCCGACGCCACGCAAACATTTTTGTCGTAAAACGTACCGCAATAAACTTCGTCAATACCCACAGACATCTACTGATTCAGCAAAATGTATTTACAGCCCTATTCCCTCCTATTTTGTGTCATAAAATCTGTGTTTTTCTTCGTACTCACGTCACGATTCCAAACTGTCCGGCATGTTTTACTACTCGCGGTTACTAGGTGACGTCATTACACCTTGCTTTATAACACAGACCCGCCCGCGAGCTCGGGCAGTGGTGGCTGCCACCGGGGCAGCCTCGTGTAGCACGTGATGGCTAAAAGAACGCTCCGGTGTAAGTTGGTGTCACCCGGTGTCAGCATCTCGAACGCCCCTAGTGTGAGTCTCTTCGGAATTGGCGATATATATAATTGAATTAAATTACATCAAAGTTACTCCGGCGTGTGTTTACTAAACGCAACAGCCGCCTCTTCTCACAGATTTGCGTGGTTAATCTCAGGATGGTGGCCGGGCCCCCGTTCTTTGCCCGTTTCTAGTTCTAGAGCCGTATATTTACATCCTGAGATATCAGGGAATTTCCACTCTGCAAAGCGACGTAACAATACCCTGAGGAAACACACGCAAATCTGTGGAGTGAGCCGGCTGTTGTCTTGAGCCAACTCACGCCCGAGTCATTTTGATGTAATTTAATCAATTTGGTCATGATATGCCGAAAAGAAACGATTTCTATACTTTCCAGAAATTGTATTGGGTTCCGTTCCTTATGACTGTCCCATTCCTACCAAACTTTTAAACGACGATCTTAATTTACTCCGCAGTTTTTCAAATTAATAACAGGGATGCATGCTGACGAATGTAATGAAACGGATTCCCCAGTATGCTTTAAATAGCAGCCATTGGCGTACGGGTTCTTTCCTCGCCTTTCACCTCTGGGGTCCCGGGTTCGAATCCGGGGCGTGTATGTGGATTGGGTTTGCAGTCCCTACTTGACCGCGTGGGTTTTCCCCTGTGGCATTTCTCTGGGGGTTTTCCTCCCACTTCTAAAACTGCAACTCCTTCTTCGTCATCTCAAGTTGATAATATAGTATAGTTAAAGCTAAAACCGTATAGTTGATGGCATAAAGGGCCTTAGTTGCCGAAGATGCCATAAAAATATACAACAACAACAACAAATAGCAGCCAATCGTCGACGCGGACCACGGCCAGCATTACCGAGTACATGTATCACATGCATGCACGGTGTTTACAATCTGCGCGCGTTACATTTGAATGCCTGCAATCATGCTGCAATGCACTGCCAAGCGTCCTGATTGGTCCAGCAGAGGCGACAAGATTTCTGTCGCTAGTCCCACCGCGAAATGGGGCCTTTTTCAACAGGGCCACTGTACGCAGGAGTTAGGGAGTGCGTTAAAGGGGCACTGTTGCAAGAGGATGTATATTTACGGCTCTGCCCGTTTCCTTCTAAGTGCGCCCTCTTTCTGGGTGCTGGTACCCGTGTCTGGCAGTGGAAACGAAATTGCATGCATCAGACCATGATCAGACTCAGCAGCAAAACTAGATACACATGTGTACAATACTAGTACTGCACCGCCTTTCGATTTCGAGTTTCGCATTTGAGGCATGTCTGCGCTGCCCGCGTGGTGAGTTGAGGCATACGGTAGGGTAAAAGCCGGTTGGCTTGAGTCATTTGTGTGAGTTGGTGTAATGGATTCCATTTCGAAGATCACTGGTGATACCTTGTATAATCTATAAGATCTTCAAACTGAATCAGTCTCCTGAAACTAAAAGCGAGCGTCTGAGGAAAAATCTTCCAAACTGAGAAGGGCTCGCGGACTCAAGTGGACGACTCAAGTGGACGTCCTGCATGCACTGCAGTGTGTATAGTCTGAAACCAACGATGGAGGTGAATGCTGAAAGAGATTGCAGTGTCCTGGGAGGACTTTTTCAGACCATCATCAATGACATGAAGGTGGGCATGGCGCAAAATTGAATTTGATGACGTGAAGAGTCTGTTGTAATTTAGCATGTTTAGTCTGTGCACACCTACTTCCAAATACTGAAAGTGATAGCTTGTTTTTTACTGATATGATATATATTATAGGGCCTATCTATATCACTTTCAACAGAACCATTTTTTTTCCACCATCATTGGTAAAAATGGAATCTTTAAGCAAGTATTTTTACTGGAAATTGCAATATTTGGGTAAAATAAAAATCTCTACACGTTCTACATACCTCCCTGGCCGTAATATTTTCAAAACTGGCGTACACACGTCCTTGAAACCCGAATCTTTCACGAGAAATCACAGTAGATGTCACACGCCGTATATTACCGATTCAATATGGCGGCCGGCGTCTCGTGTTAGACTTGCTCGCAGTCGATCTTTGGGCCACCAGCACTAGCACGTTACAGACAAGGGGGGCGCTGTTCACAATTATTCGCTTGTGCCTGTGTGGCGGGTCGCACTAAAAAGCGTCAACACAGCGTCAACACATGACAGAAGCGTCAACACACCGTCAACACATCCAAAACACATTCTGAATTGACAAAAAGGGCATATAATTGTGAAACATACAATAAAAGAGAATTTCCATTGGATTAAGTTTCCATTTCATTGTTAAAAATATCGTATTTTCACGCGAAAAAAATGACCTTAACTCGCACGGCCGTTGTCCGCCATCTTGACTTCGCACAAAGCTTGGACTACACCATTTCAAGTAGGGGTGTGTAGGTAATGACATTAACACTGGCGACCCCGGCCGCTTCCCCTCTGTTGGTTTATTGTACAACGCTATCACCCTTTATAATAATGGTATGGTCCGCGCTGCCACTGAGGCAACATGGCGGGTGTTCGGCAGCCGATTTCGGAGCGGCACGGAGAGCTAATTTTCTTGAACTGAAAATCGCGATTTTCAGACGTTTAACCTATTGATTTCAAGCACAAATCTTGTTTCTGTCCATACTGTATGGGTTACATACTGCTTTTGTCAATTTTAATGCATTTTGGATGTGTTGACGCTGTGTTGACGCTTTGGAGTGTGTTGACGCTGTGTTGACGCTTTTTAGTATGACCGTGTGTGGCATGTACCAAAGTCATAAGAACCAAAGTCGTCCATCTCGGACAAAACAGAGCAGTGATCAGGCGTGCCTTTGGTGTTACTCTGAGTGCACAAATGTGCGTGCAGAAAGAGACGGTCACGTTACGTGGAGGACGGAAGGGGCTAGCTAAACTTTCCGAAAAGCTGATACTAGTGATAGCAAAGAAAGGACAGGTAAATTTGACCTCTCATGCTCCTTGATCATGTTTTGCAGATTCCATTTTGGGGCGCAAGTTAATTTTGTTATCTAACGGAATTGTTAAAGCATTTCCATTAGTTCAAAAAACAAATCGTACTTAATTTTGAAATATGGAGAAGACTGAGAGTAATTGGTCGATAACTAAACAGCTTGTAGGTTTTCTAACAAACTATCAATTTTAAGAAAAAACATTTTTTCAGAGATGCATCCCCTGAAAACCCAGGGAAAATACATATTTAACGTCAAAATCGACTGTGGATTCGCTAGGCGGGGCGCCGGCCAGCAGTGCATGCCACACAGGCACGAGCGAATAATTGTGAACAGCGCCCCCCTTGTCTGTACTGTGCTAGTGGCCCAAAGATCGACTGCGAGCAAGTCTAACACGAGACGCCGGCCGCCATATTGAATCGGTAATATACGCCGTGTGACATCTACTGTGATTTCTCGTGAAAGATTCGGGTTTCAAGGACGTGTGTATGCCAGTTTTGAGAATATTACGGCCACGGAGGTATGTAGATGTACATGTAGAACGTGTAGAGATTTTGATTTTACCCAAATATTGCAATTTCCAGTAAAAAGACTTGCTTAAAGATTCCATTTTTAGCAACGAAAATGATGGGGGGAAAAATGGTTCTATTGAAAGTGATATAGGTATCATATCAGTAAAAACAAGCTATCACTTTCAGTATTTGGAAGTAGTGCACACCTACTTCCAGATACTGAAAGTAGGCTATCTGGCCTTTTTTTTTTATTGTTTCTATTGAAAATTATGTTATTATTAAGACGATACTTTCAGTAGGCCTTCTAACAACTTTGTTAGGCTAGCGCATGCGCAATCTTTTATATATTTTTAACGGAGATAATTTGTAGGCCTAGTGACACAGGGTCTGTGAAAATCTCTTGGAAGATTCGGTTTTCAAGGACGTGTGTACACACGTTTTCAGAGTATTACAGCCAGGGCAGTATGTAGAACGTGTAGAAATTTTGATTTTACCCGAAAATTGCAATTTCCTGTAAACAGACTTGGAGCTACGTTTTTGATAGGAAAAAAATAGTTATAATGCTACTGAGAGTATCAGCTTAATAATAACAATTTTTAAAAAAAACAACAAAAAAGGCAGATACTTTCAGTATAGAAGTACATGTACATGTACATGAAGTCTGTGCACACCCTTTTCATGTAGTGGCTGTTTCTCATTTTCCCTCGAAATTGGAATAACACAAAAAAATTCCAGCTGGTTGTGTCCTTACTTCCAGATACTGAAAGTATCAGCTGTTTTTTAAAATAAAAATGATGTTATTAAAGCCGATACTTACAGTAGAACTATATCAAAAACGTGGCTCCAAACAGAATCTTTAATGTTCAGTCTTTTTACAGAAAATTGCATTATTTGGGTAAAATCAAAATCTCTACACATTCCACATACCGCCCTGGCCGTACATGTAATACTCTCAAAACTGGCGTACACACGTTCTTTAAAAACTGAATCTTCCAAGAGAAATCAGAGACCTCGTGTCACTCTCCAAATTATCTCCTTTGAAAATATATATAAAGATTGCGCATGCGCGCCAGCCAGCTACATGTATGCCAGTGGTCCCAACATACATACATACATACATGTACATGTACGTATTGTTATTGGCTTTGCCAACAATAAGTTAGGACTGTCCCAGAAATACTACATGTAGTTGGGCCAGGTTCTACCGGTACATATAATAAGTTGGGACTGTTGGTGTACCTGTAGTTGGGGCGTAACAGGTCTGTACTTATCCAAGTACATTGTACCTGTACATTGTGTCTAAACAATCATTGGGCAGGTGCACGTGTTGTCCAATCAGTGAACATTGTTTACCCGTTTTCTGACTACACACTAGTACTACTGTACAGATAGGCCTACAAGGTCGGTGGGCCTATCTGCCTTTTTTTTTGCATGTACTGGTACATGTAGGCCTAATGTTTTTATACATTGTACATGTGTAATTTGTGTCATAATCTATTGTGCATAACATGTTGGCCAAAAGGATGGGAAATCCAGACCAGACTACAGAAAATCCAGACTGCATTGTATACCAGTGCATGTAGGGCTACTTGAACATAACATACGTTTATGTACATGTACCAGTATATGCAACTTGGTCCTCTAACGTACGCGACCCTATACTGTACGATATATCGCAACCAGTTAAAAAGAAATGCTCAATTACGCGACGCGTGATGTCTAAAAGGGGGTTGGGTCATTAGAAAGTTAGCAGGCACTAAATTGTACCGTACACCAACCATTTACCGGTACAATGTAAATTCTACATGTAGGACGTTACAGACTATAGGCGTGTTCCCATTGGACTTCTTTTTCCGCGCCCTCGCGGGAACTTTCCGCGACTCCCTGTAAACATTCCTTCCTGTAAATCTCCCGTGCGTTCCCACTTACCATATATTTTACACGACGCGAGCGGAAAATTTAGCTACTCGGCTGGCCATATGTGGTCAAGTGCCCTCACTTGGTTTACATAACCTTTGACCTAACATGATGTTTGACATGTCATGCGATGCACATATTGGCGCGAAATTATTAATTGTGTGCATGCTGCACGAAACCCAATCAAATTTTGAACAACTTCGATTAAACTTGCCATTATATTTGCGAAGAAAAAAGCATGAAAAAACACGTGCGTACGTACACACAGGGCCCGTACATAATAACCGGATGTGTGGTGGGATTATTATTATTATTATTATTATTATTTATTTCTGGTATTCATACCAAAGATTCCTCAATAGTGCTCATTGCACTGTCACTCGCAAGCGTGAGGAAACCAATGAAGAATTAGAATTAGAAATGGCCAGAGACACCGGGGATGATTCCCCTTGCTCTTCACGAAAGAATGCTCTGGGATCTTTAGAGTGCGTTTCCATATTACCTAACACACTGGACCAACGGCTTTACATCCTTTCCGAAGGATGGAGCAAGTGTGGTTGAGTGCCTTGCCCAAGGGCACAGGTACCGTAGCCGTGGGGAGGCTCGAACCTGCAACCCCAAGTTTTCACCTATGATTGCGGATTGCGAGTCAATGACCTAAACCGCTCGGCCACGGTACCCCACAATGCAGGAAGTGACATCATCCATTTGGCATTTTACACAGCGGCAGCGGTAGTTCTACACGGCGGCGCTGTTCCTATTGGACTTTTTGAGGGCCCTGTAAAACTCCCGCTGTTGAGCGGAAAGTTTCCGCGGCCTCTCTCGTACGTTTTACATCGTGGTCGCGGTAACTTTACAGGGACGCTTATTCTCCATGCGTCCCCATTGGACTAAATTTTGTTACTCTCCCGCACAACCACGGGAGTTTAACCAAAAATAGTCCAATGGGAACACCACTAAAGACATTTTAATACACCAATAAACAAACAAACAATTTGGAAACAATTTTGTGAAACATGTACAGTGTACATGTGTACCGGCATCCATCAAATTACAATGTACCGTACGTGTACATGTACCTGGTACATGTATGAGCACAAGGGTGAAAGTACAATTTATTCACTGCATTCTCTGTTATGCCATACATTAGGCCCAATGCATTGATCAGTAATTAGACATGCAGTTAATTACTGTGCAATACAGACCATATTGTCATCATGCTGTTAACATGGTTCTCTTGGTACATTACACTGTACAATGCTGTACATACATGTAGTACATGTAGTACATGTACCGGTAGGTACAGTGTACAATGTAATGATGCTGTACAATTAGTTAAATAACTACTTTTTTCCGTATTAGGACGACCTTTTTGGGTAGAGTGCTTACAGAGACCACTAAAACCACAAAATTGTCAGAAAGAAACTCATGAATTGACACCCATTTTCTCGACCTAATTTTCTGAAAAAAATGTTTTGCGACCTAGACGAAAATGGTTAAGAACCTAATAAAAATGGTTTTTGACCTAATAAAGATGGTTTTTGAAGCACTTTTGAAGCGTTAGAACGACCGGCTGGGGGGAGGGGGGCTTCGCTGGGGGGAGTGCCGCCCTAGCAAATGAAAAACCTGTGGAGAACACAGTTATGTCGTAAGTCTTACGCCATGGCGCAAGTTGCGCAATGTTTCGTGAAATCGGCTGCAGGTCACATACAGTAGTGTACCGGTAGTTCAATGGTACATGTACTGGTACCTAATTAAAATTATTTTCTCACATTATTGATTTTACTCAAGTACTCATGTACATGTACTAATTTTTTGGACTGTACAAATAATATTTATGGACACTGCATGCAGTAACATGAAAAGGAAAATGAAATGCAGTGATTAAGTAGTGATTTTAAAAGTAAACTAAAATGGAAGTTCGGTTCTGTTTCCACTTCCATTGGTCAGCAAATTCCACTTCCAGTGGTCATCTTCTTGCAACAGTGCCTCTTTACCGCACTCCTCTACTCGTGCGTCCGAAGCCCTGTTGAAATCGGCCCCATTTCATTGTGGAAGAAGCGACAGAAATCTTGTCGCTGCTCTGAACCAATCAGGACGCTTGCTAGTACGGTACGGTACATTGTGGGCATTCAATTTTAACTGTACAAACATGTGCACAGTTTGTAAATACAGTGTAGTTAAAGTAGTGGCACTGGCATGTCCGCGCTAGCTCGGCGTGGTTGGTGATTGGTTGCTATTTGAAGCATACAGGGGAATCCGTTCCATTCACGTTTGCCATTTTTCATACCTCTTATTAATTTGAAAACTGCTGAGTGAATAAAAACGTCGCCGGAAATTTCGGTAGGAAGAAATAGTCATGAAGAACGAAAACCCAATCCAATTTTCGGAAGCATAGAAATAGTTTCTTTTTAGCATAATTGATATATCAAAATGGCTTGTGTGCGTTCGCTAAGCATAACAGCCGCCTAACTTCACAACTTTGCATGCATATTTCCTCAGGGGATTGTAACGGCGCTTAGCAAAGTGGAATTATGGTACATGATGTACCCTGAGATCTCAGGATGGGTCCCGTAGATCTTTACTCAAATTTTAAGCCCTGGCCATGCATGCTTCCAATCCAAAAATTTACAGTAGATTTTACTCCAATTTTTTCAGGGAGCAGTTCCAGTGTGGGAGGACTTCACAACCAAAGCGAGCAAATTACACACTCAACTCAAGTAAGTCAATAGACCCTTTGTATGGGCGGCCATGACAGTGGGCAGTTACATTGTCACTGTGCGTCATGCACGAGTGGGGACTGTCATGGCTGCCGGTGCAGAGGGTCTATATTTTTTTTTAACTGCTCATTGTTCTTGTCTATTTTCTGCACATGATTTTCTCCTAGGGGAACCCTCATTGCATACCTGTAGTATACGGTATCCTTGTTGCGACACATTGCGTATTTCATGTTTATGTTTGTCCTGATCGTTTCTGTGTTGTTCATGAATGTTTTACTACCTGTATTGTTTGTATACTTTGTTTTGCATTTAAATAACGGTATTGAAATGAGAACCCTGAATTAAAAATATGAATTTTGGACAATCTTGCATTGTGTATCCATTAGGTAACCTGTCAAAGTCCAATAAAAAGTTCAATAAATTTTACAATTAATGAAAGATGTACACGTATGTGTACATTGTAACTGATGTCTTTGCAAGTCGTCTCCGTTGTGATTTACTTGTTTTTATTTAAAAACAAAGCCTGCTGTATTAATGTTGTTCATTTTTTTCAACAGGACAACTGCAATTGCTGTGAGTGCCTTTTTGGAGGCTTTCCAGCGCATAGCAGATATTGCCACTAACTCTCGAGGTAAGTACATGTACATGTATGTGCACGTACGTGTGAGTGTTTTTGTCTGCATATATTGCTTGTTGCTGTTTACCAAATTTGCTGATTAATGCTTTAATTTACAAAACTGTGAATACTTGTCACCTACATGTAACACTGGAGAGTGTACATGTACTGTACATGATGTGTATGCAACAGTTTGCTGTGATTCGGTGGACTTTGGTAAGATACAATACATGTAACATGTACATGTACTTCAAGCTTTTTAAGATGTGTACAGGTTAGACGTTTTGTTGTGGACATCCCAGGAAGCTCTCCTTATGTTAGTTTTCCCTGAGCCTATACCATGGAGCACGTGTGGTCTAGTGTGTATACAGCCATGCTCGTGATCGAAGGGTTATGGGTTCAAGCCCCACTTGTGCCAACGTGTTTGTGTCCGTGGGCAAGACACTTAATCTTAATTGCCTCGTCGACCTAAGCGATATTTGGGGAGCTGTTAAGGGGGAATGCCACAATCTACATGTAACTGCTGATAGGATTGTGCGCCTTGGCCAGGTAGCCAACTCGTTGAAGCGAAATAGTTCTGGTGATTTCATGATGGCAGCGATAATGTTAATGGCAACAGCGCCAGGAGTACCCTAGGGTAGACATGTGCGCTATACAAGTGTCCACCATTACATACACATTATTACATTACATATGGTTACTTTCACCAGCCAATAGACCGATCCAGTAAGCTCCGCCCATTTAGAAATTGCCTAGCAACATGAAACACATGTGAGGCACGTGTGCAGTACCGTAGAGTCGCGTGGCCGCGCCGTGCGTCAGCATCCGCGCCCTGGTCAGCGCGTATTGAAACACGCACACAAAAACTGCACGCTCGAAAGCAACGCCTGCAATACGCGTAACGCGCGCGGTCGAACAAAAAACATCTCGACACACATCTAGAATGCAGTGAATGAACAACATAGCAAAACAACAAGCTAATTTTGGTGAGTTTTTCCCGTTTACACAAAAAACACATTTATGAAGGGATTAAAAGTAGGTTATCATAGTCTTATACAATCTGTTTTAAACCGGCTACCCGGTAGGGTCCTCTGTGCACAAAATTTTGAGGACTCAGGTAACCAAAATGAAGATTCCACTTTTTGGTTACCTGAACCTGAGGCTGTGATTGGTCAATTCCAAAATAGGCGGAGCTTACTGGATCGGTCTATTGACGAGCTTAACTTTTCCAAGACAAAAAGTCCAACGCAGACATTCTGTCATGGTAAAAAGTCCTGAGAATTTAAGTGGGTTATCTCGTGTCTGAATGGGCTATTTCCACTACAGTTTGAGGACAATTGTTCTGTCATGACAGGAAAAAGTCAAGGAATGTGAGAAAAATGCCTTAAATTGGGAAAAGTCAGGGAATTTGATTGGCCCAAAAGAGAAAGTGATTGGTAATAATAATAATAATAATGAAAATTTATAACGCGCCGGTATCCATAAAAAAAAAATGCTCATGGTACATGTAAATGTATGTTTTGTCTGTGGTATGAAGATGTGTCAAACTGGGAAATACATATGTAAGTCCAAATAATTATCCTCAAATTTTACAAATTCATCAGGGAAAACTTGGGGAAGAATTATTGAATTTTGTTTTCATGAAATGTTGCGAACCTTGCATGATAAAAGTGCAAATGTAAACAGCTGTTTGAAAATTAACCATAAAACAATGAATATTTTCTCGCAAAACAAATCCCAGAAATGAGCAAAACAAAGTAACAGAATTTCTGAAAGCTGTTCCTAAAATCCAGTTATCAGCATGAAATGGATTTGGTGTACATTTTTACAAGGTTCATTTTAAGGGCAGGAATGCAGCTGTTTCATACAAAATTTAGAAACAGCAATAATACCTGTAGGCTAATGCATAGTACATGTATTTCTGCTAAAAAAAAAATAATGCAGACAAATTTTGTTTTGAGTACTGTAGGGCCTGGATGTTGGAATGTTGCTGGATTGAAACTATGTATGGTATTCAAGTGTTTACAGGTTCATGTAAATTGTATACTTTCTGACGAAAATTCCATTTTAAAAATCCCAAATTCCGTTTCGGGTGATGACAATTTCATTTTATGATAAAGGCATTCAGGCCTGATGCGGCACGCAGCGTGCGTGCTCGTGCGTGCTCGTAAAATTTTGCTAAAACAGTTTTGAGTTTTATTTTTTGGCAATAAACCAATTTGTACATGTACAAAAACAAATGCAAGGCTACGTGTACATGTACATTTCATCATTTTTATTTGCATACTGTTCTGAAAAAAAAGAAGAGAAAACGATGTTTTTGTGAAAAACAAATGAGAAAATAACTCATTACGTGTCAAATACTGGATTATGTTTCAGGGGTAAAATTCCGTGAAAAATAATTGGCCCTAATTACATTACAATTGCAGATACGTAAAACATTTTAATTAATTCAAGGAACAGCAGCATTGCAAAAAGTTAACAGTAATTATAAACTACTTTGTAAAGCATTTCAGCCACATACCCGGTAGATGCAGTAATACTTTTAAAAATAAAAAAACCTTTAAAATCCGTGCATGGTTTTTGTGTTGTAAAGAAAATCAATTACAAAAGATAATTTAAAAAAACACACCTTCAGTTGTCAATTTCTCCTACAAAGGCACAATTTTACATTGTACACAGGACAAAAATTATGTGGTGTTCCGATTGCTACAACACCTTTCAGTCGGGTTTTTCTTGTTAACTCATGTTGTAAAATTTTTAATCACTGCAAATAAATGGTATGGGGCTTTAAAAAATTACAAATTTTTCATTGTAAAACTGGCATTTCTATAATTAAAGGCACAGGCTCGTCAGCAATGCGCGCGCGCCAAATTCATGCCACGAAAGACGCAGCTCCATAGCAAAGGCACGGAGCTGCATATTTCGTGGCACGAATTTGGCGCGCACGCATTGCTGACGAGCCTGTGCCTTTAAAACATTGGGTAATGTGAATCTGTCAAAGGATAGTCTTCTTGGCATTGATGCAAATTCTTAGACCTCCAGAACTCCAAGCCTCCAGCAACAGCGAAACACATCACGACCATTCCTCTGTCAAGACGTCACGTTTGGAAGTCACTCCTCGCATCCCTAATTAAATCCCCTCTTGCAGGGAGCAAGACTCCTGCTCCTTGTTACATCTAAGAAGCCCCATCCCTCCACACTATCTTACATTGCCTCCAGAGATTACCCCATCCTTGTGTCTTCATTAGCAGCTGTTGGTTGCCGAAAGATATCACCATAAAATGGCGTCTTCTGATTAAATGTTATAGACCCACTTTTGCACGTTGCCTTTTAGACCCTTTGCGGCAGCTACATGTACATTACCAGAACATGTACAATATTGAGCAATATGTGATACTCCATACTCTAATACTGCTGATCCATTCTTCTCTGTCACTAGGGGGAGGGGGAGCAGCGGTGATATGGGGCTGAGATTTCCCTGGACGATTGTTCCCAAATTAAAAGCACAGGCTCGTCAGCAAAATCAAATTCATGCGAAAAATACGCAGCTCCATGCCTTTGCTATGGAGCTGCGTATTTCGAGGTACGAATTTGGCGCGCGCGCATTGCTGAGAGCCGGTGCCTGTAAAGACGAATTAAATGATTGGAAAACTTTTAAAAACTGACAAACTGCCTTGTAGAAATTTCAGCCACATCTAGCAGTAATACAGGCCTCGAAATAACCAACGGCACCACGGCAAATTGCCATTGGTGCCCTATGCTTTTGCCGTGTTGCCCTTAAAAATTTCTAACACAAATTTTCAATTTCTTCATTCAGGTGCCCTTTACTAAGAGAAAATTGCTGTGCCCTTTTGAAAATGAATTTCGAGGCCTGGTAATACATGTACCGTACTTCAGAAAACCTGAAAAATTTTGTACAAATGAATGGAAAAAAGATGTCTGCAAACAACTTAAAAGAAACAAATCTTCAGTTTGCAATTTCTTCTACCGGTACAAAGAAAACAAAATTAGTCGGTTTTTTTTCTTGTCAACTCGTGAAGTAACATTTTGGGTAACTACAAATGATGTATTGGGGCTTTGAGATGAAGGGCCATTTCCTGTTAATTGCGTCAAATGAAGTTTATGGTGAGCTGATGACAACCACCATTGAAACCTATTCTCAGATAATCAAAGTTTGCTGCAAGAGCGATTTCTTGACCCAGCAACCTTATTGCACATGAGTCTTTCCACTGTAAAGGGGGCATTTTGGCAACACAGACCATATTTTCGAGGAAATACCTTTGTCTGGTCTCAAAATAAAAGAAGTAAGTTTCAGTTGTTCTGAAGAGATAACTTAGGCCCAAAAAAGGTTACAAATAGTGTGACAACATGCCTTTCTAAAAACCCAGTGTACAAATTTCCAATATACATACATGTACGTGTACACTCGTAACCGGGACGGACACTTGTTACATTTTGGGCCGTCCCAGTTACGAGCGTATATTGGAAATTTGTAAACGGGGTTTTTAGAAAGGCATGTTGTCACACTATCTGTAACCTTTTTTAGGCCTAAGGTACATGTATCTCTTCAGAACAACTGAAACGTATTTCTTTTATTTTGAGACCAGACAAAGGTACATTGTCTTTCCTCGAAAATATGGTCTGTGTTGCCAAAATGCCCCCTTTACTGTGGAAGGACCCACATGTACTGTAGCTTGCAAACCTCCATAACAATTTAAATACCGTGAAATGGCCCTGTAATGTAAATTATAGGTTTGCAGTTTTCTGGTTGCAACAAACGCACAAAAATGCTAAATTTGTAGCTCATTGACTGGCTTGATGTACAATATGTTTGTACTGTTAAGGCCTTTTCACACGACATAAAAAAAAAATCGCAAGGTTTGAGACATATTTTACAAGCGGGGATTGCTTACTTTATGATTACACGGTAGGGAGATAGCATTACTTTCACATGATACACTTCCACATGATCACTGGCATTCCTTGCGATGAAAATCCTTTTTCCGCTGGTCACTGTCAGACCACTGATTTTGCACATTAGTGCTGACGGTACCAACAGCCAAAAACTGCGACAGCTGAAGATACGAATTATATTCAAAAATATGTTGCAGTCCACTATACAATAAAAAATGGATGACATGATAAAAATCATTGGGAGTATCGAATATCGGAACAGTGATCAGACTCGGAGCTATGACCGGTGGACGTACACTTGCTGAATACATTCGGTTCAAATTTCGTGGGACCAGGCCGGCCGCGTGTACATGTACATTGCGCTGTCACAAAGGATGTGTACAGTGTATAAATGTATCCACGCATGCGCATTGCATTGACTGTCGCAGAGGACCTTGTACAAATCGTTTCACACCATTGTTCTCAAGGATACCTTGAGAGATCTTCTGCTAGTGGAAGATTTTGCCTACAAAATATCTCAAGGATTGAGAAAATTTCTTAAGGAATGCTTGTCACTCTCAAGCATTGGTGTCCTTTCACACGATGGCACTTTTGTAAGATTTTCTCAAGCATGAGAAAATATCTCAAGCCTTGCGAGTTTCTTGGCATCGTGTGAAAAGGGCTTTAATCAACATCATATGTGTACATGTACAAATTGTCCTTTGGCCCCTCCTGTATGAGTGAGTGTGTGAAATTTATGATCGTTTACATGTACCGTACATGAACATGTATCTTCAGTGACAGCAATCCATTTGCGGTGTTTATTTAAATATCAACAAGAACCAAGTCTTGTCCTGATCAGTATGGCTCATAGTGACTCACATTAAAAGTACATACAGTACATGTACAGTGTATGTAGAAATATTAGTTTCACAAGTGCCCAAATACTGTAAAAGCTGAAATATTCGCGGTGGTTTTATTTTCGCGCATTTCGCGCACCAAACAGGGCCCGCGAAAATAACAACCCGCGAAAATATTGTTTGCAACAGTTGTGGCGATCCTTGTTAAGGTGACATAATTTCCATCCGCGAAAATAACAACTCGCGAAAATGTCAGTGATGTTGAAATGCGCGAAAATATCTGTACGCGAAAATATTGGCTTTTACAGTACATGCAGCACTTTATAGAAAGTAAAAACAGATGCCGGTACATGTATGTAGCTCACAAGATGCAAAACAAAAAGGTATCGAAACTGGAAACCACAGGGGTGGAAATGGTGGAAATTATTAGTAATCTGTGCCACTGTACAATTTCCTGTCCGCTGATGAATGGTCACTCGCTGGCTTCCCTTGGTAATAGGCATTACAGCTACATCATAGGATACAGTGATTTGAATCTAATTACGCGCTCTGGCTCATGGCTCAATGTCATTGGCAACAGTTAAGATCATTCATGGTCCGGATGCCTTCATTATCACTGTGTACATATGTAATTGTGACCGTTACTCAAGTGTACTGGGTACACTGTATTGTTCCTCGAGACGTAATATTTAAAGGCCCAACATACCAATTGCAAGACAAAGCTTTTCATGGATTCTCGGAATAAAGGCAGAGCATATCTAAAGAATGTTGGTAAACTAGTCTGCACAAAATTTCAGCTACATGTACATGTACACTCGACCAAAAAAGTTCTGTCACCAGTAAGACATTTATAGATATTTATTATTAAATTGGATTTAATGTAGGAAAATAATATATCAAATTTTAGCTGAACATATCCCTCAAAGAAATATAGCTGAAGAGAGATCATGATGGCAAGCTTTAGGAATGCAACAAAGGAGTGTTGGGTCAGAATGGAAAACACCAAAGAACAATGCAACTTGTGATTTGGGCAATTTGTGTACACAGACAATTGTCTACAGACAATTAGGAAATTTTTAAGTGAGTTTGGATTTATCAATGTCTTGTCAAAAACATCCGAATCAAAATGGTTAAATTTTCCAATCTGAGTCGTGCAATTGCATTAGGTATGATGGAAGCAAACTACTGAACTGTAACTCCCCTTGCTTGAGTGCAATAAAGTTGACATCGTTGTTTTTTTGTGTTTTTCATTCTGACCCCACACTCCTTTGTTGCATTCCTGTTCAGTGAAGCTTGCCATCATGATCTCTCTTGAGCTCTATTTCTTTGAGGGATATGTTCAGCTAAAATTTGATATATTATTTTCCTACATTAAATCCAATTTAATAATAAATATCTATAAATGTCTTACTGGTGACAGAACTTTTTTGGTCGAGTGTACATAGATGCATCAATACTTTAGAAAGCGTTCAAAATAGGTACATGTACATGCTCCCAAAATTAGGGGTCCAAATAAGTGATTATAAGTGGTTGTCTTGTAGAAAATTTTTAGGTTTATTTCCATAAATGCCACATAAATTTAACGTTTGTTGTGTGTGGATAAGGCACCAAGGTTAATGCAAACTCATTCTACAGCTAATTTTCATTGGCGTAGGTAACCTGGAACACCAAATTCCTATTCAATATAATGGAACAAATTGTGAGCCTTTATGGTCTTTTGTTTCAAATTCCGGTATTTGTCAGTAATCACAGAACTAAATATTCAAGAAATTGGTGCTGTCCCCACAGTCTGTTACTGAGAATTTGTGATCATGAGTGGCGATTTTTGAAGCACAGGGTGTCGTACATGTACATGTAACTGGGACACCAAATGTTTTGGACCCCTAATTTTGGAAATTACCCACATGTAAATGGTAAAAAATATGTGTGCACACACTTTAAAAAAAAAAAAAAACCACCTCTGTTAATTTCTCACAAAAAGTATAAATCTTGGATTGAAATAAACTCATGTACTGTAATTATCAACAGTAAGGTTATTCGCATCAACTTGAGAAGTAAAATTGTGGGTACATGCACATGTACATAGTATGTACATTTACTTCACATACGGTAGCGTATTTTGCAATTTGCTTACAATATAGGCCTACTCAAAGGAGATTTTAATGCAGAATTTAGGACTCGGTCAAATCTCAGATTTGTTCAAAGAATCCGGACCTTTTACTTTTATTTGTGCAAATGTGGTTTTGAAGTCTGTTAGCATTGGTTGATACGTGGAGCTAGCTCCATACATGTAGTTGATACAACAAAAGCTATTGTCCCTTTTTTGTGTCCCGTCCTTGCGCATTCATATGCTCAGTTGCTTGCAGACAATGCAATGTCTGCCACAGCCTGTTGCATCCAGCAGTATTCTGCTATATTTCAAAACCATTGTATAAATTCTGCCTAAAAAAATTGTCGTATATTTTCCTTTGGTATACATGTACAAAGCTACCCGCATATGTGCACACATTTTTAGAGTGCAGAAGTGAGATACAATTAGTAATTTACTGCTCTTGATACGTAAGCAGTCATTTGTTTACGACAGAGAAAAGAACCAACTTCAACCCATTACAGTGACTAAAGTATAGGGAATATGAACTAATGCCAATACAGTATAACAGGATCTGTAATTATGGACATTCAATACCAAAATTACTGGTACATGTACCAAAAGTTAACACCCAACACTTAGAATTTCCATGCCACTAGACCGCACCAATTATTTGCAGACTGGTCTAGTGTTTTTATGATTGTAATAGAAGGCCTTTCCCACAACAGTTTAACCCTGGAAATATTAACCCCGAGATGAAAGTGGTGTTCCCATTGGCCTTTTTTTGGTAAATCTGCCGCGGTTATTTGTGCGGGAGAGTAACAAAATTTAGTCCAATGGGGACCCACGGAGAATTAGCGTCCCTGTAAAGTTACCGCGACCATGATGTAAAACTTACAGGGCAAGAGAGGCGGTGGAAACTTTCCGCTCAGCCGCGGTAGTTTTAAAGGGCCCTCGAAAAGTCCAATGGGAACAGTTTCTTCCTGTAAAATTAACACGAACCTGCAGTAAACTATGAGCCTGCATGGCAAAAGTTTACTGCATGCAAGGTCGCGGTACATGTAGCTTTCCGCATGGGCTCTGAAAGCAATTGCAAATGGGAACACATGGGAAGATTACATGAAGGAATGTTACTGAAGGTCGTGGTAACTTTCCGTGAGGCAGCAAAAAAGAAAGTCCAAAAAAAAAGGGCTTGTTCCCCAGGGAAAATCTTGGGATTACGAATTGCCCAGGTTAATGGGTTAACACACACATCTCAGGGTTAACAGTGGCCTTAGACAATTCTCAAGGTTAGTGTTTGCCATGGGGAAACGCCGACCCCTGGTGTAAAATTAGCGTGTCCTTTAAGCAAATTGGCTTAAATTAGTGTTCTCTACTGCTAAATATTTTGTCCGGGCATTATGAGCAGCATCCTCCCGCAGCAACACTGGTTTGCCGCATGGGGGCACTGTTCAAAACAAATGCATGCAACTGCCATGGCCGTTATCGACCACGGATTGGGTCGCCGATAGTATGCGTGGTAAGTGAACGATAATGACACCAGTGGCTAGTGAATCATGTTTGGTGACTTTTACACCAAATTTTGGAATGATTTGGCTGTACTGTACTGGATTATTTTTGTTTGGTAGGCAAATTTTTGTCCGGGCGCTAACAAGTAACGGTGCCTCTGATGATTTTGTCGGGGCGGCACTCCAGGACAAAACCGGTAGTGGAGAACGCTGGCTTAAATGCCTCTGTGCATCCTTAGCTTGCAGTTGGGAAATGCATGTGGTGCCAGTGACAAATGCGTTGTTTTATGATGTTAAGACAAACACTGATTAAAAGTATTACCACTGAGGAAAAAAGGGCAGGGTGGGAATGGGGGGAATGGGAACTTAAAAAAAACAAAAACATAGAGCATTATCGCGAGCGGTGTCTAAGTGTTGATTGCCATGTTACTGCTTGATCAATCACGTGGAGGTAAGGAAACAAAATCCAGACCTTTCGTGTGAAAAGCAATATAACCGGTAGTCAATATCATTCTTGGCTCCCAACTGTTGAATCATAATGACCACTTCAAGAAGCACTTTCCTTACTAGTTTTCATACATCTACATGTACATGCGTACCGTACATGTAAGCCTACATGTACATCTTTAGAGGTGGGAATAGGATTCTTCAGATGTTCAGAGTGACTCATGCAGTGCTTAATCCAAGGATGTTTGGACAAACATTCCTGGGATTTAGTCATTAAGTCTCATTTACTTCAGAAAACACAGCATGCAGTGAATCATCAAGTTTGCCAACCTTCATTGTTTCTTATACAATTAAGCCATTAAGAATCTGTTTCCGGAACTTCAGTCTGACCAGAACCAGAATACTTTTTTTTTTGGCGTAACAAGAAATAATTTTGGGACGAATAATTGCATTGGACAGTTGGAACTACTTTTTTTCCCCGTTTGATAAATTTTTTGGACATTGCAAATCCTGTATTGGGTTTAAGGTACAGGTACAGGTACAGGTACAGGTACATGTACATGTACTGTACATCTACCGGTAGGCCCACACATGTATGGCAATTCCAAGTATGTCAGTGAGCCTGAATGCACCTTTGATGTCTGCAGGAGGTCAAAATTATGTATGATTTCTGGAGCTTAATCAAAAGCAGTGTCAAATTCAGAGAACTTGCCTTGTTGCAACTGAATGGAAAATGGAAGCAATCAAGCATGCTTCAATGCGGCTTTTTTTTCAGAACTGGAATTATTGGACTGTACTGTATGGCTTTTGATAGACACAGGAAGGATTAGAGGGCTTGAATGATAAAGATTTTACGACTCGGAGGCTGCTTGAGTTTTGGGTGGAGTCAATTCACATATTTTAACTCAATTAACAATTTAATTTGAAATTCATTTATAAAATACTAATTTCAACATAATTACTTTGTGTACTGCAAAATGCAGCACTTGCAATAATATATAGTGTTGAAGTCAAGTATCCAAGCATGTTTTTTTAAAGCTAGAACTGACAAAATAAATGCCTTCACCTTTTTGGTCATGGTGATCATCAAAAGCCCATGTTACACATAGGGTACATGTACACGTATGTAGGCCTACATGCACAGTATGCATAGGTGTATAGCCTTTCCACACTAATGGGCCTATTTTAAAAATTAGTCAATAATTCCTTTCAGATGTCTTCAGTTTATCCCAAACTTTAAGAAATTCCCTTGTACTGTTCTCAGGAGATAACTTTTGCCCCAAAAGGTAAGAGTATACTGTCACAACATACATTTCTGAAAAGCTTGTGTACAAATTGTCCATATACGTATGTAACGGTGGACAGATAAAAATTTCACAATTGTGTCTGTTCACCGTTACATACGTATGGAAAATTTGTACACAAGTTTTTCAAAAATGTATGTTGTGGCAGCATTTTCTTACCTTTTGAGGCAAAAGTTATCTCCTGAGAACAGTACAAGGGAATTTCCTAAAGTTTGAGATAAACTGAAGACATCTTAAAGGAATTATTGACTGATTTTTCAAATAGGCCCATTAGTGTGGAAAGATATATGGTTGTAGGACCCTACCGGTACCAAAAAAATGTGTACCTTTTACCTCGGAAATACCAATTTCCCAACTTTCATTCACAATAGTGAATGAAAGTTGGAAATACATCATTTGCAGTTGCCCAAAATTTTACTTCACAAGTTGACAAGAAGAACCCGACTAAAAGAGTTGATAGCAATGGTAACAAACACCACATGATTTTTTTCCTGTGTAAAATGGTACGTAAACATACCTTCGTGGAAATATTGCCAACTGAAGGTGCCTTTTTAAAAACGAATGTACCATTCAACACAAACCATGCATGGATGTTTCAGGTTTTCTGAAGTGTTAGTACAGCATCTATGCGGCTGAAATTTCTACAAGGCAGTTTATCAAATTATTCTTTAGTTATGTAATGCCATTTTTTCCTGTTTTTAAAAGTTTTCCAATGATGTACATGTACATGATGCAACAATCCGTCTTTAAACTTTGTCAATGCCCACAGACATCCACTGATTATTTAAGCAAATGCAGGTATGCCTACATGTATGTATCCCTATTCTCTCCTACATGTATTTGTGTCAAATCGGTGCTCGTTTTCGTACTCGCATAATAGAAACCTTTTTAAAACAAGCTGCTCTGACAAAGGCCTACATGTTGCCTAGATGCGTGAACCTAAACAGGTATTTTCCTGCAAACGGGTAAGGCACATGTTGTCTCTTCCATTTTATCCCTTACTACATTGTACATGTACTAGATCTCAACAAATGGGTGCACTGTACTGTTACATGCACATTACAAAGCAATAACAGGTGTGACCTTGCCCTCTCATAGATGTTCACACATGCAATTGCAAAGTGTGTGTAATCCCCATGCTAATAGGGATAAACTGATAATTGGATCAGCATAAACAGATCAGACTGATAAGGAGCTAATCAGGATAAGTCTGCCAAATCCTGTTAGGGCACACTTGAATACTGTAACTCAAATCAATTCCCTTCAAAAGTATAACAACAGACACCCCGTTTACACTCGATTCGGCAAAGGCGAATCGAACTCCGCAATTTCCAAAAAGGGGAGTTGAAGCCGGGTAAGCACTAAGTGTAAACGCAAAAGGCGAATTGAAAAAGGCGGATCAGACCCGGGTCTGATTCGCCTTTTTCAAGTCACCTTTGGGGTAGGGTTGAACCCCGCAATTGCAGGGTTCAACCCCGCAATCGTCAAGGTCGCTTGTAGTGTAAACGCTACCTGAATACAGATTCGGCAATTTCCTTTGGCGACATGCGGAGGCCATCGTTTGGCGCGGTTTATTTTGTGGGCATGCGTGATAGAATGTACGCCACTGTGCAGGGCTGCGTTCCAAACACGCGAACGTTGCCAACGTTCGCCACTGGTTACAGTGCTTTTGTGCACTAGTCTATGAAAAGTCGGGTACCAGTTGTTGGCGAACGATGCAAACGTTTGCAATGTTCGCGTGTTTGGAACGCAGCCCTGGTGTGCTACTGCTAGTATACATCGCTCACGGCACGTTTTGTTGGGCAAAAACTACCCTAGTCCTACTGGAAATTCGTCCTACTGACAAGCACTTCTTCTCTGCATAAATCTACTACGCCGTAAAATAGCCAAAAGTGGCAACATCATGGCTACAAAAACAAAGGAATTATCCATGATATTGATCTGTTGAAATTCACTCCAGAATTTTCGTAAACAGGAACAGTCTAGTTCTGCATGCAGCAGCGCAGTAATAACGCGTCGTTTTTCACGACACCCACCACGTGTGACGGTGCACACGATCATTACACAACAACATCGGGCGCGCGCTTTCATGACCTCTAATTTTGACCTTTCACACCCCAGGGTCCCTCGCATCGGTATTTCCGGCACAAAAAGTGGGTTGAGCTGCAGTCTAAACACGGCAAATTGCCGAGTTTGCGGTTGCAATAAAAATGCCGAATCTGTATCCACCTTCGCCCGTTCGAGTGTAAACGCGGTGAGAGTGCCATGTTTGTCTCAACTGCTGCTTAATTCAGACTTTTGACTTAGTGTCCGTTCGCACTTGACTTTCCAGCACTTTACCTAAATTTTGTAAAGTACTTCTTTTTGCGATCCAGCTCGCTTTCTGAAACTTTAGTCAACCCCGCGCCAACCCCGAGATTGGTTTCAACCCGGGTTAAACTCAACCCTGCTCGGGACCATGGTTGAAATAACTTGTAGAATTTTAGATTATGGAAGAAGGAACCCAGGTTCAGATAAGAATCCTACGCCGTGTTACATGTAGGGTTTTCTAAACATGGGAAGAAGAAAAATTATATCGTTCACATGACATCTGAACTCAAACCTGAGACCTCTGGCAAACTGGGTAGATTCACCATGTGCTACCATCTGTGGGGGTACCGTGGCCGAGTGGTTAGGGCCATCAACTCCCAATCATGGGTGAAATCTTGGAGTTGCGGGTTCGAATCCGGCTGCGGTACCTGTGCCCTTGCTATGGGCAAGGCACTCAACCACACTTGCTCCATCCTTCGGAAGGGATGTAAAGCCGTTGGTCCAGTGTGTAAGGTAATAGTAACGCACTCTAAAGATCCCAGAGCATTCTTTCGTGAAGAGCAAGGGGATTCCCCGGTGTCTCTGGCCATTTCTAATTCTAATTCTTCATGGGTTTCCACACGCTTACGAGTGACAGTGCAATGAGCACTATTGAGGAATCCTTGGTATGAATACCAGAAAGAAATAATAATAATAATAATAATCTGTGTTATGAGGCACAGTGGTATACATGTACTTCCAAGTTTTCCCTAAAGAACCAAATTTTTCCCCTACCACACAAACTCCTCTAGAGCTACAACTCTTGGTATGAGACCAAGTGGTTTTACCCACTCAAGTTTTTCCAAGAACCGATATTAAAAAACAACAAAAAAAGGTTTAAAAACTATATATTTGAAGACCTGTTTCACCTCAAGAGCTTTTTTTTCTCTTTTGCCGATATTGACACCTCGAAGAAATCAAAACAGACCAAGAAACCATTTTGAATGAGTAGGCAGGTGAGATCGAGATTGACCTACAGTAATTATAGAAGACATGTTCAGTTTCACAGGTTGTCACTGACAAACTTGACAATCACAAACTTGACAATCGAACAAAAAATGTTGAGGAAATGAATACCCGTGAGTCTCAAGAGTCTGACCAGAGTTTCACCTGCAAAATGTCACTTTTTGTTTGCCACCTGAAGCAACTTGGAGCCAGCTTCATTCACAGCATTGTGGCTTCACATGTAGCCAGAAATATCATTCAGCCCCAAATGATGAAGCAATAAAGATGGGCCATAGCCTGTCACTGACATTTTCATTTGTTTTCAGAGCCTTTTGTTCAAGTCTTATTTTGTGCATGGTACATGTGTGTATACATACTAAAACCATATGGTTGTACATTGTGTAATGTTGTATATTTTGCTAAGCCAAAAACATGTGGTCTTGTGCAAGGCAACTAACTGTTCTAGGATACAGTGAAAGTTCCTTTGCAATAGATTTTTCAAAGGGTATGAATAATTTCGAGCACATCTGTATATAGATAGCTGTAATTTAATGAGGGTACTTGCATATCAGCCACAGCTGTACATGTACAGTGTGCTACTGTAGTTAATAGTCTGTAAGCTTCATTCCAGTACCCTGTGAAAGGCCATTGCATGTTATGTTATTGGTTCACCTGTAGGTCACAGCACACCCTAATCCACTGAGGTATTTCCTTCCACAAAAACAGATGTTCCTAGTTTTCATTTTTATTAATCTCATAAAACTAAACTGATTTGATCAAGACAAAACAAGATAACTTCTTTCTTTTATTCAAATTGAAAACGATCCAATGGGTTTTTATCTAGGACTTGTTTTTGAGTTTGCTAATCTTGATTGATTTGTCAGTGAATATAGACTTACACGGACTTAAATCTTATACCCTTGGGAGAATTGAAATTTTGAGTTTCAATTTTAAGCACTGAATGTTGATTTTATTGGAATTGCAAATTGGAATAAAATCAAAATGAAGTATCAAAATACATGTATGTTGTTTATAGTTTTTATCTATTGATCACTCTCAAATGACGTCACTTCCTACAGATTGCAACATGCATCAGGATCTTCAGCGTAAAGGCCCGTTTACACTCGATTCGCCTTTGCCGAATCGAACTCTTTGAATTTCCAAAAAGGGGAGTTGAAGCCGGGTAGGCGCTAAGTGTAAACGCAAAAGGTGACTTAAAAAAAGGCGGATCTGATTCGCTCTTTCAAGTCACCTTTGGGGTAGGGTTAAACTCCGCAAACTATTTGTAACCCTTTTGGGACCTACCGGTAAGTTATCTCTTCAGAACAACTTATTTCTTCTATTTTGAGACAGACGGTTATTTTCTGGAAAATATGGTCTGTGTTGCCAAAATGCCCCCTTTACCGATTTGTATACACTGTTAATGTGCTTTACATTGCGTGGAGCATACACATGTGTGCCAGTTCAAACCATTAATATTCAAAATGACAGCTAAAACCTTTCCCTGGAATCGACTCGCAGTTGACCTTCTTATGAAAATTATTTTCCAGAATTCCAGGCATATCCCGCGAGGTTGGACTGCCTTTAGTCATCGTTAAATCGCTTGATGGCTGCTCTGGACTCCGGTTATCTCAATTCCTAAGATGCTTTTTAGCAATATCAATTTACCCAGATGAGTATGACTGTGACCGCAGGATATGCGTACATTGTTAGTGGGGCCCCTTGCCCTTGCGTGCATTTGTGCATTGAACACATGCACGTGTATAAAATGCACAGTTTAAATAAATCACGAGTACTACATGTAGTTTACAATGTCCATGAATGTACCGGTACTCCTCCATATTCTTAAAACATTTTATATTATATTACTTCTTTCTGGTACTAAAACAAAGGATTCCTCAAAAGTGCCCATTGCACTGTCGCTCGCAAGCGTGAGGAAACCCATGATGAATTAGAATCAGCCAGAGACACCGGGGAATCCCTCCCCTTGCTCTTCAAGAAGGAATGCTCTGGGATCTTTAAAGTGCGATATACCTATAAACACTGGACCAATAGCTTTACATCCCTTCCGAAGGATGGAGCAAGTGTGATTAAGTGCCTTGCTGTAGGGCACAGGTACCCAGCCGGGACGAGTTTCGAACCCGCAACCCCAAGTTTTTACCTGTGATTGCAAGTCTGTGATCCAAACCACTCGGCCACGGTAGAATAAATTAGCTTACAGTACCGGTACACACTGTCACTTGATTGTGACTGAAGAACATGTTAATTTTATGTTGTGCCACAAGCGCAACATTGAACAATTTAAGTTGCCTGTATTTACCGTCTATAGCCATTTAAATAAGGTCACCCAGTATACGTGTAATGTGGGTGTACCAATTTGGCATAGGGTTCAACCTGGAAAATTGCTACGTACTGCCATTTTGCCAAAACAGTGAGGCTATACATGCATAAACAATGGCTTCCTCGCTTTGTTTCCACGTCGGTTGCTCTGATGTTGAAGTTTGTTTCCATTGTAAAATATGACAGGTCTGGTGCTACACATGTACCGTAGGGCCTGCAATGTATGCACGGAAAGCCTCATTTTGAATGCAACCGTGCAAGTGGAAAAATGCTGAGTTGAACCCGAATTAAAAATGTGTATTGCTCGAAGGTGAATCAGACCAAAATTTGATCCCCATAAAAGGCAGTGTTTACAAATTACGCTGCTGTTTCTTTGGTACTTAAAGTACGGAGTCCGACTAGGCCTACGGACGGCTACATGTACAGCCCAGTGATTGTGCAAGGCCAAATTGAGTACAGAGGAACAACATGCACCGTGTTTACACTCGAATTGGCAAAGGTGGATACAGATCCAGCATTTTTATTGCGACCACAAAACTGAAAATTTGCCGCGTTTACACTACACCCCAAATTGCTTCAACTCGCCTTCAGAAACCGCAAAAGTCACCACTAAATGTAACTGCAGCGCATGCGTGAGCTGTTAGGTGTTGCTGCACTAGTGCCAGATTGGTCAATTAAATCTACTACACTGCGGGCACCGCCCCAAGGACACTCAAATTGCCGAATCTGTATTCGGGTAGCGTTTACACTACAAGCGACCTTGACGATTGCGGGGTTCAACCCTACCCCAACCCAAAGGTGACTTGAAAAAGCCGAAGACCCGGGTCTGATCCGCCTTTTTCAATTCACCTTTTGCGTTTACACTTACAATACTACCCGGCTTCAACTCCTCTTTTTGGAAATTGCGGAGTTTGATTAGGCAAAGGCGAATCGAGTGCAAACGGGCTGTAGGTATATGTTTGTGTCCATATTCTACCTGCCCAGACAAACAATTAAGGCTGAAAAATGTGTGATTTTTATCACCCTGTTTGAATCCAATACAATTATCAATGGGCAAATGGATTTGACAGGATCCCATACATCCTGAAGTCATTAGGAGTATGGCCCCCTGTGATTGACAGACATGCCATAATAGCAGGCCTAGAGAATGGGTCTCTGTGGGAATGCTCCCAGTTCAAAAATAGTGTGTGAAATTCACTTCAAGTGACAGGTTACACTGTAGACCTACTTCATACATACATACATTTGGCTACTGGTCTTGACATTTACAGGAACCCAGGGGCAGTATACACGTTTTACTATAATGATCAAAGACAATCCTTTTGTGTTTCTCTTTGTTCCAAACTTTAACTCTCTCCCATGGACTAAGCACATGAACATACATATATTACGAGCGAGGAAGGGCTCGAACAAGAGGCAACATTTGAGGATATGAAAATGTCTTTTGTTATCCCTTTGTCTATCTATCCTTGAGATGTCCCCACAAGAAAAACCTTGGTAATGTGTGATGTCTGGTTATTTTAAGCAGGCCAATCCCAAGTCCATTTCATAAATTTACCAGACCCAAAATCACTGGACTTTTAATGGGGACATCCGAAGTCCAAGTTTTTGTTACTTCCCGTGGAACTGGATGACTTGCAGAGACAAATAAGAACCAAAGTTGCCCTTCTCAGGCAGAACAGAGCAGTGATCAGGCGTGCCTTTGGTGTTAGGCTGAGCGTGCAAATCTGTGTGCAGAAAAAGACGATGGAAGGGGCTAGCTAA
Organism: Henricia sp. BOLD:AAB3569; assembly: GCA_037783545.1. Lineage (NCBI taxonomy): Eukaryota > Metazoa > Echinodermata > Asteroidea > Spinulosida > Echinasteridae > Henricia > Henricia sp. BOLD:AAB3569. Next base: position 711,995 of record JBBELK010000209.1, on the reverse strand, counting down.
ACTTTCCGAAAAGCTGATAGCAAAGAAAGGACATGTTAAATTGACCTCTCATGCTCCTTGATCCTGTTTTGCATCTTCCATTTTTTGGCGCAAGTTAATTTTAGCTTTGTTTACCAAACTAGCCCGTGTTCAGTCAGGCATGAAATTCCCAACATGATGACGATGTTAATGAAAACATAAAACTTATGTCTATACGGATGTATGACTGAGCCAATTTTCTAATGCAATTTCCCTTTTATCTACAATCTTATGAGTGTATACTTTTTTTTATACTCCCTGTAGAATGCACATGGTAGACATCTACTCATAAAAAAAGGGGGAAAAACAAATTTGCAAAATGTGCATTTCTTTTTTGTTGAGTTTAAAATTTCCCTGAAGCACTGTGCTACATGTAGATGTACTGGTACGTACATGTATGCCTACTGTTTACCACCTTTGGGTCCCAACTATTAAAATACAAAGGCCTCAGTGTTTATTACACTCATTTAGCACTCCTTTATTACACTCCCACTTTAGTTTGCCCGCTCCAACCACTGCTAAACTTTGCAATGTATCATGAGAAGTGCGTGCAGGACATCACCCAACACCAAGCCTGGATGACACTTGCCACGATTGGCCAGATTCTGTCACCTGACACATGGGTCTTTCTATAAATTAGGGGTCAATGTTGGTGTCACCCCCCCCCCCCCCCCCCCCCCCCTTTACATTTTACATCTTGTTTTTGTATTAAAATTCAGGACACATTCTTTAAATACTTTCCATCTCAAAGAGTGAGTACATAAAGTCCAATTCATACAAAATGGTTTAAAAGCCATTTTAATGATTTTGGTACGAAAAATAGCACATCAGGTGTAACGTGGGACACTACATGTAAATATCACACTTTTGGAGGGTTGTTCTAAAACCCCCTCGACCCCCACGACCCCCACGACCCACGACCCCCTCGACCCCACGACTTGCCTTCACGTGCGACTTTTTCACGTGCCCGAACCTGTGTTCACAGCCCGATTACGAATGCGGGCCAGCGCCAGCGCCAGCCCGGCCTAGTTCGAATGAGCCGCGTCGCCGTGTGCGAACGCGACGTCATAGTGTTGCTTCCAATACGTTCTTAAAAATGACTAAATTTCCTACCTTCTGATGTTGGCTAAAACCCGATCTTACACTAGTTTTAAAACTAACCTAATTTTCTAGTCGAAAGTTGATCGTTTTACCATGGTTTTACAATGATATTTATCTAGTCCGGTCAGGGCGTCAGAAAATACAACTTTACCATGGTAAAACACACTTCGAAGATTCCCGCTTTGAAAGAAAATAGCTTTCCCGCATTTTCATTGGTTAGAAATTACGTCATGTGTCGATGCACGCAGGTGGCACACATGCGCCCGACACGTGTTCACATGCAGCATGCGCTCGTTTTTGTGACTATATGAGCAGAATTAAGCCACGGTTTGTGACGTAATTATTGATTAAACCAATGAACGGCTTCGGCTGCCGACGACTAACACTGGTCATTGGTTGGATTCTACAAACGAGGCCGCAGAAACAAGCAAAGGAAAGAAATGTGAGCGACACATGAAATATCATGCTAAAAATTACTAATAAACATTACAAGCTTGGCGCCCCCAAAATCAATATACACATCAAATTAAAGCTCGCGTCATTATCTCCCCTATCGAAATATAGCGTTATTTTTTGTCTCGGGGCTTGATCGCGACACAAGCCGTGCAAAGAAAATTCAGGATTTGACCTCATTAACGCGTGCGCTGCGGACTGACTGATAAGCTGTACCGCTTTCGGGGCCATCCATAAACTACGTACGCACGGAGGCGGAGATGGAGGGTTGGAGCCAATGCCTACATACACCCAACGTTAAAGTATGTGGGTGACGTCACGAAATTTGCGTACGGGGGGAGGATAGTCTAAAAAGTCGGCATTCCGTGCGTACGTACTTTATGGATGGCCCCTTCGGTGATACACACATTAAAAACGTATTGGAAGCAATGACACGGCGACGTGGCTCATTCGAACTAGGCCGCGCTGGCCCGCATTCGTAATCGGGCTGTGAACACAGGTTCGGGCACGTGAACAAATCGCACGTGAAGGCAAGTCGAGGGGGTCGTGGGTCGTGGGTCGAGGGGGTCGTGGGGGTCGAGGGGGTTTTAGAACAACCCACTTTTGGACCCCTAATTTATAGAAAGACCCACATGTCACCTGACTCAGTAAATGTCTCACGTGACATGTTTACTGTGTCAGGTGACAGAATCTGGCCAATTGTGGTAAGGGAAGACACATAAATCTAACCGCTGGTACCGACAGCTGTACCGCTCAAGAACAGCTTACCTTAGTGCAGGCGGTACAACGAAAAAGATTTGTATGTCTTCCCTAAGTGTCATCCAGGCTTGGTGTTGGGGGGCGTCACGCGCGCGCTTCGCAGGATACATTGCGAAGTTTAGCAGTGGTTGGGGCACGCAAAGCACTGCTAAAAAGGTGCGTAATTTGTTCACTACAATGTACCCAGTGGTCACTAACTTTGACCCAAGAAGGATGGTGTTCATAAAGTGCTGTGTGTAACAATCACTACCGATAGTATGAGCAACTAGTAATGGAAATTTGGCACACACCATATTGTTAATAACAATGGTTTGTGCCCAATTTCCATTGTTAGTTGCTCATACTCATGTACAGTATACTCTTCTCTTAAGTATTTTAGTTGTAGCAACTTGCAATTGGAACCAAAATGCTGGAGACAATTAGGCCTAGGCAGCAGGGTGCATTTCTTGGCAGGCAATTCATTATTGACATATCCTTTGACTAACCTGGAGACCTTTGTACAATGCCCCTGGTTAGCCTAGGGCTACATCTAGTATTACATGTACCACAATTGTGGTAATACTAGATGTAGCTGTTTGCTTTAAAGGACGTGTGAAATAGGGTTTTTATTACGTAAAATATTAGTAGAGGATGTGTTTTACACATTTCGGTCAATTTCAGAGAATTTGATAGTTGCGTTTTGGTGTAATTGCACGTTTTCTATTTTTATGTTAATGAGAATTTCCATATTCATGAGCAAAGCCGTGATGTCATCTCAGGAAAAACAGAGGAATTCTCCATAGACTTGTGTACAAAAGTTAATGTCATTTTCAGTGGCTTCTTGATATCATGAACTATATAAGTTTACTGAGTTTGTTAAGTATGTCATTTGCAACAATCCTAACAAGTTTGTTTGGGTCAAAAATGAATCAGTGGGCTACTGTTACTGTTTAAAATGTAATGTTTTTTCATTGTATTTCCACTGTGGGTTCCCTCCATGACCAGCAACAAACAGCGCCCTCGCCTGACAAGACATTTTTGAAGTAGAGAAAATGTCACTTCTTTTTGAAATGAAAACAAATTTGAGTTTGCCCCTTTGTCTGCAACACTTTGATCTTTTGATTTCTGTATAAAAACAGCTGGGTGATAATTTCCACCTCACAAAACCTTTAAGAAGCTCACAATGGACTGAATTGAAGACATCCAGCTCCCCATTCATCCACTCTGGAATTCTGTAAATTGGCAGATATGTACCAGACATGTACTGTTCATTCTCTGTATGTACATGTACAGCCACTCTAACATTTGTTTGCTTTTTGGTGAGGTACATTTTCATGTGTGGTGCATCAAATAACTTATAAGAAGACATGCGTTAATTTTACCCTTTACATTATTATACCCTGTGGTATTCAGGGATGAATAATAACCCTTCTCCAATAAGTTGCCTGGGAATATGAACAAAAGTACATGTATACATGATACATGTAGGCCTACCGGTACCTATCTGATACCCATTTCCCACTACAAACCGCTTAACCTGGAGATTGGCCGCCCCGGGTTAAGCTTTTCCTACCCCGGGGTTCGTTAACCCCGAGTTATGTTCCCATTTGTTTCGTTAACCCGGAGTTTCGCAAAACCTGGGGCGAGCTTGCCCTGGGTTAGCGCAGTGTGGTTTCCCATTAGACGCGGGCATACACAGGGACTAGAGGAACGGAAATCTGCAAACATCTTATTCCGATTTTTGAGTAGTCCCATTGAGTTGTTACTGAACTTGTCTATCGACCAGGCCTGGATGAGGAGCTTTTTTTCTTCTTTTTTTCCACACCTTTGTCCTCTTTTCGTTATGAATTGAGATATGTACGGTGCTTGAGAAACCATGCCTTCATAAATTGAGAGAGCAAAAATGTGCACGTACGTACGTATAATTATGATGTGTGCCAGCACAGCGCGCGCTAACCCCGAGATTGCCTGTGAACACTTAACCCTGCATGGTTTCCCACTACAATGCTAACCCAGGGGTTCGGCTGTTAACCCCGAGATTGCCATCCTTAACCCTGGTCGCTGGTAGGGTTAACGAAGCCCCGGGGTATCTCGGGGTTAAGGATTGCTGTTACCCACGAGTTAACCCGGAGATTTTGTAGTGGGAAAGGGGTATAAGAGTACAGTATAAATAGAAGGAAGCAATTCATTGCTAATTTCCTTGCCCAAGGGCACATATGTGTATGCATTAGGGACATAGCCATGAATTGATCCACAACCAACAACTATTCCATGGGTCCACTGGCCATGGTAGAAGTATATTGTACAAGTTGAGGGTTTAATGCAACTTTCATTTTAAAAACTCCCTTTATATTTGTGTAATTGTACACACTGTTATTGTATTTACTTATTATTTAATAACATTGTATTGTATTGACCATCGGGAATTATTTCAATACCCAAAAGTGTACTACAAATATATAGAGAGTTTATGAAATGAAATAAACCAAAGGTATCAATAGTACCCTGGAAGAAAGAAATAAAATAAATAACAGAACCAATATTTAGTGGTGTGAGTGGAGTCCTCACACAACAGCCAGCTCACTGCCATTTAAACTGTTAAAAATGGCATTATTTTCACACGTAATTAAAGGCCTACATGTAGGTCGAGATAACTGCCTTGTTGTAGAAATTTCAGCCATGGAGATGCAGTGAAAAATCCATGCATGTGTTTTTTGTGTGTGAAAAATGGTAAAAAGTTGTCTGCAGACAACTTTTTTAAAAACCCAGCTTCGGTTGCCAATTTCTCCCACAAAGGTTCCGTTAAATATACGAAAAAAAATAATGTGGTGTTTGTTACCATTGCAATCAACACTATTAATCATTTTTTCTTGTCAACTCGCGAAGTAAAATTTTGGGTTTGAAAAACTGCAAATGATGTATTGGGCTTTAAGTATACATGTAAATCAAATTTCACAAGCCCTTTACAAGGTTTTATTCACATCATACTGTAGCCTTCATCTTTACTCACCTGTAATAATAAATTAACCTGTCATTTCATGTGACATGCATGTAAGGTACATGTACAGTGTATACCTAGACTTCACTGAGAACCTGTATGGCTGAGGAACCACAGCACACATGTGGGTCTGTCCACAGTAATGGGGTACATTTCTGTAACATTCAAGATCTTAGGTCCGTGTTCACTTCAAATGTCTTAATTTTATCTTTAAATTATCAAGCTAAACTGAGGAAATAACTTTTTCACCAAGGAGTAAGAAAAATAGTCCTACAACATACATTTCTGAAAACCCCGTGCACAAATTTTCCTATTACGCGTGTAACAAAGACGGAAAAAAAATGTCACAAAATGGTCTGTCCACGTTACATACGTAATAGGAAAATTTGTACACAAGCTTTTCAAAAATGTATGTTGTGGCAGAAATTTTTTACCTTTTTGGGCAAAAGTTATCTCCTGAGAACAAAACAAGGACATTTCTTTAATTCTGAGATAAACTAAAGACATCTGAAAGGAATTATTGACTTACTTTTCAAATGTACCCCCATTACTGTGGACAGACCCATGTATGAACTGTACATGTACTTTTGGAAAATGAAATTAGTGGAATTACATCTCAAGGACTGCATATTTAACCAACAGTCATATTAACCTTTGAAATACTTGACTGGCTGAATGCAGTTGAGATCAACAAATCTTTATTTAATTTGTACAATTAATGGAAAATTTTGACCCAAGAGTTTGAGCTGGACCCGTTCAACAATGGAAGCAGAATATGTGCAACCATGTATGTCCACAAGGAACAAAGAAACTGCCTCACGAAGTGGCAGCTATTCGATACGGTCTATAACATGCATAAAATCTTAGTGGGAGGTGTGATGATCTAATAGTAGTGCTACCCCTAGAGGGCTAAATTTCATATCTGTCACTTGTAATAATACTGACAGTAACCACGATGCACACAACAGTGTTCACAATGGATATGTGGTATGTACATCACATATATAGGGCCACTAACGATTTAAAGGTAGAACACATGATTGGTATCTCAAAAATTAGAAATGTTCACAGATTTACACATAACTTACACAATATAAACATGATGATGGTAGAAAACTTCCCCTGAAAAGGTTTTGTCTGAAGTGCTATATTCTTTGAGAAATTAGTAAAACAATTAATTTTTGTCTCATGAGACGAAAATTCATTTTGCCTCAAAACCACTTTGCCCAAATGCCGCTTTGCCCAAATGTCACTTCGTACACAGGCCTTGGTTTATTGGCCGAAGTCACTGGAAAGCTTTTTTTGACTTTTCTCAAAAATGAGACAAAGTACGCAGCCTGACTCTTACTCGGGTTTGTTTTAACCATGCATGTCTTCAACCACACAGGGGGATAAAACTATTTGTAACGGTTTACCAATCATGTGTTCTACATGTACCGGGTATGTAGGGTCTTTGAAATGATAGGGAATCAGGCTCATTCTTTGAAATAAATGCAGGATTATTATGCTATAACAAGAGATTGCAAGTGTTAGTTTCATGCGTACGTTTCATAAATTTCTTTGTCCAAATAGTATTATAGTTGCGATCGAAGGGCCGGGATATGCAACATTTTGATGGTAAAGTAGTACAATGTACAATCTTTTATGATAATAAGAGAAGACCACTGTTAAAGGCAGAGGCTCCTCAGCAATGTGCATGCGCCAAATTCGTGCCATGAAAAACACAGCTAGATGGGTCATTCTATAAATTTGGGGTCCAACGTGTGACATTTTTCTGTCCCCGTTACACCTGACATACTGCTATTTGCCATACAAGTATCATTAAAAATGCCTTCAAACCATATTTTTATGAATTGTATTTTATGTAATCACTCTTTGAAATAGAAGGCATTTAAAGAATACATGTATGTCCTGAATTTACAAAATACAACATTTTACAAGATGTCAGATGTAACGGGGACAGAAAAAGTGGACCCCAAATTTATAGAATGACCCATATGCCTTTGCTATGGAGCTGCATATTTCGTGGCACAAATTTGGCGTGGGCGCATTGCTGATGAGCCTGTGCCTTTAATACAACATTCTACAATAAGGAACATTTTAGGACCCAATTCATTGTTTTTATTCCTTTCAGGTGGCAGGAACATGCAACCTACGTACATGTACACCTTTCCTTTTCTAGATTTTTATCAGCACCACACTCCCAGGTTTTATACTAATTGCTACAGGGTGTACATGTCTACAGCAACCTCTGCCATGCCTTCCCTCCTGAATTGCAATTAGGTCTACATGTACTTGCACAAAGTTCTGGTTCATCACTTTCACCTACATGTACATGTACAAACTGTACGTAGGGCTTACAATGTACATATCAAGTGACACTGTAATCATTCAAATGAACACAACCCAAAGGGATGAAAAACACAAAATCATGATCCCAAGCAGTACTGCAATTTCTGAAATGAAAGAAAACACCCATAATACAAGACAAATCCGCTGTCAGTAGAAATGGTTTTGATGATTGAGTGCGGATTGAGCAGGTTTGACCCAATTAAGGTTTGAGATACAGTATTTAGGCAAGTGTGACCCAGAGACTTGCTTCAAGTTCTGTTTTGAAGGATGTTGGGAATTAGGTGAGGATTAAAATAGATCTCCAAGTTTGGCCAAGCTTCCTATCCAATATAAATAGTTAAACACACAGGGGCGGATCCAGGAATTTTTCCAGGAGGGGGTTTTGCCACCAGGGGTTTTGCCCATCAGATTTTTATGTCTGCTTGTTTCGGACAGGCGGACACGCAAAAAATGCATTACATTATATTGTTTGGTGTCGGAGCAGGGGGGGTTTTGACCCCCAAAACCCCCCCTCTGGATCCGCGCCTGACACACATACTTTTACATGTACCATGCATTTCCATAAGGCTTTTTCCCACTAGAAAGTCAAACCCCTATGCGAACTAACCCCGGGGCCGCCCTGAGTTCAACCCCGCGTCAATTCACACTTGTTCAAAATCTCGCCCCGGGGCGAACTCACCCCGGAGATCGGCACTTCATCCCTCATTTAAACAAGTGAGAACTCGCCACTGCCCCTTTTCCCACTACCGTTTCCGCCCCGGGGAGAGTGTCTCGCCCCGGGGCCAAATTTTTCAACCCTGGTCCCGAGCAGGGTTGAACTCGCCCCAGGGAATGAGCAATCTTGGATGTGGCGCAGTGGGGTGAGACTTGCAAATTGTGGGAATCGGGACGCCCATGATTTTGTCTAGTGGGAAAGGCCTCATGTGTTCTCAGCTACCGGTACATGTACCTTCTATGGAACTATAGCATGTCAGTATTGTATTATGGACTGTGGCTCCATGATGATGCTTACCAGAAAATACTGCTACATGTACAGTAGGTATCTAGAAAAATTGGGCCAAGCAGAGACGGGTTACCACCTAAAAGTAAAACTCCATGTCATCTGTTACTCCTGACTGGTACGCTTCTATTTAAAAAAAAAAAAAAAAGTAGTTACAGCTAAGCAGAATCTTTGACAATTAGTGACAAGAAATGGTATGAGGCACTTGGTGGCAGCAAACATTGCGGTCCCACGTGACCAGTCTGCCATTGTTTCATGTCAGTGGGATCAAAACAAAAGTGGGATCCTTATGTTTGCCACCACCAAGTGTCTGAAGCCTAGCGTACATCGACATTGCAACTGAAAGCAAAAAAGTGGCAACTGGTATTTCCGGCAACTCGCGGCAACTGGGAGCAACTGATCAGTTGCTTAAAAAGGTCGTTGTGCTCGTACTTGCAACTACTGGCAACTGAAAAAATTCCAGTTGCGCGAGTTGCTCATGTTCTACTTTCTGGCAAGTAGTTGTACCCAGTTGTGGTCAGTTGCGTCGATGTACGCGTAGTTGCAACTACATGTAGTTGCTGTCAGTTGCACGTGTGTGTATGAATACATGCGCGCACATCGACAGCAACTGCAAGCAACAGTTACAAGGTCAAAGTACTCTACGCTTTACCGAGTTGCTGTGTCGATGTGCTGCGCGCTCTGAAAACTGGACTTTCTCTGTTGCCGCTAGTTTTGCAACTGATCAGTTGCTGTCGATGAGCGCGATACGCACACATCGACAGCAACTGATCAGTTGAGTTGCTTCCAGTTGCAATGTCAGTATTGTATTATGGACTGTGGCTCCATGATGATGCTTACCAGAAAATACTGCTACATGTACAGTAGGTATCTAGAAAAATTGGGCCAAGCAGAGACGGGTTACCACCTAAAAGTAAAACTCCATGTCATCTGTTACTCCTGACTGGTACGCTTCTATTTAAAAAAAAAAAAAAAGTAGTTACAGCTAAGCAGAATCTTTGACAATTAGTGACAAGAAATGGTATGAGGCACTTGGTGGCAGCAAACATTGCGGTCCCACGTGACCAGTCTGCCATTGTTTCATGTCAGTGGGATCAAAACAAAAGTGGGATCCTTATGTTTGCCACCACCAAGTGTCTGAAGCCTAGCGTACATCGACATTGCAACTGAAAGCAAAAAAGTGGCAACTGGTATTTCCGGCAACTCGCGGCAACTGGGAGCAACTGATCAGTTGCTTAAAAAGGTCGTTGTGCTCGTACTTGCAACTACTGGCAACTGAAAAAATTCCAGTTGCGCGAGTTGCTCATGTTCTACTTTCTGGCAAGTAGTTGTACCCAGTTGTGGTCAGTTGCGTCGATGTACGCGTAGTTGCAACTACATGTAGTTGCTGTCAGTTGCACGTGTGTGTATGAATACATGCGCGCACATCGACAGCAACTGCAAGCAACAGTTACAAGGTCAAAGTACTCTACGCTTTACCGAGTTGCTGTGTCGATGTGCTGCGCGCTCTGAAAACTGGACTTTCTCTGTTGCCGCTAGTTTTGCAACTGATCAGTTGCTGTCGATGAGCGCGATACGCACACATCGACAGCAACTGATCAGTTGAGTTGCTTCCAGTTGCAATGTCGATGTACGCTAAGCTTTAAAAGTCTCCCTAAAGTACATTTGATGACACAGCACTGTGACCTGACATACATGTACATGTAACTACTGCATGACTATACATGTAGCCTGTTTTCAGTCAACTTTACTAAGGTTGGGAATTTACGTTTAATTCAGTAGGGCCTAACTGGTTTGCAGTTCTTTCAACATTTTACCAGGTAACCATTCAGACGACACATTTTAAATGAACCTGCACCTCCGCCCCCACCCTACCCCACCTCCCACCTCCGGCGCCCCCCCCCCCCCCCCCCCCCCCCCCCCAAATAATTTATAAACTTTGAAGTGATCCTTATTTTACAGTGAAGTGATTTCAATGACTTTCTGAAAACGTTTGCATTGGGCAGGGAATGTTTCGGACGATCAGGAGTTGTTTACTGCGTGGGGGAAGTGTTTGAAGTGATTATTTTCCAACAATCGGCACTAAATTCTTATAAAATTAAATTAAGTACATTTTAATGATGTTCTCATATTCCTGGATGACTGCAATGGTACAAAGAAGAAAGTTCACACAGTGATCATGATAACAAAAGTAAAACCTTTTCACAGTCTCTGCAGTATGGTTTCTGAACAGAGGCAAATTACAACCCTCATTACTTACTTTACTTACTGGTCTATTAAGCCCTTTTCACACAAGGCCAAAAAACTCGCAAGGCTTGAGATATTTTCTAATGCCATCGTGTAAAATTACACCAATGCTTGAGAGTCTCGAGCATCCCTTGAGAAATGCTCTCAATCCTTGAGATATTTTGGCGGAGGTCCAGACTTACATGTACGACGAAATCTTCCGCTAGCGGAATATTTCTCAAGGTATCCTTGAGAACGATCGTGTAAAACGATTTGTACAACATGCTTTGTGACAGTCAACGCAATGCGCATGCGTGGATACATTTATACACCGTACACAAGACACTTGTTGACAGCACAGCATGCACACGCCCCGTCTCGCGAAATTGAAAGCGATAGTATTCAGCAAGTACGTCCACCGGTCATGGCTCTGACACCGTTCCGATCCTTGATTTTTGATTGGATGTTGGACGACTCCATCATAGCCCCATGTCTTGTTTTTTTTGACAATCTGGTCTCCTTGGCTGTCGCAGTACACTTTTTAGCGGGTATGTTATTGGCTGCTTGTATCAGCAGCATTTATGCGCAAAATCAATGGTCTGACAGCGACCAACGGAAAAAGTATTCTCGTCTCAAGGAATGCCAGTGATGTTTTCGCTGTGTTATGTGAAAGTACACCAAATCACCCTACAGTGTAATCATAAATTAAACGATCCACGCTCCTAAATTCTGTCTCAAACCTTGTGAGTTTTTTTATGTGTGAAAAGGGCGTACCACCCCGTTTACACTCGATTCGCCTTTGCCGAATCGAACTCCGCAATTTCCAAAAAGGGGAGTTGAAGCCGGGTAAGCACTAAGTGTAAACGCAAAAGGTGAATTGAAAAAGGCGGATCAGACCCGGGTCTGATTCCCCTTTTTCAAGTCACCTCTGGGGTAGGGTTGAACCCCGCAATTGCGGGGTTCAACCCTGCAATCGTCAAGGTCGCTTGTAGTGTAAACGCTACCCGAATACAGATTTGGCAATTTGAGTGTCCTTCGGGCGGTGCCCGCAGTGTAGTAGATTTAATTGACCAATCTGGCACTAGTGCAGCAACACTTAACAGCTCACGCATGCGCTGCAGTTACATTTAGTGGTGACTTTTGCGGTTTCTGAAGCGAGTTGAAGCGATTTGGGGTGTAGTGTAAACGCGGCAAATGTTCAGTTTTGTGGTCGCAATAAAAATGCTGGATCTGTATCCACCTTTGCCGATTCGAGTGTAAACGCGGTGTAAGTGGTCCTGGTAGAGGTGAGCTTCCTTTTAGGGCCCATAGACCAGCCCTTTACCAGGTGTGTGGCTGTAATTCAAGCTGTCCACAGGAAGTTATGACTGGTTTATGTACTTCATGGGGGTCAAGCTGAAAGGCCAAATGAGTATTATTTGAGGGTGAATTTACAGTCCTGTCTGCACCGGACTTTCCCTATACATCTAACTCACTGAGTTAATTAATTGGTTCTTTTAGGGTGCATTGGCACTGGCGATGTTTTTTAATGCGAATTTGGTGTGCATTGCCTCCAGAAAATTTGGTGTGCACTGTCGCAATGAAATCATGCAAGTTGATTCTGTATGTGGTTTTTAGTGCTTTGTTTTACACCTAATTCTCTTCGGGCCGCATTTTCTCAAGGCGATCAGCATCAAATGAATGTGTGTTAACGCGTGAAAAAAACTTTTTTTCCTCCTAATGTAGGTCTGCATTACTCAATTTTATTTATTCAATTTGTAGAATTTAAGGTGCTCTCTCAATTTATTGGTGTTGAGGTTTATAAATTAAACGAGGTACAGTAAAGTGACATCAAAGAACAATGTCACAATGTTTAAAAATTTCCTATGCATTCCTTAAGTGATGTCTGGAAGTCCAATTGATTGCAGGACTTGCATACAAAATGATACCTAACGGTCTGTAGAGTACTCAAGTGTGTTGCCAAGGTTACTGCACTAAAACTAGTCTTTGCCCAAGACCATGGTGATCGATATTGAATTGTGCACGCCTTGGATATTCCTGAAATAGTGCGCCCTCTTGTAGCACTAACAGACCAGTCCGACAAGCTCACAACATAGTCTTGGGAATCTCTCCTGTGCTTCAGCATTGGGGGCATTACCGGTTTATGTAAATAGGACCGTTGTCCCAGTTACGTTCTACACGTAATAAAAATGTGCAGCTGCACAGGGTTTTATGATGGCATACAAGGGACATCGCATACCACAGATATCTTTGCAAATATTTGCAATGTCGCAAATATCTTCATAAACATATGTTTTCTTCGCAAACATTTGCCAAGAAAATTATAACACCGAAAATATTAGCAACGATAAAATGGTCATGTTCGATGTTTCTTGTAAGCCGCCTTATATTTTTCAAATCATTCGAAGCGTGTGCACGTGGTGTACCGGTATTTGGGTCACTTGCTGCATTCCGACTTGTTGCTGTATTTGGGTCACTCGCTGATTGGTTCCCTATAAAAAAGCCTAGGCAAAAACAAATAAAAAGTTAAACCAAGTGGAGGAGTTAGTGCTGCAAGAGGGCGCACTATTTTAGGAATATCCAAGGCATGCACAATCCAATATCGATCACCATGGTCTTGGGCCAAGACTACACTAAAACCAGTGAACTGTTTTTCTGCGTGTAAAGCAATGGACATTGCTTGAACTTAAATTTGCTTCGTTTGTAACGAACTTTGCCACATGTATACTTTTGTACACATATGCTGGCGTCATTCTGGAGAATTAAGCAACCTTCTGCAAGTACATGTACTTTTGCAAGTATTTTCTGCTATAAATATAGCACTATGATAATTGGGTTTCCTTCAGTGCCTTCTTGAAGATAAAACAACTGCTGATGGTACAATAATAATAATATATAGACTACAGCAGGTCACCTGCAATATGTGGCTGTTTGAATTCATGAAATTGATGTCAGGTTTTATTAGTTTGGTAATTTATGACATTGGCTGACCCAGTGTGGGTGTGTGTTCTCATGTCTAGAGGGGTGCCTCTAATGTGACTCCATTCCCATTGCTTCTGTGTCCTGCAGATACTAGTCTTGCATGTAGGCCTACAGATTTCAAGTCTGACGCAGTGTCCGCATTGGACAAATTTTTGTAAAAAGTTCCACGAGTCACTGTCAACTTGACTCAAAAATTGTTTTACTTGAAAACTGGAATTTTTGACTCAAAAACTGGAATTTTGATTTTTGACTCCCAAATAGACTATGTCTTGCGGCAAAGGTCAAATCTGAGCTTCCGGGCACAACACGACTAAAACGCCTATTCCTATAACACGGGCGAGATTTTTTTTTTTGTAATAAATTTTTCTGTCCAATCTTAAGTATACAACCGACCCGAAAGTGATTCAGGTAACTAAAATGTTTTTTTACAATATATAATACATGCATAATTATCTCTAAAAATGATAACAATTTATTAACATTTCGTGACCTCAATAAATTTCTCTGCTAGCATATTCTTCATCCAATTTGGAATGGATGACCCAAGTGTGGATTCATGTGAAAATGAATGCTTCGAACTTGGGCACTCTAAAAAAAAGTTTGCAAGCTCTACTTTTGGTAGATGACGTTTCGCCTATCGCTAGCGAGGTTTGTATGTACACTATGTAGTATTCTGCTGTGCGTGTTGCTTATCTTTTGCTGCATGTAGTTTAGGATCTTCAAAGATTGACTTGTCGGCTCAGAAAAGATCGTGAATTTTTACATTTCGATTGCTTATTTTTGATTATATACCCCACTTCATCAATTGGAATGCAAGATTTTATTTAGAGATACGCGTTTTGGGCCGTCTGAGTTTACAAAAACCTGCGTAAACAAAATAATCCAAGAATTTCGCTCGCGACGTGTGTTGAAGAGATAGGGTCTTGTGCCCGGAAATAACAGTGGTCTCGCGCGGTCTCGTACGTTCGCGAGGTCAACTTACATAGTCTATTGTGACTCAACTCAAAAATTGTGACTCAAAACTTGATAACAAACAAACGATAACAATGGTAACAAACAACATTTTTTTTTTCCCGTGTAAATTGGTACCTTTGTCCGAGACATTGCCAACTGAATTTTTGTTGGGTTTTTTTTGTTTGAACAAATAGTTTGCAAAAAATTTTGTTTTGTTTTTTATAATACTTTAAACACAAAAACCATGCATTGATTTATAATATAAGGTTTTCTGAAGTATTTTACTGCATTTACATGTACATGTGTATGTATATGTGGCTGAAATTTCCACAAGGCAGTTAATTCATAAACATTTTTAATTATTCTTTAGTTTTTCAAAGCTCTTGTTCCTGGAATTAGCTAGTACAGACGTTTCATCTGCCAATGATATAATATTGGGTCTTTAAATTTCATGATTTGGGGGTACATGTACATGTACTTCATTTGCACAGGAATAAACTCCTTTAAAACATGTTCACATATCTTGCTTTGATATACATATGTACATACATTTGACAATTGCATACATGTACCCTACATGTACATACACATTTGACAATTGCATACATGTACCCTACATGTACATGTACAGTGCAATGTCCTTGACACACACATGTTGTACAAATGTGTGCACCACCCTGTTTTTTTAAATCAGTACCCACTTGGGTGTGGTGTACAAATGTGTATCACAAGAACTGCTAGGAAAAGAGGCCCCATTGTATTACAAATACAATGTATGTACCAAATTTACAATCACCTTCAGTGTTAACCACTGTTATGTACCTGTATGTGATGTGTGCATTGCAGGAGACTATTTGCGGTTTCACCAGCCTGTACACAAGGGCCATACCAGTATGCCTGTGGGGAATTTGGACTGAAATTGCCACCTGATTGTACTGGGAATCTGGACCTGTTTGTCTGACAAAAATTATGTTGGCCTACCTGTATGCAAGCCTACATTATGCAAGTCAGGCACATTTGTTGCAGTTTTGAATTCACTGTATACACGTGTACATTGCATGAAGACACAAAACAGAGATCTCAAATTGAGCATCCATCATTACTGGGTTTTTTTTAGGGGGGGGGGGGGGGGGGGGAGTGGGAGTGGTTTGTAAATTTTATATTTCCGTCTTGGTAAAATAAAACTGAATTGATATCATTCATATGGCTTTGTAGTTCGTGTGGATTGAGCCATTATGCATGTACCGGTATAACTTGTCCATGATTTGGCCCTATTTACATGATGTACATGTACATGTAAGTCTTGATCAACAATATTTTACTTACCATATTTTTTTCTCTTTTGGTCGTCTAAATTTGGCTTCAGTGTTTGTTTGTGTAGCCCGTAGGTGGAATTTAATAAAAGCCACAAACAGCTTAACAATCCAAAGTATGTGATATATCACCCATTGTACTAATAAATGGTGTAGGTCTATATCAGATAATCTTAATATGTTGATCTAATACTAATAATAGTAAGGCTAGACCATTGAAAGGAAGACTGTGAGACAACTGATATGCAATACAAACATGAGAAAATACTACCGGGTCAATAGCAGTTGTCTGAATATTGTTGGTATAGTCAAAACTACAGTACTAGTTATTAACCCTAACGCCATAGTGAGTCGGAGGTCTCGGGTTCAAATCCTGATAAGGCTCTTACGATTTTTCTCTCATCCCAAGTTTGGTTGTTTCATTTCAATGGTGATTAGGCACCATACATGTACCAGATATTGTGTTCATTACTTTGCCCAGTTGCGCCACCGTGCAGCACCGAGAGAAGAATTGGGTCTATAGGGAAAACCTGAGGGAGTAATACCAACTGTGCCTTATACATGTACAGTAGCTCAGCTGGTAGAGCATCTGCCTAGTGAGTCGGAGGTCTCAGGTTCGAATCCCGATAAGGCCCTTACAATTTTTCTCTCATCACAAGTACGATTTTTCTCTCATCCCAAGTTTGGCTAACTCCCTACATATACTGTGTATGTAAAATCATATTGATTTTGGAGGATTGAGGAGTGTTTTTATACACTTGTAAAAATGTGGACATGGGTAAAAAAATGTTGCCGAGCCTTTAGCCTTAATAATATTAATAGCAGGTTTTTATATAGCACCATTCCATAGATCATGGCGCTGTTGCCATTATTACCACTGGTTTTATTATTATTTCTGGTTTATTATTTAAAAAAATATTGCATACCAACAGCATAAATGCTGACATGTACAATATTTACAGTAAAAATGCGATATGAAAATTTTCAAAAATGCAATAAAATATAAAAGACAAAAACATAAAACTAGACATTGAAATCACAACATACAACAAACCCAGCAAACAACCAGTAAACAAACGGGTAGTATGATTTTACACGATGGACAAAAGCTAGCAGCAAACCTAGTACCACTCCCCCCACAAACCCATCCACCCTCTCTTCCCATTCATTGGAATACAATGGTATGCACTGGAATTTAGGGTTTTTTAAAAACATGTACATGAAAAAAAGCTCATATATTTAGTCACTAGTTGAGACAATTTAAAATAGCAACCAATGATGGAATGGTGGATTTTGCTTAGGTGACTGCCTGGCCAAGGCGCACAACCCTATCAGCAGTTAGATTGTGGCATTTCCCCTAACAGCTCCCCAAATATCGTTTGGGTTGATGAGGCAGTTGAGATTGTGCCTTGCCCACGGACTCAAACATGTTGGCACAAGTGGGGCTTGAACCCATAACTCTTCGATCACGAGCTGTATACCCACTATATAGGCAACATGTGCTCTTGTGTGTTTCAGTTTGTTTTGGGGAAGTTTTGTATTCATACATTAAGTTCAATGATTTTCTCAAGCTAAAAGCTTCCTGACATTGAGTCATTTGGGTTATTTAACTAAATTTCCAAAGATGTATGCCTACAGAGTAGAAGCTGGCATATATTGTTCATTGTTGAGATAGGAGGCCAATAAGTGCAGGGGATCACTTGTATTTTGGTCAAAGGTGACACTTTCCCAAGTAGATTTATTTTTCCTGTAAAGTACAAGCGCACTGTCTCCTCATTTATCAAGAGTACCTCTGCTTTTTGGCCTACTTTATGTACATGTATGTCACACTAGTGTCGTTACAACTTAATAATGTATGGATTTGATAGCTGGGTCTTTCCACGTTAATGGGCCTATTAAAATGTCACAATTTTGTCTGTCCAGTTACATACGTATAAGGGGAAATTTGTACACAAGCTTTTCAGAAATGTACCGGTATGTTGTGGCAGCATTTTTTTTAAACTTTTTAGGCAAAAGTTATCTCCTGAGAACACAGTACAAGGGAATTAAGACATCTGAAAGGAATTATTGACTTATTTTTCAAATGGGCCTATTAGCGTGGAAAGACCCAGCTCTGTTTCCATAGTATTCCCAAATGCTTGGGCAAAGTCTGTTCGCTTACCAGAACTATGATGCTGTACTTGCAGCGCGCAGACAGTAAATTGATGTTATAAATTTCTTCACATGTACATGTACATGCACTTGTATGCAGGATAATTTAGTAGTCTACATTTTGTGTAAACACTTTGCGATAAATTGCCTCTCTCCACCCAGGAGGAAATGGGTACCTGTGACCCTGTTTACACTTGATCCCGAGCTCGGGATCGAACACCGAGCTCGGGATCAGCCCCGGATCACAACTGAGTGTAAACGCTCTCGGAACCAAATTGGCCCCGGATCAGACCCCGAGATTTTGGTCTCGCGTTGGCGGAGGGTTCGATCCCGAGCTCGGGATCAGTTTGCGGTTAGATAAGCAATTAATCTTTACCGCAACCTGCCACATCCGCTCCACAGCCGTAGCGGGGGAAAAGCCCGCGAAATTCAAGTGGCCTTTGACCCTTGACTGCAACTTCTGGCACTGCACTCGAGACCAACTACATAATGTAAACGCGGCACTCAGGATCATTGCGGTTAACACTAACGCCTTCTTATCAGGGGACCAATCTTGATCCCGAGCTCGGGACCAGTGTAAACACGGTGTGAGACAGTAGTGAAAGCTGATGTGTTTGATTAGTCCATGTGCACTTAAGCTGCACATGACTGCATGCTCCCCAGGGAGTTGAGAAGGATTAAGGAATGATATTATTGAGCCCAATGACCAGGAGTAATAGTATGACAGTGCCTTGAGCATCCTTGGGATGGATATGTGCATGATATTTAGCAAAATATGCAAATTGTGTACAAATGTTCATACATTCCAGTCTATGAGCAAATTCTTCAAGCGTTTCTTTTGTTATCAATCGGAAGTTGGCACTACGGAAGTACAAAGTCCTTTTATTACTATACACCGTACCTGTAGGCGTCGCATGCCATACAGGTGCATGTCAAACAGATAGAGTTGTTAAGCACGTACTAAACTGCACGTCTGCCCTTTAAATATCAGTGTGCCATTTTCCCTGCAGCTCTCATGATATTTTCGTTTCTCTTTCTCGCTAGTCTAACCAAAGCCATCTGGCGATATTAAAATCATATTTTCTTGTTCAAGGGGAGCCAGAGTTTAAAATAAACAGTCCTGTTTTGTAGTGCTTAGAATTTGAAGCACTGTACTCGGCAGGAGGCTTGCAGATGTTATCAAAACTCTTTCATTTGAGTTATTTTTGAAACATTTTTCGAGGAAAATTGCAGGGCTTCATTTCCGGTTTTTTTCCCAACAACTGTAACATAAGCACTTTTTTTAAAGGTGAAAAAAGAAGTTGTTTAGTACTTTTTTTTAATGGAAAAGTTAAAATGTTAATTGAAGTAATTTTACAAACAAAAGTGTTTCTCTATATATTTAGAAGTTTATTTCATTGTAATTTCATCTGGACTTTGAATCCAAACCATCACTGCAAATCTCTTTCAGTTAAATTGTCAGTAAAAAAACATTACATACGATACTATATAAATGAACAAATGTTAACTGATTTTTGTAATTGTCCTGTTTCAATTTCAGGTGCTACAAAAGACCTGGGTGTAACGCTAACCAGGATGTGCCTTAAACACAAGACCATCGAAAACAAACTCAAGTCTTTCACAAAGTAGGTATTTAAGGGCCCTTCAAATCATTTGCAATGACCCAAATTTTCAATTTACGAATTGACAAGAAAAACTGTATTTTTTATTCCTCAAGCATACCACTCCAATTACCTGTAAACTACTTGTTACTACAGATTACCTCTACAAAGATACCAAAATCAGCATGATGCACTCTATAACCATACATGTAGGAAATTGTCTCAAGGTTGAAACACTACAGAAATCAAAGCCCATGGCACAGAATCACAGGGTGACCAATTTTCCCTCACAGTGAAAAGACCAAGGCAAAACCTTAACCTTGGTCTACTTGTAAAATCACCATGATTTGCTTAAAATGCAGTACCCACTACTACAATTTAAGAAATGGAATTTTCCATCACGTTTTTGGTTGTAAACGTACGTACAGGGACGATGGTATCATTTACATGTAGGCCTACAGATGAAACTTTCTTTTACAAATTCCTGTAAAGTTATTGCATATCTAAAGTAGGATGTTGGTGAAATTTAAGCCTAGGGTACATCGACATTGCAACTGGAAGCAACTCGCGGCAACTGGGAGCAACTGATCAGTTGCTCAAAAAGGTCGATATGCGCGTACTTGCAACTACTGGCAACTGGAAAATTCCCAATTGCAGCGAGTTGCATATGTTCTACTTTCTGGCAACTAGTTGTACCCAGTTGCGGTAGTTGCGTCAATGTACATGTACGCGTAGTTGCAACTAGTTGCTGTCAGTTGCACGTGTGTGTCTGAATACGTGCGCGCACATCGACAGCAACTGCAAGCAACAGTTGCTTCCAGTTGCAAGGTCAATGTACTCTAGGCTTTACCGAGTTGCCGTGTCGATGTGCGCGCTCTGAAAACTGGACGTTCTCAGTTGCCGCTAGTTGCGCAACTGATCCGTTGCTGTCGATGAGCGAGCTAGCTACGCACACATCGACAGCAACTAATCAGTTGAGTTGCTTCCAGTTGCAATGTCGATGTACGCATTAGGAAGAATGTTGGTAAAAAAATTAGACAATCAGTCTGCACACATTCACCTCCATGTACAGTTCCAAAAAAATCTTCAAAATCCATGCATGAATTTTTGTGTCAAGTGAATGCTTTAAAAATGTGTGCACACTCGTTATTTTAAAACCGCCTTTGATTGTTAAAATGTTTATTTGCAACAGAAATATACCATACTGGACATAAAAAAGTTCATGTAGTGTTTTTATCATTGTTAATCAACTGTTTGAGTTAAGGATGGGACGTTTAACCGGTTAACCATTTAAACAGGGGGGGGGGGAGGGGTGGGGGGGTGGTAAGGGGAATGAAAAACTGGTTTTGCCAAACGTTTAAACGAAACCCAATTGCAAAGAATAATTACAATAGTTTTCAGAGGGTTATTTGTAATGACTTCATGAAATAAGTTTATATGAGGTCGTAGTACAATTTTGACCAGATAAAGGTTAAACGATTATTTTGGGGGCCTATAGGGGTATTGTGTACATTAAAATGCATATCAGTTTTTACCTATAAACACCAGCAACACTCTTTAGTGTCGACCAAACGGTTAACTGGTTAACCAACACTTGAAAGAAATGCAAACCAGTTTCTGAATTAACCGTAAATTCCCATCCTTAGTTTGAGTAAGGTTTTCTTGCCAACTCATGACGTGAAATCTGGGGCCATTGCAAATATTAGAGTGGGTCTTTAATGCAACCTCACATAATGGAATACTATTGGAAACAAATCCAGTGACAACATGGATCAGTTAAAAGAATTCGAGTTTCGAGTCAATTTTCAAGTTTCGAATCAAATTTTGAGTTTCGAGTAAAAATTTGAGTTTCGAGTCAAAATTTGAGTTTTGAGTTTCGTGTTGCAGTGTTGTTTATTTTTTGGGTAGGCGGGATTTAAAACAAGCAATTTTCATTTTTATTTCAATTTCCAGCAATTTCAAATCAAATTGGAAAAAATTTAGCAACATCATGGAAAATCATTGCCTCAATGAAAAACAAAATGACTCCAGATTTGAACATGAATTTTTAGAAATTGAATGGAACTTCATCTATCAAATAAGTCTCATAAGCTGTGTCCGCATTGGACTTGTTTTTTGGGAGATTTTACCGAGACGATGGTAAAATTAAAAATGGCTAAATTTTACTGCTGTCCGCATTTATACTTTTTTGACACGGGAAAATTTTACCGAGACCGTGGGAGAGCATGCGCAGTGTTTTTTCGCAGTATGACCTTCACGGCCCAGACGTACGCTTCCAGAGTGTTTTTACCGACTCGATGTGTCCGCATTGGACTTTTCCCGTCTCGGGAAAAGTTCCCTGGTCAATTTTCCTGGGCTGCAGTTGGCCAGGAAAAATAACCGCTGGACTCGAGAAAGGTTGATGAGAGTAAAACGTCCTACATGTAGGCTGTCCGCATTGGACTTAAAAATGGGAAAAGTGCCCATCGTCTCCGTATGTTTTCCCAAAAAAAGTCCAATGCGGACAGGCCTTAGTCAGAAAGTACTTCTTTTCAGGCTTTTTTGATCCATCTCAACAGGTGTGTGCATGCCTGAAGGTGACACCATGCCATGCAATAAAACCTCAGAAGGGATTCACAGAAAGTTATATTTCAATTTAACTAGCTTGGAACTCTAAAAGCTCTTAAAGGTGCTGACTGTCTCAGTATTGTCCAAATTTTTGAGATTTTTTGCCACATGGCCACAGGCTGGCAGCTCGGTGCGAGTTCAAAGGCAGGAGATCATGGCCAAAATGTTAATACTTGGGAAGACATCAAAAACTAAACTGGACATTCTATTCATAAAATGCAGCAATCCCTCAAAATACAAGACTGCTCAGCCTTGAAAGAATGGCTCAGGTTGGGTTTCATAAAAAGTCAGATTTCAGTGCACACTTGCATAGTGGCAGGATTAGGTCGTTACTGAGCCTCAGTCCCAGTAGGACCTGCAATTTCCCGCGATCAGTTCAGTCATGCGACTAGGGCCGATCGTAGATAGTTGTGGATATTTTCTGTGATTTGAGCCTAGCAGTCGTGCGACCTGTAGAAGACTGTTGCCAACTGATTGCACAACTGTTGCACGACTACCCAAGACAACGAAAGAGTGTTTACAAAAGGTCCTGTTGCATGACTACATTGTAGCTATGACCAATCATGCGACATGTGCCGACGCTGTGACATCGTGCGACTACCGTAGTCTTGCTTTATATAGTCGTGCAACTAGTTCCATAATCAGGTCTACTCACACAACAAGTCATGTCAGTAGTCATGGAAAGTCGTGCGACTGTCGTACAACAGAAGAATCTTACGATCAGCCAAGTGACACGACTTGTCATTTGACCATTGCGACCATCACACAACAAACAAACGCTAGTCTGCGACAGTATTAGATTACTTCAGTCACAACCAGGTTTAATGTTCAAAACCTATCTGCAACTGATTTTGGTCATGCGAATAATAACCACGACCACCCAAGACTTGTGGCACAACTTTTCTAAGATTTCCAGTCCCAGCCTGGTCATGACCTGTTGTATGTTGTCGCAGATCTTCTTGTGAGACTGGGCTTCAGTTGACAGAGAAATGTGATAAGAAATGAGTTTTGGGAATTTCAAGATAGTTGATTGGAGTTAAAATGTACTTTTTGTTTCCTCTTTTTAGTGCTATGATGGAGTGTCTTGTGGTCCCTCTCCAAGAACGAATGGAAGAATGGAAGAAGATTACCACACAGCTAGATAAGGAACATGCTAAAGGTATTGGCTTCACGCCATAGTCTATACTGCGAACATACAATGTAGTTCAGTTACAGTATTACAAATGTGTACTTAAGTAGGCCTACTCTGTAGGTTCAAAAGAAAATATAGGCATTCATGTACATTGTAGGCCTGCATAGCTGACATACATTCAATAATCTTTTTGTGTGGGAATATGGATGAATAATTTTTGGGTTCTCAACCCATGTTTAATAAGAAAACCAACAAATTTCAATGGGAGCGAGACATCCTTTTAATTTGTTTGGCGCCCCCGATTTTCCTAACTCCCATTTAGTCACTTATCTCCTGATAAGATGCTGTCTTCCACAATCTCCTGAAACCCAACACTGCTTATTACAAAAACCCGTTCCTTTTTTGCATTACACTCGAGGTGTATTCATAATGTTTCGATTCCTTTTAACACATCGCAAATCATCTGAAACAGGATACCCATAATGCAAACCAGCTATAGATCTCTCACCATATATGTACATGTACACACCAGCTTCCTTTGCATGCTGTTGGCATATTTATAAATAATTTACGAGTGGAAGAGGGAAAAATCCATGGTTTTATCCCATGGATCTAGCGAGCCCAAGGGGATGTGGGTCTGTATTATGCATCTAGCCAGTGCATAGATGATGGGTGATAAATTGGCAAGATCTTGATGAAGACAGAAGACAGAGGCCCACAGTCAAGCCTCATGGAACATCAACCAAGGATTGAAAAGGTCCCCTGATGACTCTCAGTCGATTTAGGTGTGAATATTGTAGTGATTAAGATATTGCTCATGTCCTATACATTGACATACATTGTAATTGTATGTTTTATGTTGGCTGCATCAGAGTCGTTTTGCTATTAAAGGGTGATTGTCGGTTTTGTATCATTACTTGAGCCTATGGGTATTTTTGGGAATCAAGGCCAAAATCAGGGAAAAACAGTCTATAGTACTTCATGTAGTGGCCACTGGATAAAGAGGCCACCTTGTACCATACACCAATCCGAGAGCTGAAGACCTCTTCTCTGTACGTCCGCCATAGCTGGGGGCAATCCAGTGCCATGAACTGTGCGTTTTGTGTTTATGATAAGCTGTTACATTATGTTGTCACTTTGAACAATTGTGCGTATTTATTGTAATAATCTTGCGAAGCCTGTGTACGCGAAGGGGGCGTGTTGTGCGCTGCTCGATTTAACAACACAGAACGCCCAGTTCATGGCAGTGGATGGTCCCCAGTTACATGTATAGGGGACGTATAGGGAAGGAGTCCTCAGTGAGTAATGCTAATGCAGCCTCTCAGTCTGTAAAGTGGCTACCTGTTTATAGTGGCCAGTTTTTTTTTTATTGTCCCAAGGGTGGCCGCTATAGACAAGTTTGACTGTGTAGGCCTTGTAGAAGGATTTGAGATGCAGTTTACCAGATTAATCAATTTCTGTGTACATACATAATTATAGACCTATTCTTCTTACTGTGGTACCGTATGTCAACAGTTTGGATTGGAAAATACATTTACAATAACCTTGCAGCATGTGAAACAAACAAACAAGCCTTCAGAATTATGAATTGAGCATACACGTGGGCTAACTTTAATAGCATTTGATGTAAACATACAGCTGTATTATGGTTTGCTGTACATTTGAGATTTCATCATATCTATTTAATCAGTGTTTAAACTGTGGATGTGATGGATTTTTTTTAATGAGACCATTTGAATATATACATTTTGCTTGCGCTGTTTTGCCAAACAGATTACAAGAAAGCGAGACAAGACATCAAGAAGAAGGCCTCCGATACCATGCGATTGCAGAAGAAAGCCAGAAAAGGTGATTGTCAGTTAGATAATGTACAAATGTGAGGGTCATTCAAATAGTTCCAAGCCTCAACCAGAAAGTATTAGAGGAGCAAATTGTTCTTTCATTACTTTTCAACATACAGTAAAATCTCGATAAGTCAAAACCGTATACATGTACCTCGAAACTCTGTTTACCTCGAAGTAATCACTCATTCCCAACATAAGAATAGGCTTTTGTGTACGTGAATACTTCCGTAACTCAAAATTCCTGTTCGAGAGCCTCCGTTTACCTCAAAGTTTTTTCGGCTATTCTAAAAAGAAACCGTAAGTGAAACGATCACAAAGAGCGAGAAAATCTTTTCATGAGTCTTATCTGTCAATTGAATCTGTCTTTTCATCAAGAGATGCAGCATGATGCACTCCCTCGCTGTTACAATAGGACATAATCAATCCATAAACCACAACAAATCAGGCGTCCTGGAATCACTGTGCTAGCGATAGGCGCTGCATTGGTTCTCGGTTGCGGTGGGCGCTTTGGGCGAAGCATGCGGTCGAACAACATGATCAACCTCGAACAACATGATCACTGCCATTGTTAAAGCATGCCTGGAAAGCGACCACTAACCTGGGATCGACCGTGGATAATGGGAAGTGCGCCCTCTATAGACAGGATAGCACTGATCACATAACCACACTGCTGGCCGTGCGTGCGCGTGCAGCCCTGCAAACCGCGCCCGCAAGATACGGACGTATGATTAAAAAAAATAACACAAAATGAAGACACAAAACACATGGTACGTACTTTACAAAATGGACATTTTAATATTTAATCTTACATGAAATAGACCACAAAAGTAACAACAAAAATCTTGCCAAAAACGATGTTTTGGAGCTGGGAAAAGGGCTTACAAAATGGGCTAAATACAGAGTCCACACCATACACATGGGGCTAGCGAGTTACAGTGGACACTTTTCGTGCGTTGAGCGGAGCGAATCGTGACATCCGTTTAACTCGAACTCTGGATACCTCGAATTTTCCATCCATTCCCTTGAGTTTCGACTTAACGAGATTTTACTGTTTTCACCCCCAACTTCAATGCATTTTGTCCACCGATGTTCAAGCATTGCTATCCCATCAAGTTGCATCCTGGTCCCCCAAATACTCCTCAACAACATGAATGACTTCATTTAGTTTGGTGACCCCACGGGTGGGATTTGAGTTTAGGGGCCATCCATAAATTATGTACGCACGGAGGGGGGGAGGGGGGGTTGTTGACATTGCGTACACCATGCGTACAGGGGGGGAGGGGGGTCCAAGCCAATGCGTATGTACGCAAACCGAAAATGTCTTTTTAGTAAATCGGGAAAGGATGGACAAGTTGACCATGGCTTCAGACCTTATGTACGAAATATATTAGACAGGCCACACATTTTTCTCACACATCTCACATTTTTCTCACTCCTCAAATTAGGTTTTCTCATTAAATCCCCAGTTGAATGATGCTTGATGTGTCATTTTAAGTAAATTAAACAAAACAAAATGCAAAAGAAATCTATACATTTTAACATTTATTTCAGACTTAGGTGGCGACATGCGAATCGTACTACACGTAGTAGTATATAGCACTATACATGTAGTACTGAACCATTTTTACCAATGCTGAGGTATATATGGAATGCGTACAGGGGGGGAGGGGTTGTTGGAGCCACTGCGTACGCTATGCGTACAGGGGGGGAGGGAGGGTCTAAAAAGTCGGCATTTTATGCGTACGTACTTTATGGACGACCCCTTAGGGAATAGAAGTCAGATGGTGCCAAGTCAGGTGAGTAAGGGGCATGAGGCAACAATTCAAAGCCACAGTTGGCCGCTGCAGCACCGATTATTCAAGAACTGAAATTTACCAGGGCGGGGAGGCAGGGGGAGCTTCCAAGAAGTTTTAGCCAGATTTTAGATTCACTTGCCAAAAAACTTGGAGTGGCAGGCATGTCAGTGCAGTATTAAAAAGGTCAATGAAGGTAATTCCAAGGGGGAAGCTGCAAGGAAAATGTTACACATTGCATGACTCATGGTGGGAAAACTGGCCACTGGGAAATTGCAACCCCATGGGTAAACCCCACCCCAAACCTTCTCCAAATTAGAGCGTTGCCCATATGTGCAGGATATCCTGATGCAGCTCGCACAATGTGTGTCTGTGTGCATTACATGGTTA
This sequence comes from Henricia sp. BOLD:AAB3569, assembly GCA_037783545.1. Lineage (NCBI taxonomy): Eukaryota > Metazoa > Echinodermata > Asteroidea > Spinulosida > Echinasteridae > Henricia > Henricia sp. BOLD:AAB3569. The sequence goes on along the minus strand of JBBELK010000209.1, from coordinate 684,342 downwards.
CCAATTGGGTCATTCCATAAAGTTGGGGTCCAAAGTGTGAAATTTTTCTGTCCCCGTTACACCTGACATGTGCCATTTGCCATACAAGTACCGGTATCATTAAAGGCACAGGCTCGTCAGCAATGCGAGTGCGCCAAATTCGTGCCACAAAATACGCAGCTCCATATTTTTGTGAATTGTACTTTATGTAATCACTCTTTGAGATAGAAGGCATTTGAAGAATGTGCCCTGAATTTACAACATTTTACAAGATGTCAGATGTAACAGGACAGAAAAATTGGACCCCAAATTTATAGAATGACCCAATTGTCTCTTGCAATGCATGCCTAGTACGTACACATGATTATTCCTGTAGGCAGTTGCATTAAAATTAAAAGACATTTTTTTTTTGTAAGTGACATTTTTTATCTCTCCCCATGCTTCACTCTGCCTGTAATAGGCAAGGATGCTGCACTGAGTAGGTTGACTGCACTGTTTAGTAGATCAAGTGCTTCACTTATTGTTGTGCATCCAATGTCTGCATTTATTGTGAAAATCCACTTTATAGTCATTCATCTTGTTTATTTTCAGCTTGCACTCTTGTACTTTTTTTATTAATTTTGTATCTTTTTGTCTTCAATTCATTCAATTTACATGTGCATAGATTCTTAGCACCTGTGGCCATGTTAGGGTGCATGATTTCTTATTTATTATACAGTCCATGCATTTTGGGTGTGGCACCTTATAAAATAAAACGTTTTTGTGAATTGATACTTTTCTAGAAACATAAAAGTTATTCGCTTTCAAATGAGACATCAACGAAAACAATTTATTGAACAATTACTAACCATCAATATTTCGAAATTTTGGCAATCCGCCAATAATTCAAGGCATAGACTTGCCCAAGTCTGACTTCCCTTTTTTGGTCTAATGTGCAGCGTACAGCGCGCCCTCCGGACTGGTGGCCTTTCTAATCTCTTTCTTCTGTCTCAGAAAGAAGAAAACAGATTAGACAGGCCACTAGTCCAGAGGGCGCGCTGTACTCTGCGCATTAGAGAACAAACACGGAAAGACCGACTTGGGCAAGTCTACGCCTTACCTTGAGTTGAATTATTGGTGGACCGCCAATAATTCCAAATATTGACAGTAATTGTTCGAAAACTAAACGTTGGTCGATTTTTTTTTTTTTGGAAAGCAAATAACTTTGGTTTCCAGAAAGAAATCAATTGAAGAAAAACAAATTTGTCCAAGGTGCCACACCCAAAATGCACAGTACATCTTTAAATGATGCGACAATAGATCCACAAGGCACCTACCTACATGTACATGTACTCATGCATGGTGAAAGTGTGTTGCCCACATATGATGGCCGCCGTGCAAAGGGTCTTGTACAATGTCAAGTTTTATTATGTTCGTGGATTTTGTTACAAAATATTTTATTATTTAAAGCATGTTGTGAGTACATGTATAATTTCTAAATAATGTAGAATATTTAAAATAATTTACAAACGGTTAGACATGTCTTGGTATCATAGTCTTGAAAATAGTCAAAAAAATTGTTTCACGACGTAAGGGTGACTGCAATGCATTTTTCAAATCTTGTGATTACATTTCAAGTCTTTTTGACCAGTTTCTTTCTGGAAAAGGTAATTGCTGATTTTACCCAGCTGTAGAACCTGGACTTTATTGATTCAAATTACATTATGAGCAAAATTTGTTACATTTTAAACGAATGTTTTAAAATGTTACACTTGCATTTAGAAGATTGCACTAGTTTATTGAATCGCTATGTTTTGGGTAGTTATCAACAAATAAAGGTGGTGTTTGATTCATGGGGCCATATATTCTTTATATGCTGAGGGTAACTGTTCTCTTGAAAGTCCGGTAAATATAAAAAAATCAACTCCAGAAGTGTCACGACATAAGGGGAACACTGTGTCCTGTTTTCATGGAATGACTCATATATATGCTGGATGTTTTTCCCAATTCAAACTTTTTATGAGCAATTAAAACAAATGAAGGAGAAACACAAAGTGCAATTGTAGGCTGTGGGGAAAATGATAATTAATCAACATTCTGAACACCACACCATCATGCATTGTTCAGTATTTTGCTGGGACACTTAGCAACCCTTCACCCTCCAGTTGCACTCACAGAAAGCACTTTATTCCTACTGACCACGCCAATATTGGCTGTTCCGTTGCACCCACCATCCAAACAATATTAGTGTGGTACATGTTGTACATTGTCCGTAATGAAGATGGTTCGATGAACAATTTAATTGAGGGATTTCTAGTCGATTAGCCTTCAGCCAAAACTGTACAATATGTACTGTGCTTGTAATATGTGCGTGTGGGATCTATACCACCTGCTGTGTTTAAGCAGCTGTAGAAATCTTATGGCAAAATTATATACGGGCACATTGAAAACAAAACATTGAAGAGCATTATTTTGTCTGTCTCTCTTGTGCTACACATGTAAGACCTTTTCACACTCGACCCCGGGCGAACTCCGAGACTGCCCCTGGTTGAAATGTCAATTTTCATCCTCGCATGGTTTAACACTTGTTTCGGCCAAACCGGGTTTACATGGAGGATCCACACTTGTGCAACGCCAACCCGGGGCGAGTGATATAATTGAGCGTTGCTCGCAAGCGTAAGTGCTGTCCCCTGCCAGAAATAGTACAAATTTTCCAAATTCATCATCGCTTTTCTGCCCTGTTTTTCTTTTTTGCTGCTTGTGCTATTTTGTTTTTACTACAGAAAATTGCAAAAGTGAATGACAGACAATGTAAAAATAGCCTCTCAAAACGGAAGCTCTGGGGCCGATTTCACTAACGTAAAAATTTGCGATCATCGTAAGAACGATCGTTAACTTCAATTCCATTGTACGTCAAGTTGCGATGGATTACGAGTTTAGCGATTGATTTGGGCATTAGCGATCACCGCTAAGCGGCCCCAGATCTTTACACATACCGTACAACATGCATTCATGTGTACAGTAAAATTTGCGCTCCTTGGCATGACATTTGGAGCTCAGAAGTGGCAATAATCTCATCCTGGGGCGAACTCAACCCTGCTCGTTTCACACTACCGTTTTCAATCCTGGTCCCGAGCAGGGTTGAGTTCAACCTGGGTTAAAGCCAATATCGGGGTTGGCGTGGGGTTCAAATTTCTCAAGTGTGAAACGTCACTTTTTTCAACCCTGCGCCAACCCTGTGATTTTTCAAGTGTCAAAAGGCCTAAAGTTGGTGCTGATTTTATGTGTTCCGTTTGGTTGTCTCATTGTTTTGGCAACAGGAAATTCTTGACAAGTGAATTAGCATTCGTTTCACTATGTGCAATGGTGCATTATGAGATAGGAATCATTATCAAGGCATATTGTAAAACATTGTCATTTCTCTTTTCCTGATAGGATGTATGTAAGAGCAAATGTCAACCCTTCTTTGAATACAATGCAATGTTTTGAAAAATGTTTAAGCACTCCAAAATCAACAAATTCTCATGTAATAGAAATTGTGTGTGACTGGTATTTGGTAGTTTGCTTACCATGGCAATCACATGGAATTTAGCTGGTTACCTTATTTTTAAGCAAGTATTTTCAGTTTTAAAAGCAATTTATTTTGCTTTACCAGCCTGACAGAATTTTCCCCTGAGCACGGACAATATACATTTTATCTTTTAGCAATAAATAAAAATTCAGTGTTACTCCTTGCCATGTTAAATTTATTTTAATTCTGAATGCTGTATTATTGGGTATAAAGAAATATTACCCAACTACAGTTAAGTGTGCCAGAGGAATCAATGCGATTTTAATGTTACTATGGTTTCTTTTAGGCAAGCCTGATATTCAGTATCGACTGGACAGCGCCATGCACGATGTTAATGACATGTACCTACTCCTTGAGGAACAAGAAAAGAATGCAGTACGGGGTGGAATGATAGAGGAGCGAAGTCGCTTCTGCACCCTCGTCACCTGCTTCAAACCCGTCGTGGTGAGCTCACAGTCGTGTCCCATTTCCATTATGCATGAGACTCTGGCCGTGCCATGTTTGCCGAATTGACACAGGGAAACTTGCATAAAGGGTTTCCGGAATGTATTTGGTCAGTAACATGCAATGTGGCTGTGTAGTCAGTGATGTGAAGTACTGTGTTGCTGTCAGCATGCATAGTGTCTATCTGCCTAATGGATTATTAGCTACAGAAGTCCACTCCTTTTTTTTTATTATATGCAACAGCATTTCGTGCCTTTTCTACATGTACGGTGTTCATTTATCTCTTCTCTTACATGTACTTTATTCTAGTCACTCGAATGACCCGAGGACTTTCCTTGTCTCGATTAAAGCTGATCACAGAATTGGCGATGACCCAAAATCTGAATTAACGAGTTGACAAGGAAACCTCACCCAAGAGGAAAATACTAAAAGCAACTGTCAAATAAAATTAATTTTCCCAAGATGTTTGTACAAGAAAACAAGTGAAGGAAAATAAGGTAGCACCTAAAGGTTAACTTAAATAGCCGAAACTGCATAGGCTTTTGTAGCAACAACTGCTTTTTCAAATGCATCTGATGAAGTAGTTGTTGCTAGAAAGGCCCATACAGTTTATTCTTAAGGGCCATCCAAAATTGTCAAAATGTTCACTGTTCTATAGAGCGTAGTATTTTTCGAAATACTACTTATCAACATTTTTTGTTACTACCATCAAATGTCAACATTTTACATTGCATGTAAAGTCCTACGCTGCCTTCGACACCCCTTTCCCCTGCCTACGCTCTGTAGACCTGTGAACATTTTGACAACTTTGGATGGCCCCAAAGATAGTCTCTACATTGCAAGTGATACCTTATTTTCCTTCATTCATTTTAATAGACTAACTAGGCTACCCAGAGTAAAAGGCAGTAAAAGAAAACAATAATAGAAGATGAAATAGACTGCCGAAGTAAATACGTCATCTTTTGTTAGTTGCCTAGGCAATAGACTGATCCAGTAAGCTCAGCCCATTTTGGAATTGACCAATTACAGCCTCGGGTTGAGGTACCAAAAAGTGGATCTCCATTTTAGTTACCCGAGTCCTCAAAATTTTGTGCACAGAGCTACGGCGAAATGCAGCACGAGTGATGAATAAACATCATTTTTATCAGTGCAGAGGACCCTAGCCGGTTTAAAACGGATTGTATAAGACTATCCTAACCTATTTTTAATCCCTTCATAAATGTGTTTTTGTGTAAAGGGGAAAAACTCACCAAAATTAGCTTGTCGTTTTGCTATGTTGTGCATTCACTGGGTTCTAGATGTGTGTCGAGATGTTTTTTTTCGATCGCGTGCGTTACGCGTATTGCAGGCGTGTTGTTGGTGCACGCACATGACCGGATACTTAAGTGCACATTTTGCTTTCGAGCGTGCAGTTTCTGTGTGCGTGTGCGTGTTTCAATACGCGCTGACCAGGGCGCAGACGCCGACACACAGCGCGGCCACGCGACTCTACTGCACACGTGCCTAACATGTGTGGCATTTTGCTAGGCAATTTCTAAATGGGCGGAGCTTACTGGATCGGTCTATTGGCTCTAAACTAAAAAATCACTCAACCGTGTCCCTGTGCTTACGCAATGGTACTTTTTCCGACGGCCATGATAGTTTAGAGCCAATTACCATGGCAATGCACGTCACACTTCGGCTGTCTATTATATAAATGAGCGTGCTTACAGTTTTGCCAGAGCGCCCTCATGTGAATGAAGCTAGGCCCCAGTCTGCATGTACCGTAGTATTATGGCTTAGTTTTCCATGTGGGAACCGGCCTAAATAAGATTGTGGCTATTTGCCCAGTTTCATGAAAGCATTAACGGTTTTGAATTGTTTTCTCGGAACGTAGATGGGATACTGAGGTGACTTAAACACAGGCTGGTTTTACCATACACATCCTCAATCACACATGGAGATAACGCCACTTGCAATAGTTTTCCCAATACTGTAATTTAACTTTAATCAAAGTAAAATTCCAAACGAAGCATGGTTTGTTTCTCTCGTTTCTTTTAGGAGGAGGAAATATCCATGTTGTCTGATATGGCTCGTCTAGAGTCGGTCTTGAGTGAGCTTCTTGAGCAAGGGAAGGATCCCTATGTCTTGCCTCAGTCCAGTGAACAGGTCATCCTGGATGTCAAAAATCAAGACATCAAATGGTCTTATCAGGTACAGTATAAGGATACATTGATCTCAAAGGTGATCTCAAAGCCATGACAAGTATGCCCTGAAGCGCATGCTTTCCATTTCTGCTTTAAGTCACTTGAGGTTTAAGTCACAGGGCTCGACAATTAACGGTTGTCCGACTGTCCAGGACGGGTAACATTTCCAAAAAATGCCAATCGGACAGGTAAAAACACTGCCATGCCTGTCCGATGGACAGGTGAAAATATACCAAATAAAAGCCCACCTTTCTCGTTTCTTGGCTGTAAATCGATCCCTACCTGCATTTTGTGCAGTTCAAATATACTACAAAATGTTTTTCAGGTTCATCAATCGCGCGGCTGCACAGCCAACATTGCAAAGAAACAACATTCTGCCGCGTGTGCATGCATCACCATTTCTCACATACGTTTACTAAATGTACATGTACTTCGTTTAGCGGATTTTTGACCCTCAAACAGGGGACCGTATACCTTGTTCGAGGGCTATCAGCACTGGGACCAGTTCTTTTGCATGTGTTCATATTTACAAAGTACTGTACCAGCGATGAGTTGATGGGTTATAATTTGTGCATAGTTGTGATCTTTTTGACATGACGGATTCAGTTTCATTTCAGTTTCTTATTTTTTATACATGTCTTTTTGTTACTGCGTGTTTCTGGTTCAAACACAACCTTAAAATTCCATGTTAGAACAAATCAGATGCATTCCTTTGTGGAGTTTAAAAACTGTTGTGCTTTATGTTGAATTTTCTCATTTTATTTCATTTCTCTACAATACCCCCTCGGACAGGTAAAATCTTATCTCTACCTGTCCCGTGGACAGGTGCACATAAAAAGTTAATATCGAGCCCTGATTAGTCACTTGTGATTTTCTTGAGAACTTCATCATTTACGAGCTATTAAAAGAGACTTTAAGATTGTGCCATTACTGCCCTGTTGTAATAGAGTAGAAGTTTATTTGTAACACTGTTCATGCAGCAACATGCCTGCAATTGGTTGCTTTTCGTGACGTAGAACATCCGGGAATGTTTGGTGGTCAACGGTCACGCGTGTACACGCGCGAGCCACTAGACGCACATGGGCACGCGTAAAATATACTCATCAGCGTACTTTCCTTCGAAGATGCCACACGCGCACGTTGCGATATGTCAAATTATTGAGCATGCACTGCAGCTTGTAAAAACGAAAGTGCTTTTGCTTGATCACAATTTTTAGCCTGAAGATATACACTTTTATCTTTATCGATATCGGGAGCATGTGTGGTCTAGTGGGTACACAGCCGTGCTCGTAATCGGAGGGTTATGGGTTCGAGCCCCACTTGTGCCAACGTGTCTGTGTCTGTGGGCAAGACACTTAGTCTCAATTGCCTCGTCAACCCAAGCGACATCTTGGGAGCTGTTATGGGGAATGCCACAATCTAACTGCTTATAGAGTTGTGCGCCTTGGTCAGGCTGCCAGCCTAGTTGAAGTGAAATGATTCTGGTGATTTCCTGACGGCAGCGGTAATAATGGCAACAGCGCCATGATCTAAATGGAATGGCGCTATATAAAAACCTGCTATTATTATTATTATTATTTATTACAACAGCCATGGCGCAACAACATAAAGCAAGGTTAAGTAAACAGAGGTAAGTGCAACCAATGCGCTTTTATTGCTTTTTTGGCCGGTTATCACTCGAGCCACGTGGGTCATGAAAAATGAAAACCAAAATGGTGGATGGAAAGGGTGACGTCACCGGAAAGCAATCAATACGCTAAAACTGACAATGTTCAGGGTATAGGAAAGAGTTCCTACTAACTAGGCCAGAGTCAGAATTTTAAAGAAACAAAGCCAAGCTTACGGCATTGTCAGCCACGGTTAATGAATAAACCGATTCAATCACTGACTTTATTATCAAAGACTAGTCAAACCATCCGTCATTCGAGTGATGTTGGTCAAACTATGGTTAACTTTTAAATATATTTGTATCCATTTCCCTGATATCACTAAGTATTTTTGTTTCTTTTCCTTAAGACGCCACCCGGGTCTCCATCGCAATCGTCTGGTTCCCGGAAGTCTAGTATGTGTAGCCTAAGCAGTATGACCAGCTCTGACTCCAGGTCTAGCAGTTCAACCAACTCCCACTCCCCGGGAACTAACTTCATACGTCACCGCAGCATGTCGCAGCCAAACAACGCTTATCGTCTGTCCAGTGTGTCGTCTCAGGATTCAGGCTTCACGTCCCAGGATACGCTGTTCACAATGCAGCCTGGTACACCACCACAGACAGTGCCAGAGGAGACCTCACAGGTTGGTCAAATGGCATGCTCCAGCCATCTCCAACCAATGCAACCCTGCGACAACGTGACCTTGCCACAGCCTGTTGCAGATAACTCTGTTATGGCACACACCCCACCCCCACCACATCTCACGCCATACTGCCTTGAGCACAGCACACTGTCTCATGGCGCAGCCTTTTCTCAGTGCACCTACCCTGCCCTTCCCCCCTCTCTCCCTGCAAGCGCATCACCCTCCTGGCACCCCTTCCTCTGCGGCACCCCTTCCTCTGTGGCACCCCTTCCTCTGTGGCACCCCTTCCTCTGCGGCACCCCTCATCCCTCCCAGGTCCCTCCCAGGCACCTCCCCCCTCCCCAACCCCCAAACTTCTGGCACCCTCCCCAAACCCCAGCAGCACCCTACCCCCTTTGTAGCACATTTCTCTTCATGCCGCACATTCTTCCCCTCTCACTGCGCACTCCTCTCTGTGAAATTTGAGCCCCAAAAAAGGCCTTCAACATCCCCACCCCCTGCCCCTTCCCCCATTTATTAGATATGGAGAACCATGATCTGATTATGACATACATAATCTGATTATATTCACATCCAGTTATAATTAGATTGTGTAACCCTCAAGCAGTTTTCTATGAGAAAAAAAATGCCAACAATTTTTGCTTTGTTAGGGGCTGTCCAAACTTGTCAACATTTTCACAGTTCTACAAAGAGTAAGAAGGGTAGGGGATGGGGGCGAGTGGTCGTAGGCTCCATAAAACTTTACATGCACTGTAAAATGTTGACTTTTCATGGTACACTACTGACAAAAAATTAAGTACTATTTGGGGGAAGAGAGGGGATTCTTGAAAAGTACATGTATTGTACTACTCTCTTTAGGACTGTGAAAATGTTTACCAGGGTTCTCCACAACCTGTTTTGTGTGGGCATGCTGCCCGGACAAAATCATCAGAGATACCGTTAGCGCCCAGAGCTACCGTTAGTGCCCAGACAAAAAACTTGGCCACCCGGATAAAATTAATCTATTCTTGGGTTTCACTTTCTTGACAACCGGTTGCTATCTGCCATTACTGTGTCCATACTATGGCACGCCAAAACTAAAATAATTTTCGCAATTGTTGCGCAAGAAGAAAAAAACAAGGTTGGCATGACTTTTAATTGTTGATAGACTGTTCGAAACCGGCATACCGTGCTTTTTTTTTGGCAAGTTTTAAAAAATGTTGAGATTTGTTTTTCAGGATTGATGGTAGAACTATCAGTGTTGAATTATTTCCGCTTTAGCGTGCCATAGTATGGACATAGTAATGGCGGATATGATTAGCTGTTGACGTCACGCGTATGGCACGCCAAATAATTCAACACTGATAATTCTACCGTCAACCCTGCAAAAACAAGTCTCGGTACGGTATGAAGGTTTCAAACAGTCTATCAACATTTAAAAGTCATGGCAACCTTTTTTTTTTCTTGTGCAACATTTGCAAAAATGTGTCTCAACATTTTAAAAAAAATTATTTTTTTGGGCGTGCCATAGTATGGACACAGTAATGGCGGATAGCAACCGGTTGTCAAGAAACTCTTAAACACAACAGAAGTATGGCGAAGTCAATCCAAAATGAAGTGTAAAGTCGCAAAACATGTTTTGCTGGCTGCTGGTGTCATTATCGTTGACCCAATCCGCAGCCGATAACGGCCGTGCATGTGTGACAGTTGCATGCATCTGTTTTGAACGGCGCCCTCACGTGGCAAGCAGGGGGTTGATCAGTGTTTTCCGCTTGAGGGTGCTGCTGAGCACGCCCGGACAAATTGTCTAGCAGCGGAGTTCACAACTTTAAACGGCCCTGTACAAAGTGGTAACCATCACTGATAACATGTTTGTCCACTGTGTCAGTTCAAATATGCACCTTTCAATTCAGCCTATTTCAGTCAATTCAGTCAATTCAGCCTATAGTTTTTTTTTTTCAGGTTTTTTAAATTTGTACTTTTAATACTTTACTCATTTCCAGCAACGTCTGTTGCACAGCGCCTCTGCTCCATATGAGCTTGAGCACCAGTCTTCCAGTGAATGCAGTACCCCATCCTCCCCAACACCGCCCCCCTCATCTTCCCAGTTCGCCCTTCCCCCTTCCCAAGCCGCTCACGGCTTTGCCCCGCCCCCTCCCAGCTGGTTGGTCAACTTCACCCAGCCAGAAAAAGTGCAGCGGCCGAAGAGCATACCGACACCTATGTCTGCCCCAGCAAGTCGCCCTCCGGCAGTTGCAGATAAACCGCTGGTTTCTCCCAAGCCCAAGAGCAGTGATCCTAAGAACAGGGATCTACCCTTGGTGCCTGACTTTAACACACCCCAGTCTAATCAAAGTAAGTTTGCCAGTACCCTTTTCTCACTAGAGAAATTGCTTCATTTGACAAAGATTAGTTAATCATCGTTAGTTAATGAAGCGTGCGTTCACGAAGAGCGAACGAAGAGTGGTACCGTTCACATTAGGCAACTGCTAACGAAGATCGAATGAAGCTGTGTGACGCCCCGATAGCCTGGTTGCATGCACGCGTCGAGTTTCAAGCGTCTGATGTGCTGTGTGGTTTTCAAGCGGCGCATCAAAAACAACACTTGCTAGGCAAACCGGCCTGCCAAATCGCTTTGTCGAACGAAGAGAGTGTTCACTTTACAAATTTGCTTCGTCAGATGAAGCGATCTCTTCGTCAAATTAAGCTATTTTGCTTCGTTGAAAGAAGAGATTCTAATTTTCATCGAATGAAGAGGCGTGGGTTCACATCAGGAAATCTCTGTCGAATCATTCAGGAAATCTCTTCGTCGAATGAAACAATTTCTTAACTGAGAACGGGTTCTATGACTCTGTTCATGTTATGGAAATTGCTTTGTTCGATGAAGATTAATCATCATTGATCGGGCCCCTGGTATGAATTCACAATGAGCCTTTTCAAATTAATTCACACACATCGCTTGGAGAAAATTTGGTGTGAAACAGTGCAATGAAAAATCACAGATTCACGCAAAAAAATGCTTGCCGCCCAAGTTGATTCTATGGTTTTCAGTGTGTTGTTTCACTTCAAATTCTCTCTATGCCAATTTTTTTTCTTTTCAAAGTGATGCACGTTAATGTGTGAAAGGCTCGGTATAAATTCAGCCTTAAATCACAGCTCACCTAAAGATAGTATACATGATTGGTAAACATGATTGGTTTTGGGGCGAAGTAGCATTTGGGCGATGTAGTGTTTGGATGAAGTGATTTGGTGTAAAATGGCACTCGGGCGAAATGGTTTGAGGGCGAAATGGCACTTGGGCGAAATGGTTTTGGGGCGAATTGAATTTTCGTCTCTTGAGACGAAAACTAATTGTTTTACCAATTTCTCAAAGACTATAGCACTTCGGACGAAACCATTTCAGGGGAAGTTTTCTACGGTCATCATGTTTATATTGTGTAAGTTAGATGTAAATCTGTGAACATTTCGAGATACCAATCATGTATACTGCCTTTAATCAAGATCGAACAAAAAGCAGTACCATTGTCATTAGGCAACTGCTAGCGAAGATCTAATTTAAGCTTTGCAATACCATGATGGCTTGGGGCCAATTACGTAAAGTATTTAGCAGAAAAATTTGCTTAATCCAAAATATGTTTGCTTTATAAAAATAGGTTAATAGTTAGAATTGTGTGTCAACTTGTGTTCTTAGCAAGAATAGCAGAACACCAGTCAATTTTAATCATCCTGAGATATCAGGGAATTTCCACTGTGCAAAGCGACGTAACAATACCCTGAGGAAACACACGCAAATCTGTGGAGTGAGCCGGCTGTTGTCTTGAGCCAACTCACGCCCGAATCATTTTGATGTAATTTAATCAATTCGGTTATGTTATGCCGAAAAGAAACGATTTCTATACTTTCCAGAAATTGTATTGGGTTCCATTCCTTATGACTGTCCCATTCCTACCAAACTTTCAAACGACGATCTTAATTCACTCCGCAGTTTTTCAAATTAATAACAGGGATGCATGCTGACGAATGTAATGGAACGGATTCCCCAGTATGCTTTAAATAGCAGCCAATCGTCGACGCGGACAACGGCCAGCATTACCGAGTACATGTATCACATGCATGCACGGTGTTTACAATCTGCGCGCGTTACATTTTAATGCCTGCAATCATGCTGCAATGCACTGCCAAGCGTCCTGATTGGTCCAGCACAGGCGACAAGATTTCTGTCGCTAGTCCCACCGCGAAATGGGGCCTTTTTCAACAGGGCCACTGTACGCAGGAGTTAGGGAGTGCGTTAAAGGGGCACTGTTGCAAGAGGATGATTTTAATACACATCCTGACTATAACCCCACCCCTCTTTTTAAAAATTGCTTTATTAAATTTAGCCCCTGGTCATACATGCTCGCTTAGCGTTGTGAGTCTGACACTCGGTGTTCTGTGTGGTTTTCAGTAGACCTAAACATGATGACGTCATTGTTTTGAGGTTTTTATGCTGTTCACACAAGTGACATGCTCGAGGCGCATGCATGACTGACCAAATGACTTCATCCAAAGAAGGGAACATTCACACTACAAATTTGTTTTATCACATTATTTAATGATTTCTTTATTGAATTAGGATATTTTGCTTCATGAACTAAACAGGTTCTCTCACCTTTTTCAAAAGAAGAGGCATTTGTTTACATCAGAAAATCTTTGTCTTAAGGCCTGTCCACACTGGACTTTTTTTTCCAGAAAACTTACCGTGACGATGGGTACTTTTACCATTTTAGGTCCAATGCGGACATCCTAGGACGTTTTCCTCTCAGTAACTTTTCCTGGCCACCTTCTGCCCGGGAAAATTGACCAGGGCAATTTTTCCCAAGACGAAAACCACTTGGCCACGGTACCCCACGAAACCCATATGTGTAACAATAACATGTACCCCAAGGTACCCCATATGTGTAACAATAATCCATTATTGTTAATCGTTTCCTTATCAGTTGTGCCTCGTCCCATGTGTACCACTAGTGGCCAAACAGGAAGCAATGCTGATATCTACAGACAGAGAAGTGCCACACTGCCAGCGAGAAGACATACGCATGTAAGAAATAATTGGCCAATGCCTTCACTGCATATTCATAAATACTTTAGACAGTTTATGCATTCCTATTGGCAGAGAGCATGTCATGTGGGTGGTCAGAAACTGACGATAATGGGTCTAGCTGGTTTTAAACTGTTTTTAGACTGTCCTGGTCAGTTTTAGCACATATCAAAATCAACATGCACACAAAAACCCTAAATAAGTCTAAAAGCAGATTAGACACCGCATCAACAATTTGTGTGAATTAATAACCGTGTGCTTACACATACAATGCGCAGAATCGGGGAAAAAACAAAACAAGCTTGACACGCCAATGGACATGCAACACTTTATGAATTTATACGTGTAACAAGACCTCTAGGAAAGTACACAAAATGGCAAAACAGCAAAGTTTTCTGTCAATTAATTTTGGGGAGTTATATTTATACTCAAAAAGTATTTGTTCACTATAATGAATGGCTCTTGCAGAGATCTAGACCATATGAAATAGCTGCCATCTTGTAGGGCAGTTTCTTTGTTTCTTGAGGACATACATGGTTGCTGATTTTGTGCTTACATTGTTGACCAATGTTGCTGTATCTGTAGTGGTTAAGATGTCTGCCTAGTATATTGTACAGGAGGTCGTGGGTTCGAGTCCCACCCAAGCACGCTATAACGTTTTTTTCATAGTGTCTAGGAGAAGCACTGAGTATACGGTGCTAATCAAGTTACGTCGGGTATGACAAAGATTGCTTCACAAGATGGCAGTTGTTCATTACGGTCTATAGTGACTTTCCACTGTTCAATGGTTTACTGTATCTGTACAAACAGGGATGCCAGTCTTCCGGCTATAGCCGGAATTCCGGCTTTTTCTTATTTTGGAAAAATAAATCCGGCAAAGCCTTTTTTCTAGGCCGGAAAAGTAAACGGCCAGAAATATAAGGAGAATATATTTTCAACTCTTCAAGTGCAAAATTGTCTCACTTACTGATCAACGATGTCCGGATATGCCATGTATGTCATGTATGTACAGCCTATGTACATTGTACATGTACATGTACCCGGTATGTACTCGCACGTAGCACGTTTCCCAATGATTTGCACACATGCAGTATGTTCTGTATCCCGGCCATAATCATTCACGGCTAGAGTATTGCGAAACCAGACTATCGATCAGAAGTACATAGAGGGCGCTGTATCCATACAGCAGTAATTAGATCGCATACATACTGACATACCCATTGCATTGCACTCATACCGTTAATGTACATACTGTACAGTACATGTACACTGTGCTGGCGAGTCCATGTGCACACATAGAGCAAGTTCGGGCGGGCGACTGGACTTAACCATAGTCGATATGGGCAGTGCGGGCGACTATAGTTAACTAGACTAACCCGGGGCTTGGTTCCTCCAGTCAGACTAGCTAGTCAAACGACGCAGCGTTCGAGTGACTTCTAGATCGAATATGGTTAGTCTAGTTAACTATATTCGCCCGCCCGAACTTGCTCTATGTCACCCAAACGCTGCGTGGTTTGACTAGCTAGTCTGACTAGAGGAACCAAGCCCCGGGGTAGGTTAGTCTAGTTAACTATAGTCGCTCACCCGAACTTGCTCATACATGCAGTTATAATAGTGGATTTTTTTCAGCCCTGAAGGTAACAGCCACCTGGAATCCCTGGTACAAAGTGGTAACAAAGTGGTGGTTGGTTGGTTCGATATTTGTCTCAAACACTGTGTTCACACATTGTTTGCAGGGTTCGATGCCATCAGCATTGTTTTCTCGGGATTATGATGGAACTACTGCCAGTCAAGTATCATCAAGTATTTCCAGTGGCTACAGCTCTCAGCCCAATGCTGGTGCATACACAGATGACATGATCTCGTCAAAAGGTTTGTATTATTAGCTAATATTCCCCCCGAGCGTAAGTGGGATAATGAATTTATCTCGAAGCAAACCTGATGCACACGCTCGTAGGCCAGAAAGCGCATGCAAAGAATCTTCAAGCAAACTGCAAGCAAACAGTGTGACATTGCACTTTATCTTCAAGCAAACTTGAATCCGTGGTTCTGATTGGTGGATCCATGGCAACAACAGTGTGACATTATCCTATGTCCCGTCTTCCGATTTTATGTCGCACTCTGCGTGATGCGCCCTGGTATTCCAAATGCATGCGTCCCCTACATACACGTAGCTGCACACTATAATCTAGCTATCTGATGCGGCTTGTTATGCGCGCGATTCTCTGCACTGCGTCCCGCGCGTGTATTGCAGACTGCGCGACTGCAGAGTGTGCGCGTTATTAGTGCGTCAAGTTTGCTTGAAGATAAATTCGTTATCCCACTCGCGCTCATGGAATACGCCATAATGTACTCGGCACGGAATAATTCAGAGCTGCATACTACATGACTGTGAATTCAAATGTGACGTGTGTGCGTCCGATGCAGTTTGTTATGCATGTGATTCTCTGCATGTTGCACTTCTTACCCTCAGCCGCGTGTGTGCGTCAAGTTTGCTTTAAGATAAACTTGTTATCCCACTCGCGCTCGTGGAATACATGTACGGCATAATGTAGTGTGTCTGCGTCCCATATCCCACTCGGCCTTTGGCCTCGTGGGATATGGGACGCAGACACACTACATAACGCCATATTCCACTCGCGCTCGTGGGATAACTAATAGTGTACTACACCCATTCTAAACTAATTTGTTTAAAAACAAATATTGCCCCAGATCGCACCACAGAGCATCTAGAATCCATCTAAAGGCCAAAAAACGTTTACATATTTGGAAAATGTAATTTGAGTCTTATTTTTTGTATGCAGTATATAGAAGGGCATCGATCTGTTCTATTACAGAGAATCAGCACCAATCAGTGGATGGTAGCACCGAAAACCTGAATGACACTGAGAAACTAACAAGTTTCCAGTCGAATACCACAGAGTCCATGTACACCACCACCCCAAACCAGTCCCCAACGCGACGTCCGATGTCCATGGCCTGCATCCCGACATCTTCATTCAGTGACTCGGGAACGAGAAACACTGCCACCACGCCAGTCGGTCCATTACGTAAGAGCAAGCCGCCTCCACCAATTAGGCGCACCCCGTCGGGTGGGTCTTTAGCGGGGATGTGTGCCAGCGGTGAGATGCAGCCATCTTTGACGAGTCCAGGTTTGGCTGGAAAGGCAGAAGGCGAGGATGGTAGTAGTGATGTATTTAAACGGCCTTATACTCCGGGGAGGGTGCGCAGCCGGAGCACTGTACAGGCCCCATATGGCTCCGACTCGCAGCAACCAGAAGCCCAGCCACAGGGACGCGTGCATCGAAGCCACAGCTTGAAGCTGACTGGCGATATTATGGTAGGGGATGTAGCCCGCCTAAGTCTGATGGAAAGCTTGAATGCCAAATTGGCTCAGCGTGGGCAGGCGCCTTCAATTCAAAATTCAGCACCAAGACAACAGATGCCTGTCGATCAGCAACAGTCTGTGTATCAGCAGCCGACAGCACAGCAGTTTCAACAGCAACAACAGTATCGGCAGCAGCAGCAACAACAAGCTGATCTGTATCAGTATCAACAGCAACAGCAGCAGGAGCACTTCCAACATAACCAATATCAAGAGCCACCGCAGCAGTACACTCACTCACAAAGCATGTACATGTATAAGCAGCCCAGTCTGTCGCAACAAGTCGATCCTACCCAGAACCACATGCCTGGATCCCAAAGCACATCACAGAGCTTCCAGCAGCGACAACTGCAAGTCCAGCAGCAGTTGCAGCAGAAAATTCAACAGGGTGTTTCAATGCAGGCCAGTGGTTACAACACTCAAAACTACGGACAGCCACAGAATGTCATTCAGCAAATGCAGATGAGACAAGCTCAGGCTGGCCAATCAGGCGCACAACAACCACAACAACAGGTGTATCAACAACACATGCAGCAGCAGCCTGCAAGTAATCAAGAAATCGCCCCACAAAGTGACAGTGAAAGTTCCGACAGTGATTGTGGCGTTGGTATCATGTCAGAAATCAAACTAGGAGTCAAGCTGAGGCGTACCGTTTCAAATGACCGTTCAGCTCCGAGAATATGATTTTTTTTTTTTTAGTTTCTAGTTTTTTAAAAACAATATGTAATGACTGCACCAAGCTACATGTAAATATGCAGCAATATTCTCGTAGAAAATGTTTTAATTTGTAGCTATAGATGTAAAAAACTGCGGAATGCAACTTCTTTTTATGTACTTGTATATATTATGTATGCAAAAGGTCAGAAGCCTTTACAGTAACTGCACTGGCAACGTGTTTGTACTCGCATATCTGATGGAATGTTTGCTGGTATTGATCACTGTGACCAATCAAGTATTTTTAAGTGTGTGCAACATTTGCATATCTTTCAATGCATTATGTGTACCGGTAGTTAATGTGTTGTGAAAAAATGACATTGAAGTATTGCCTTTAGATAAGATTTTATTGAAAACTAGAACTGCCACTTTAAAAATACATACATGTATATATATTTTGAAAGATCGCTAACTTTAAAAAAAACCTTTTATTTGCGTGCTTAAAGACATCCTCATTGTAAAGTCTTTTTCAAACCCTTTTGGGCTATTGGTTGTGTGATATTTTGTTCTACCCTCTCCGAGACCATCGATACTCATAGTCAGTACTAGGCTTGGACGATTTCACGCCGGAGTCGAGTAGAGTCGATTCCACTTTGAGAAAAGGAGTGGTGACTCCAGATCTTTAATAAGGAATCAATTCCCAGTAGGAATCGATTCCCCTTCGTCTAGATTTGATTTCCAGTGATAGCTTGCCGATATCTAGAAATTACCTAGCAATTCCGAAGCCAGAGTATTCAGCCTCTGATAATTTCCACTTTATTGCTTAGGAAAGTGTATGTGGCACAGGTCGGCATCGTTTCATGGACGTTTAGTGCTGCTCGGTGCCAATAATTGGATCACTATCTGTACAATATGTAGTCTTGTCAATGTACCCGCACTTACATACGTTCAGTTCAGTATATTTACCATTTTCTCGTGAAAAACTGGAATTGATTCCGAGTGGAATGGAGAAATCTTTTTGGAATCGGAGTCAACACTGAAAATGGTGGCGTCGCCCAAGCCTAGTCAGTACCTACATTTGTGACTTGTCACCACAAAAGAACTGTAAAAGAGCTGTAATGGAATTTTATGCTGAAATGATGAAGCGTGTAATAGGCTTAAAAAGCAGATATCAGCTTAATTTATTGTGTACGGTAGTTAAAGAGTTACCTAAACATGGCCACTATATACAGGTGGCCCCTTTGTAAAGGTTGCATTAGCATTACACAAATGGCATTTGGGACCAAAGATGAGTGGTCACTAAACAGGTGGCCTCTTTATGAATGTGGCCTTAATAGCAGGTTTCACTGTAAAAAAAACAACAAAAAAATAGAAATGTTTTTTAAAAATTACATATAACTATAATGATGGCCGTATGCACAATTGGGGTGGTAAAAAAAAACAACCAGAAATTGGCCTTGCATCAAAGTTGTTGAGACTTGCACCGTACTTGCAGTTTGATCCGCCAGTACCGTGTGCTACATACACAGAGACACCTTAAGAGACGGACATTGACGTTCTATCAGGTGAATGTTGTGACTGAAGAGACTGGCCATGGGTTCTGAGGAGGAAAATGTAGTTCCTGAAACTCTGAAGGATACAGTTAAAGCCAGGCTACACTTCATATATTTTTGTTTGTATAAAAAACTGCCCAATCTCATGCATAATGTACCTTTTAACGTACGCTTCAAAAAATAATGCAAAATTATACTTTCACAAAAAGATCAAGGAGGCTGAGATCTGATGTAACATTTTATCGGTCAGTAACCTGTATGAACATCTCTTGTAGCAAGGCTGACTGCACCAGCCTCTGCAAGAGCCACTAAGGCAGGGTGCGCCACTCTGCCTGAAGTGCCTCCATTTCTAGGACCAATTGTGAGACGTGCCCAGATAGCTCAGTTGGTATAGCAGTTGGCCATGTATGCCAAGGACCTCGGTTCGAATCCCAGTCGGGGCATTGCAATTTTTTCGTGTTTCTAAATTCATCCCCAATTGTCAATCCTATCATATATATACTTTCAAAAAGGGTTAAATAGTTCGTCTTGATTTTAAATGCCGAAATGGTAAATATATTGTAGCGTTAAATACCTAAAAATAGAACAAATTACACTAAACAAAATTACACTAAAGAAATTGATCAAAACAAATTAAAGGCCTGTTGTATTATTTGCAATGCATGGCCAATCATTTTACTTTGAGTTGATAAAAAAAACCTTACTTAAAGACGCAGGCTCATCAATACACCACGAACAAATCCGTGCCACGAATTTCACCGCTCTCCATACCTTGCCCGAGTAGGGCAGCTGCGCTTACAATCCCAGAGGGTGGAGGCTCATTATTTATGCGAGCTCGACGCAGTGTTTATGTATTGCTAGGCTAATCTAATTACGCGCGTGCTGGGTTGTGTGTTGTATGTCGTTCGTACCAGAGTTCCCATATACGGTCAATTCAACCGTCTATATGACACCTTTTTAAAGCAAATATGAGCATATCTGTAATATAATGTGAATATAGCTGAAACTAAATGTCATAAATTTACAAAAGGTGTGTTTTATGTGATAAATATTTGATTTCGAAAAGATACACACCCTATTTGCAGAATGGACAAGTATATTAGCCTGGCCCTACACCCTCTGGGACCATAAGAGCGGCTGCCAGGGCAAGGTATGGAGCGCGGTCTGTCGCGCATTGACGAGCCTCCGTCTTTAAAGTGTTCACGGCAATGGTTAAAAAGCACATGAAGTTGTTCTATCCAAAACTGTACAATTCTGTAGGAAACAACTGAAGGTGGTTTTTAAAAAAAATGAGCATGCACAATCATTTTTTAGCATTCACTTAACACAAAACATTGCAAAATGTAAAAGGTTTCTGAAACATTGCTCCGTCTATGTAGCGAACATTAGGCATTTTTCTGTAGATATGTTATACATGTATACAATGGGCCTCTAAGAGTGATTAAAGTACATGTAATTC
The DNA here is from genome assembly GCA_037783545.1 of Henricia sp. BOLD:AAB3569. Lineage (NCBI taxonomy): Eukaryota > Metazoa > Echinodermata > Asteroidea > Spinulosida > Echinasteridae > Henricia > Henricia sp. BOLD:AAB3569. The sequence goes on along the minus strand of JBBELK010000209.1, from coordinate 663,784 downwards.
AGGCTTCTATAAATGTCGGTTTTAGATCTTGCTTACTTGCCATTGTACATAATTTTGGTAATGTCCGACCAAAAAGGGTTATGCTAAAAAAAAAATGGTCTGACCTATTTAAATATGACCCGAACAGTGAAACTTTATTATAATTTTTATTACTTTTCCTCCAATTTTCATGTTTGATTTTATCCGATACTATAGAATGTTTAAAATTAGTACATTTGATGTCATTGATTTATAAATCTCTGTTCATGTTTCAACCCATGTATTTTACATGCGGTCAAGTGAGTCTTAAATGACATTTTTGTCTATTTATTAATTTTTGTTTTAGTGCTTCATTTGTACATTTGATACCTGTTTTTGGCATAAAAGTGTACAGTTGCAGGTACGATATGAAATCACACTGAAAAGCAGTGTAATAGGGTTCGGTGGGTGACGACCTTTAAATGTTTAATCCAACAGTTATTGTCAGTGGCTACATTTAACATAATTGTTATAAATTCCTTAAAAAGTTTGGATATTTGTTTCCCATCACCTGTATCTCAGGTATTTGTAACCTGTCTATATCATGTTGCATATCAATGGAAGCCCATTCATTGCCTCTAACGACGACACCGCATTTGTGACAGTCGCTTGTTTGAGGGTGCAGCAACTCTGTTGTAAATGTGGGTGGGTCTCAAACATAATTCGCCAAACATGTGCCGTTACATGTGTTCAATTCGAACAATGAAATTTCTATCAGTAACGAAGAATAAACAAGACATAATTTGCATGTTTTTTTGTGTGCTGCTTTTCTCACAAATGCATAATCATTAGGGTCACCATTGTAAATAAACTTTCCAAGGATATGATAAACAGTGCTAACAAATTTCCAAACTTTGTTCCAGGAGCTTATTAAACCTAACAAATTGTTATGCTAAATCTAACCACAAAAAAATGTTGGATTTAACATTTTCGAAATTGCAACTTTTTAAACATTTATAGAATGTTGTCACTCCCCGTACCTTTTATACAGGGTCTCCATAAAAAAAAGAAACCCATCTTTAAATGCAAATTATCAGAAATCTGTGCAACATTTCAAAAAGAGGTGTGTATGTAGGAAAGTCCAGACTGTCCTCTGTCCAATGGTACCAGGGTCATTATGTAACCGTCATATATGACTGAGCAAACATGGTCATTATAAAAGGTGGTAAAATCATAGCTGTGACAAGTTATTTTCCTGTGTGGAGGCCATTAAAGCGAACCCTTACCTAGGATAAGCTGCTAACGTGTCACCGTGGTGATTTCACCACCTTGCATGATGGCCATATTTAATATAACAGTTACATAATGACCCTGGTACCATTGGACAGAGGACAGTCTGGACTTTCCCTACATACAAAGCACACCTCTTTTTGAAACATTGCACATATTTCTGATAATTTGCATTTAAAGATGGGTTTCCTTTTTTTATGGACACACTGTACTTCAAATTTAGCACATAGCATGATGATTTTTAATATGATATATTAAAGTACCTATGAGTGCAAATAAAGCTGTAAAATTAGTTTTTACATGTAGTTGGAATGCAATCAAATTTGTGGTTTTTATTCATTTCCAGTCGCGTAGTCTTTCTATAATTAAATTTGTTGATACATTGAAGGACAAAAAACTGAACAATTAAACAATATACTCAACATGCGAAGAAAAATGTGCCTTGGCCTTGTGATACTGTTTCCTTTCTTTTTAGATTCTAAATGCAATGCATATTTTGATGGAATTATTATTTTGGATGTTTCATTAAATACATGTATTACACGATTAGGATAGGGCCATGTTATTCTTTGTAAACATAATGTACATGTACATTAGCTTCCATTTGAACCCAACAGTACAAAGACCCAATTGTGCCCAAGATAGAAGCATGTGAAGCATTTTTGCCACACTGTTGTGTTTCACACATCCAAGGAAATTTAAAGGAGTTCCTTTCAGGTTTTAAGGGATTGGCACATTTAAAAGGCTACCGAAACGGTACTTTTATCAGTTAAATAGACAGCCGAAGTGTGACGTGTGCCATGGTGATTGGCTCTAAACATGGCCGTCGAAAAAAAGGACACGGTTCAGTGATTTTTGGTGTAGAGACATTGCCTATAGAGCTTCTGCACCGGCAGCCTTGACAGGGGGGCAGGTTTTCTTATTTAAATGATGTAACAATAGAACCACAAAGCACCTACTCGTACATGACACACGGTGACAATGTGACTGCCCCCTGTCATGGCCGCCGTGCAAAGGCTCTATAGGCAACTACACTGTGTTTAGATTGGTTCCCGATCCTATCACTTATTGCGAAAATATAGGGATCGGTAAAGGGCAGCCATGACGGGCAGAATCCTACCCGGTCACGTGGTTGTTATTATTTTTTTTTAGTAAGTGCGTTATTCTGCATTGACATCTGTAACCCGGCCGTGCGTGTCGAACATATCTAAATGTAAATGAAGTAATATTGCCTAAAGCAAAGGGCTTCGCAAATTTTTTAATATAAAGCGCAAAGACGACCAATCCATGCACAGATCAAGATGAAGCGCCCTTTACCTGTCGCTATATTCTCCTATGTGGAATATGTGGACGGGAACCAGTCTACACTGTGTTAACCCGACTTTGAAGTTGGTTTGGGAAATAAAACAAAGGATTGTGGTTTAATGCTAATGTGAATGTGCCCCAAGGGAATGTGCATATTCATGACCAACATTTATTGTGATGTCGCATAAGGCAACACGGGAAAATCACTCACAGCTGTGCCCAAAAGATTCCACTATTTTCTCCAACTTGCTGAAACATGTGTAACATATTGAGTAATTTTTAGTGTAGAGCCATTGCCTGGGCAACTAACAAAAGGTGATGTATTCACTTCGGCTGATATATGCCTACCTACCTGCTCAATCTGTTGAAATTCAGCCTCTTTTTTCCCATGCCGATCTTCTGTGCAACATTCAACTAAAATCGGCTATTCTTGCTAAGAACACAAGTCGACATAATGTTTTTACTATAACCCCGATTTTATTTATGTTTCTGCTAAAAAGCTTTATGAAATTGACCCCTGGATGTTTGAGACACAATGGGGGAACAACGGTTGAGGGTGGGGCCGGGGAGCAACAGTTCCCCTTTAACGCACTCCCCTACTCGTGCGTACCGAGGCCCTGTTGAAACTGGTCCCATTTCGCTGGGGAAAAAACCAACATAAATCTTGTCGCCTCTCTAGATCCAATCAGGACGCTTGGCAGTGCATTGCAGGCATTCAAATGTGATACATGTACTCGGTAATGCTGGCCGTGTCCGCGTTGGCGATTGACTGAAATTTAAAGCATACAGGGAAATCCGTTCCATTCACGTTGGTCAGCATGCGTCACTGTTATTAATTTTGGTAGGAATGGGACATTCGTAAGGAACAGAACCCAATACAATTTCTTGAAAGTATAGAAATCGTTTCTTTTCGGCATAACATAAAACAAATAGATTAAATTACATCAAAATGTCTCGGGCGTGTGTTTGCTGAACGCAACAGCCGCCTACTTTAATAGCAGAGTGGACATTCCCTGAGATCTCAGGATGCATATGCCCTAGCTCATTGATTTTTGTTTTCGGCAAAAGAACCACCCTGGCCAGTCTGCGGGCCTGACGACGTTGGATTATGGCTTCACAGTATTATTGATAGCGCAAACTCGTACCTCCGTTACCTTGCATTCTTGTGAACAACACAAGTTTGCATGCAATTTCGACTTTTAACACATTTGTATATTAAAAGCACACAATTTTTTGATTAACTTAGTTTCTGCTGAACAGCTTGATGAAATTGGCCCCAGGTAATTTTAAAGGAATTCCTTTAAGGTTTCAGTGGGAGGCAGTGGTGCGGGAGGGAGGGGGGCAGTCCCTTTGTCGTCTTGCTGGGCTGCTTTCGAGCGCTCGTCCCTAGGCCTGGTGCACCTTGGCGTTGGGAACGTTACGTCACACACATGCGTACACACAATCGCGCTCGAAAGCGTTTTCGGGATCCCTGGTGCACCACGGTCATTCAAAATTACATCCCCGCTAATAAAAGCTTAGTTTTCCACAAAGTTAATCACAGATATCTGATGAAAATAAATCATGAAAATATTTACAACATTTGCATTCGATGTGGAAGCTTGAACATTTAAAATATCAACCCAAATTTCGAGAATCATTCTACGACGCGCCAGTCATTTTTGCCGATTCATGCATGAGTACGCGCATCTGCGCATGTCTCCCATTGTCCCGACGACTCGGAGGTCGGGAGCAGTTGGTGCCACCATCTGGTGCACCAACACGCTTTCGGGCGAGCACCATGGAGCACCAGGGATCCCTGGTGCCGCGCTCGAAAGCAGCCCTGGCTATAAACAAGGGACCAAGAAACTGAAACGTCACGGAAAGAAGCAATGACGTCATGAAGTACAGTCGAACCTCGTTAACAGACTTTGCAGATTATCTCGATATAACAGGAACTTTGTGTATTATCAGGAAAGAAAACAAAAGTGATTGGGAGTTTTTTGGGACCTAAAATTCCCCTCTTGTTAACCAGAATGCTGTATTAACAGTGCCCTTAATCGAGGTTTGACTGTACACCGAGTAAACCTCGGATTACAGATTGGGGCGAGTTGGTTGTAATTCGAACTCCCTAGCCTGGCCTACGGGGGCTGGGGGCGCAATTTCATAAAGCTGTTTAGCAGAAAAAATAGCTTAATGAGTTAATAGTCAAAATTGTATGTCAACTTCAATTGTAATACACATAAGATTTTTACTGCTAACCCATTTTTATAAAGAAACATTTTGCATTACAGCTTTATGAAATTGGCCCCTGCAGTTCAATGCAATTGAACCTTAAGAGCATTGTTGGTACAACATTCTGCTTGTAAGGAAACGTTAGGGCTCAATACTTCTGTTTAAATTTGACGAGACAAGCAAACTTGGGATGGGAGAATAATCATGGGTTGTCTCAAGTTCGGTCGTTTCATTTCAATGGTGATTATGCACTTATCAGTCGTTTCCCCCACCCCTCCCCCGGGCTACCCCATCTATTAGAGGTGGGGATTGTCACTTTTTCCGTGACAAAATCCCCACCCCTGGGGCATCATTTAGGTGACAAAAATCCCCACCCTCGGGTGCAAATGCCCCACCCTGGGGCATGAAAAACGTGACCAAACCCCCACCTAGGGGATGGGGCAGCGCGGGAGGGTGAGGAAACAATTGATAGGTGCATAATGCACCATACCAAATGCTGCGTTCGATAGATTTTATTTTTTAAAGAATTGAGATTTGAGAAGTTGATCATGGCTTCATCAGACCTCATGTGCAAAACATGAGACTGGCTGAAAAAATTCTAAGAGTTTCCCCTCACAAAATCTGATCATTTTCACTCCTAAATTTGGGTTTTCCCCCATCAAATCTGCACTTAACGAGTCATTTTAAAGAACAAATAATTCTGATCAACTTCTCAACTCCCAGCTTTTTTAATCTGGAAAAAAAAAGTATCTTATTAGCGAGGTTCAACTAATTGTGGAAAAGTTGCCCCAGACTCGGATATGTAAATCGAGACATCCCACACTCGAGTATATACAAAAACCACTTTGTTTTATTTTTTTCTCCTTTAACGTTAGCAAGAATTAGCTCCGCTAATTAACAGCAAAATGGTAGTACAAAATGAACTGCCACCAGTAACAAAAATTACTTTGGTTTAGCATAAATACACCGGTTGAAGCAAAACCTGGCAGACGTGCATATGTACCGAACGTCCTAAGCGAGGGTTGAACTTCGTGTTCGGTCACCCAACTGATGGGACACTTTAAAATTATTCTTGTGTGCGAGAAAAGCTACGTGTATATATTGCGATCGTAGCAATCAGGAGTGCCTAATAAGGTAATCGTTTGACAGATGTTCTTCACCCCAACATTGTAATTTAAATAAATGATCTGATAAACTTTAACCGATGTCTTCACACATTCTCTAAAGAATTCCGTTTGCTGGTCGCCACTTATTCTCCTTGCGATGACATAACTACCAAAACGTAAATATTTTGAAGGAAAGTAATTTTAGGAGTGAAAAACATTCAACAATTTCCTTGAAAATACTTAACTTTTGCTGCCCCGTTCCATAGACACGGCGTCAGTGGAGACCAGTAAATGGAATTCATACCCACATTCTATATATCTTTCTGAATTTAATACTTATCTTGATCCGTTTACGCATTGGCTATACTAGGTCCACGTTTTAATCACAGCAGCTTTGGTAAACAATGCAGAAGTACTGAATCGGTCCAAACTGAACACGTTATTAATTGTTAGTAACACTGACTGCTGTATATAGACAGTTTAATTGCCTGGCTTTATGGTGGTGTCATGTCCTTGTTTAATCCGTTCTAATTTACAAAACTAGTCCTTTTTAGAAGCACTTGCGGTGCACGATACTTGGGCCAGATTCGTCGTACTCTTGCTTGCTGATCCACATCTGCTGGAAGGTGGATAGAGAGGCCAGGATGGAGCCGCCGATCCAGACAGAGTACTTCCTCTCGGGTGGGGCGATGATCTTGATCTTCATTGTGGGCGGGGCAAGGGCGGTGATTTCCTTCTGCATTCTGTCGGCGATGCCTGGGAACATGGTGGAGCCACCAGACAGCACGGTGTTGGCGTACAGGTCCTTACGGATGTCCACGTCGCACTTCATGATACTGTTGTAGCAGGTTTCGTGGATGCCAGCTGATTCCATGCCGAGGAAGGATGGTTGGAACAAGGCCTCTGGGCATCGGAATCGCTCGTTGCCGATGGTGATGACTTGGCCATCAGGGAGCTCGTAGCTCTTCTCCAGGGAGGAGCTGGAGGCAGCGGTGCTCATCTCCTGCTCGAAGTCGAGGGCGACGTAGCACAACTTCTCCTTGATGTCACGGACAATTTCACGTTCAGCTGTTAAGAGCAACAATTGTTGAAAATTACAAATATCTGCAATTAGAACCGAAGCATTTACATACAGAAGACTCGTTTCATTTATGCTGCTCACCCAAACGAAAAAAAAGGAAATTCTCAATTTATCAGCCTTGAATTTTTGTTTAGCTTTTTTTTCATAATTGCTACAGCAATTAATATTTTAAGACACATCTGATGATGTCAGATGGCTCATATAATTCACTGTTAAAAACGAAAAAAATTAAAGGCTAAAAAATAAAATACTTTGTGAGCAGTTTACAGTCGAACCTCGTTAATAAGAGGTCCTTGGGACTTGCAGATTACCTCGTTATAACAGGAATATTGTATTTGGAATGAAAATGGATTGGGACCTAAAATTCCCTTGTTATAAGCAGAATGTTTAACAATGCTCGTATTATCAAGGTTTGGCTATTTGATTTCAAACTAAAAAGGCTGTATCTTACCCGTCGTGGTGAAGGAGTAGCCACGCTCTGTGAGGATCTTCATCAGGTAATCGGTCAAGTCACGACCAGCCAAGTCCAGACGGAGAATGGCGTGGGGCAGGGCGTAGCCTTCGTAGATGGGCACAGTGTGGGACACACCATCACCGGAGTCGAAGACGATTCCGGTAGTACGGCCAGAAGCGTAGAGTGACAGGACAGCTTGGATGGCCACGTACATTGCTGGTGTGTTGAAGGTCTCGAACATGATCTGAAAGAAAATGGATTAATACTTAGTCCGATGTCTTGTGCATTTTTGTTCTGGCAGGACAATATACTTTAACAATTTGTTTTTCCTATAGTTGGCGTGAACATGTACAGCACATGCTGGGAGCACATGTGGGGGTTGTACAGTCGAACTTTGTTAAGAGGTCCTTATTAGAATAACAATGAAAATCGATGGATTGGGACCTTGGTATAAACAAACTGTTGTACAATGTACTGAATAGCATACCCAGAATAGCATAAAAGGCAGCGTAGAGGTTAGTGGCTATAATTAATATTCTAACAACTTTGAATCTGGAAGGGATAAGCACATTTTACAGTAAGTTTTGCAAACTAATCTACCTGCGTCATCTTTTCCCTGTTGGCCTTGGGATTCAGGGGAGCCTCAGTCAGCAGCACGGGGTGCTCCTCTGGTGCCACACGGAGCTCATTGTAGAAGGTGTGATGCCAGATCTTCTCCATATCGTCCCAGTTAGTGACAATACCGTGCTCGATGGGGTACTTCAGGGTTAGAATACCTCTCTTGCTCTGGGCTTCATCACCTACATAGCTGTCCTTCTGTCCCATGCCAACCATAACACCCTGTCAAAAAAGCCGAGGAAAATGTAAGAATGGAACTATCCAAAACATAACTAACCCACTGACAGCATGAACGTGAATTGCAAGTTTAAAATTAAGTCAATTGAAATGATAAATAAAATTTATGCTATGCAACTTTTCCAGTAGTCATGAAAACCTTAATTTGAAGTTTTTTAGGAGTTAAAAATCGAGGTTTTGGTTTTTATGGTAATATGAATTTGCACAATTATGGCAAGCACAGGAAAAACCAGTGCAAAAATGCCACATTTGCCAAAATTCTAGTTTGAATTCATTATGGTTCTCTTTAGTTTCCCCTGTGCGTTCCTAAAGTGACAAGCCCATAAAAACGTCTTCTAGTTTGTGTGAACAAATTTTCAACGTTCAAAGATGCACCTTTCATTATACGTAAAAATGAAAAATGTCTTCCTGAACAATCTTTTACTGTTTAATGGGTGCCCTTTAAGCATACCTGATGACGGGGTCTTCCAACGATGGAAGGGAAGACTGCCCTTGGAGCATCATCTCCGGCGAATCCGGCCTTGCACATACCGGATCCATTGTCCACAACCAGAGCGGCAACATCGTCGTCACACATTTTGTCAGGTGGTCGTTTTCTTCACTCACAAAAAGCTGTAGAAAGCACACAAGATAGAGAAAACCACCTTGCAGTTACACAATGCAGACAAAACCCCAAACAAATTATTACTCATTGTTTCCACCAAAAGAAAAGAGTGAAAATGAAGTTTACTTAAAAGGTATAGACAGCCGAAGTACGACGTGCATTGCCATGGTAATTAGCTCTAAACATCATGGCCGTCGGAAAAAGTACCATTGCAAAGCACAGGGACACGGTTCAGTGATTTGTAGTGTAGAGCCATTGCCTAGGCAACCAACAAAAATGACGTATTCACTTCGGCAGTCTATTGTGTGATTTTTTTTTCTCTTTCTTTTCTCCCGAGATTGCGGGTCACAATTTGGATACCGAAATTCAAACAAGCTTTTGCTACATACATAACCTTAACTATGCTCAGTTTTTTTTCTATTTAAAGAATTAAGTTGGCTATTAGTAAAAAGTTCGGCAGGTGTTTATAATTATAGGTTGTAGCAGGGGTTCTTTTACTTTGATATTTTTAATCAAATTTCGTAAAGCCGTTTACCATTCGAGGCTAAACGTATACTAAGTTAAAACAGGTATTTTATGTACAGCAAGACTTGTTAAGTATGTGGTCTAAATGATGCGGAAATTTCGCAAGACCCAAGTACATGTACACCGACTGACCACTCCCCAGTACAAGGTTACATAGTATATGAAGTTCTGATTAGTCACCATTTCCACCGACACAATTTCCTCATCCCCACTCCTGAAATGGTACAATCCCATCCGATAGTCTTGTGGAAAGGTCAAGTGGGCGTACCTTAAGCTTGTAAGCTTTCGCATTGTCACACTGTCGTATTAGCCACACCTACTGGTGAATATTGTATTATGCAAATGAAGCGCACCCAACAGCGCATATATGGAAGGCCACATGCTTATAGTTCGGGATGTGTCGCCCCGGGAGGTTTATAAATTACAATGTACATGTACAAGCCGATAACACAGGTGTCTATCGGCGGCCAAACAGCGTGGCTATCACCGGAACTGACCTTGCGGTATGGTGGGTCGAGGGGAAAGGGGCGTTGGCGTGCAATGGTGGTACCACAAAAAGTGGCCAAGCCATTTTAAATTTACTTCCTTGAACACTTCCCTATCCATTTTCACCCAAAATGAAGTTAATATGAATGAACACTGCACACTTTAATTTGCAATCTCTACCACACTCGCATCACGGAGAAAGTAAACGCTTGCTCAAACGGCAAAACGGACCCCAAAATGAAACTGTCGTGCTATAGAGGTTTTGAAACTGATCAGTTTTATACAAGACTAAAATTTCAATGATTTTGTAAGGGAGTTTGTAAAATTCCACCTTTCAAAATAAACAATTAGTCACCCCTAAGCACCTCACACTTCTATTTTAGAAATAAGAACCGAAATTTCATTGTGGATAGCATAGCACAGTAGACTAGTAAAATGTATATTTTTGCCAATAAAAATCCGAACGCACGAGTTTCAAAATTAATTTTTTTGGGGAACAATATTTGTTGATCTCTTTACTTCCTTGTACTTGTACAAAACGTGCAAGCAATAATTCAGGTTTGGAATTATAGTACATGTACTAACCAAACTCTGCCCCAATGCGAAATTCAAAGAAATGAGACATTAAATAACGATAATTTACCAATAAGTGAATAACCTTAAACGATCGACTGTAATTTCTGCTTTCTTGAGTATCCACACCCCTTTTTAGTTTCAATTTAAAACAGGTTTGGCCATTTTTTCCCAGGACAATTTATGTTTAATACAAAATATTACGAAAGAAACTGATGGATAGAGAACAAATTTTTCAAATACAATACTTGTATGCTATGAATGCCCAAAATCCAAATTATTTCGAAGAAACAAATTGAAGAATTTTAACTCACCAAAAATCCACTGATCTTTCCAACCGTCCTCGGTGCTTGGCAGCAAGAGACAGAATAACAGGTGGCTCACCCGTCTGGTGTATTTATGTACCCCAGGCGCACCACGTGAGCACGCGGTGGCGCTGGCAAAATTTTACCTAATATGGTCACATATTCTTGGCACCGCCCCCGCGCTTGCATTTGACATGCGTAAAGCGAAGAGCCACTTTATTCAAATATATTTGCATATGTACATGTAGTAGGCGTCTCTTTGCAAATAGATGGCGTTCGGCAGTCAAAAAGTACCAGCCAATGTGCATTGATTATGTAGCCCTCTAGCGCTAGCCAGGGTTATTCTTTTCATGCCTGTTGTCTTTTTGTTCTGCACCACCATCTTTGGAATTCTTTTAAGAGGGTCTCAAAGGAAGGGTTTGTACTAATCTGCCGAGGTATAGGAATATTTTGGTGATTCTTCGAACGCATATCGTACTGTGTTAATGTTGGATAGACGGCACGTTTGACATTTTATAGACATTTTAAACATTTTAGGGTTGGTTTGTTGGACGAAGGAAACATGGTTTGTCGTCAGTTTCTAATAAAACATTGTGTTTTATGCACTTATCAATTGTTCCTCGTCCCTTTCACTCATTTCACCACCCATTAGGTGAAGATTTTGTCACGTTTTGAATGCTGTAGTCTGTGGTGGGGATTTTCACACACAATGTTTAGTGCACCTGGGAGAAAAAGCACACCATGGTATTTTATCAACTAAATTAAATTTGTCCCGGGGTTAGGGTTTTGTCATCTGAAATGTGACAATTTCCCATGGGATGGGGAAGGCGACACAGGAGAAACAAATCCGTTGGTTGTGGGAAAAATTTCCATAATAGGCTATAGACTACTAGATATACTACAGTGAAACCTGCTATTAAGGCCACATTGATAAACAGGCCACCTGCATATAGTGGCCACCCACCTTTAGTCCCAAATGCCATGTGCATAATGCTTAAGAAACCTCTATAAAGAGGCCACCTCTTTATAGTGGCCAGTTTTTTACGGTCCCGAGGGTGGCTACTATAGACAAGTTTCACTGTATCAAGTGTGACGTCAGTTACCGCGGTAACTTGGTCTAAACATTCGCTGGCAATCTGAAACGCCCATTAATTGTTAACACACAGGGAAACTTATACTAGTAACCTTGGCAACACCCAAAAGATGACGATTTCGATTTAGTACTGTACGTCTGCTCTTGGTATTTTCGGCATTAATTATTATTATAATATTACTTCTTTCTGGTACTGAAACCAAGGATTCCTCAAAAGTGCCCATTGCACTGTCGCTCGCAAGCGTACGAAAACCCATGAGGAGAAGACGATGAATTAGAAACGGCCAGAGACACTGGGGAATCCCCTTGCTTTTCACAGAAGAATGCTCTGGGATCTTTAAAGTGCGTTACCTAACACACTGGACCAACGGCTTTATATCCCTTCTGATTTTTATTTTATTTTTTTAAACTGCATTTTTGTTGTAATGTTTTCTGAATAGAATTTTCTTCAGGATATGTTACCTACATTCTTCTTCAAATAGTTATGTGGTGCAGGTGTTTTTTTTATTTGGAGACAGTGCGTTATTTATTTTTTTTTTTTACAACAAATGCGCATTACTCACGCCGTATAATTGCTTCTTATTATTATTATTTTTTTAAAGTTTACTGTTCCTGACATCGTTCGTAATTGTGAAACACGTGCATTTAACACGTGTGGATCTGGGAATAATAAAATAACGGAATACAGGAATAAATTATATTTTTATTCATTCCACACGGATACCTTGTTTGGAAGTCGTTCTTATCAGTCGAAAACCTTATTTAGGGTTATATTCGTACTCGCACTGTTAGCTTAGAGGGCCCTGAATAGTATTTTTATCAATGAAATCTAAGCAATCCACTCCAGTTATTATCATAAAACCATATTTAGGAGTTGTTTGGGAGTTACAATAAGGATGGTTGGATTGTATATTCATGTATAGACCTCAGTGTTCGGGGTTTTTCGCACACAAGAGAATTGGCATAGGCCTACTCATTTATTTTTGGTACAGCGGACCTTTGACATATACTAAGTAGACCGGGTCCTAATCCTATCGCTTATTGCGGAATGCCATCTACTCGGGAACCAAACTACGATACATGTCAAGGCCTATGCTAATTCCATTGTGTGCGGAAAGAAAATCCGGACGTGTCTATTAAGCAAAGTCGTGACGTCACAATAGGCACAAACACTGGAAAATCACACTTAGACTGGTTCCCGCTCCTAGTCAAAAGATTTTTAGTCCGGGTACCAGACTAAACCACACTCAGCCTCTGTGCACAAAAGTTCCAACTATTTCTCGAAGTTGTTGACAGAAACTTTTGTAATCCACGGCTGTTCGGTTTTGTACATAACTGGAGGGAGTGGAAACTGCGGAAGTTTGTCAAAATTCAAGTTTGAATTATCATGCGTTTTCTGTACTTTCCCAAACAGCGCCCTCTTTCTGTGCATGGACTTCTGTGAAAACAATTTAAAGCTGGAAAAAGTATATACCTTGTCTCAACAATAATCCCTCATAATGCAGCAAAGAATATGAATACATTCATTTATTATTTAGTAGGGCCCTTTATCTTCGGTTTTTTTTGCTATGCAATGCGAGTTTCAATCTGACTGGACCACAATAATGTTGTGCAATGGACTGCCGGTTAAAGATAATTCGGCATCTGTGCTCGGGATGGATTTGCAGCTTATAGGGAAAAATAATAAGAGATTGCTCTTTTCTCGTGTTGCATAAGTTGATAGCTCACGAACGAGATGCGGAAAAAAAAGAATTCCACACCTAGCCATTTTCTGGAATACAAGGCACAACACGTATGGGAAAGTCAGACTTGAAAATTGTTTTTCTTTAGTGAAATCTTGACGTTTCTCCCGCCTAATTTTGTGTTTAAGAATGCAATCTCATTTTATAAGCGCTGTAAGTACTCTCGGCAAACCGAGAGAATTATCTACACTGTTTATTACAATGCCAAAGAATATGCCAACCCGAGCACACATCAAACCTTTAACAAATACATGTACATGTATCATCAAACTTTAACCTGGGTGTGTGCTGTGTATACGATATTATGCGTTGGTAAATAGCAGCTCGCATCGTTCTTTCAACAACAAAATCTTTAGGGCTCTTGATGAATTGTTAAATCAGATTATTTTTGACCTGTACAGATATACTGTCAAGAGTAACTGGGTCTAATATTTTGTTTATTGTATAACGGCATATAAAGCAACCAGACTGGTTGCTATAGGCAATAAACTCTATTCACGCATTTGAATGTTTCAATCGTGTCCACTGAATCAGTTCTGTAGAATGCAAACTGTTGATTTGAAAGGTATTCGGGTACCTTTCCGATCAGTAGCTTGGACGTGACTAGCCTTTAAAAGCGCCAGTATAGCGCCCTCACAGTGCTCGCGCCATCGATGCGCCTGTATAGCGCCCTCTTCCCGGTGAGCTGAAAAATACACCAGCCACTAGACTAGACTGGTTCCCTTGTCCACATATTTACTTCCCCTCCGTCGTGCACATGGACAGGGGACCAGTCTACCACTAGACTTGACCAATTCCGACTTCGAATAATTTGTAATGTTGGCGCAAGAGGGCGCACTACTGAGGAAAGGCGCAAAAGGCACAAAGCCGTTTTACAGAAACAAGAGCGTAACTATGCACGTGATACGTCTGGACGTGTGAATATACGTGTGGATACGTCTCGACGTGTGGATCTGTGAGGCTCGGTATTTTGAACTCGTTGTCTTCCTTTGTGTGTAGTTTATATTATTTCGTGGACGCTCTTGGTGTTAATAAATATGCTCTAGAGGGGTGAACACTCAAATTAGCATTCCTAAATTTATTAAAGAACTAGAATCCCCTTGACAAAAAATCCAGCATTTACCCTTTTTTTTTAATAGTCCACATATCCCTATAGCAGACTTATACCGCTGTTTATTTCTGAAACGCTCATTAGGTATTAATAATAATCTGCGCATGACTCGTGACACAATCCTGAGAAACACGAGTAAACACGGCCCGCAGGGACCGTTCCTACTGCTGAACAAGGACCGCTTTGTGCCGTTCGTTCCTTGACAAAACCATCGGTCGCATTGCACCAGTATTTACTTCAAAAGAGCTTCATTGTGAGCCACAATTTCATCATTTTTTTTCACACAAAAATGTAATAGTAGATTATTGTCATTTTACATCAAGTGTTTTTCACGTTTGTATTTTTGAATTACAAGGACAAAACAGACAAACATACACTTTGTATATTTTCCATTCAATACTGCACAGGCCGTTTTGTGTACTTCTCAAAATAATGCACCTATCAATTGTAGACACATACACCTCCATGATTAACAGGAAAACCAAAAAAATGTGAACGGGGGAGATACTACCTGTTTAATATTGCTGGTATACACCAGGCTGGAGCCACAGACGAAGACGGTGGTTGTGAAAACAGCCAATATGTCGCATAAATTGAAGGTAATCTTGCGATGAACAAAAAATTGTCCCAGGATCAATACAATAGAGTTCACTGATCTCTTATGAAATTTGATAAAATATCTGGATATGAATGTAGTATGCCGCCCTCAACAATAAAAAAAAACAGCATATGTACAGCGTAATGTAAGATAGGAGTCGTATTATATTGTATAGGTCGCGTATGTATACAATACATTGTATATTGCGCGATTGTGAAAACTATAGGGGCTTTTCCAAATCTCGGCTTCGTCTCCGTCTCCGTCCCCGTCTCTATATGGTTTACATGAAGTCGGAGCCTGAGCCCAAGTCGAAATACGCAGCTCCATAGCAAAGGCAAGGAACTATGGGCGGCCAACAGGGCAAAAAAAGACAACGCGGCAGGCCGAAAGGACAACGCGGCAGGCCGAAAGGACAACGCGGCAGGCCAAAAGAACAACGCGGCAGGCCGAAAGAACAACTCGGCAGGCCGAAAGAACAATGCGGCAGGCCAAAAGACAACGCGGCAGGCCGAAAGAACAACGCGGCAGGCCAAAAGACAACGCGGCAGGCCGAAAGAACAACTCGGCAGGCCGAAAGAACAATGCGGCAGGCCAAAAGACAACGCGGCAGGCCAAAAGAACAACGCGGCAGGCCGAAAGACAACGCGGCAGGCCAAAAGAACAACGCGGCAGGCCGAAAGAACAACTCGGCAGGCCGAAAGAACAATGCGGCAGGCCAAAAGACAACGCGGCAGGCCGAAAGAACAACGCGGCAGGCCAAAAGACAACGCGGCAGGCCGAAAGAACAACTCGGCAGGCCGAAAGAACAATGCGGCAGGCCAAAAGACAACGCGGCAGGCCAAAAGAACAACGCGGCAGGCCGAAAGACAACGCGGCAGGCCAAAAGAACAACGCGGCAGGCCGAAAGAACAACTCGGCAGGCCGAAAGAACAATGCGGCAGGCCAAAAGACAACGCGGCAGGCCGAAAGAACAACGCGGCAGGCCAAAAGACAACGCGGCAGGCCGAAAGAACAACTCGGCAGGCCGAAAGAACAATGCGGCAGGCCAAAAGACAACGCGGCAGGCCAAAAGAACAACGCGGCAGGCCGAAAGACAACGCGGCAGGCCAAAAGAACAACGCGGCAGGCCGAAAGAACAACGCGGCAGGCCGAAAGAACAACGCGGCAGGCCAGAAGAACAACGCGGCAGGCCGAAAGAACAACGCGGCAGGCCGAAAGAACAACACGGCAGGCCGAAAGAACAACGCGGCAGGCCAAAAGACAACAGGCCTATAGCTATTTGCTATTTGCGCAAGCAGATTTAAAACCTGCGCGCGCAAATTTTGAGCTGGAGGTACTGTAGATTGGTTCCCGATCCCTATAGATTGGTTCGCTTATTGTGAAAATATAGGGATCGGTAAAGGGCAGCCATGACGGGCAGAATTCTGCCCGCACGTGATTATTATTATTATTTTTTTTTTTTAGTAAGTGTGCAGATTTTGCATTGACATTTGTAACTTGACCGTGCGTGTCGAACACACCCAATTATGTAAATAAAGTACATTGCCTATAAAGCAAAGGGCTTGGTCATTTTTTTAAATATAAAAAACACAATGCGCACGCGCAAAGACGACCAATCACAGATCAAGATGAAGCGCCCTTTACCTGTCCTTATATTCTCCTGTGTGGAATATGTGGACGAGAACCAGTCTAGAGGTACTGAATCAGATTGCGCACCGAAATTGAGGCTGGATCCGAATTAGTGGCTTTGGCTTTGGCTGTGGCTGTTGCTATGCCGTTTCTAAGAATTGCCATTGTCCACCCGTAGCAACAGCATAGCAACAGCCATAGCCACAGCCAAAGCCACTAATTCGGATCCAGCCTAAAACTGCGCTTGGGCATTTGCTTACGTCACGTGCTCTATGCCGCGTTAAACTGGTCCCCTGTCCTCATATTTATTTTCCCTTTGTCGTATGGTTTGAATGGTTTATTTATTATTATTATTATTATTTATTTCTGGTATTAATACCAAGGATTCCTCAATAGTGCTCATTGCACTGTCGCTCGCAAGCGTGAGGAAACCCATAAAGAATTATAATTATGTTAAAAAGCAAACCCAATTTCTCTTTGTTTGGCCATTCTTTTTTATACTATACTAGCTCCATGGTTTGGCCTAGTCCTAGACCCAGTAACTGAGTCGTTGGCCCCATTTTTGACGATTTTGGCTCCCCAAAAAAACAAAAATCGTCAAAAACGGGACCAACGACTCAGTTACTGGGTCTAGCCTAGTCCAGTAACAATTCTTAATCAAACTCGATCTCTCATGGCTAAGTGCAGTGCAAACAAGAACATATTTAAGGTGGTGTGAAATGCAGTTTTTATTAAATAAAATGATATATTAACATTTTCTGAGTACGTTTCTGTATTTGTTTCCGTTATTATTTGAGATTTAATATTTTTAAAGGAATTTTGAAAATTGTATTGTTGGCGACCACGCCCCTCAAAGGGACTTGAATTTGCAAAAACATAAGCGAGGTCATGTGAAATAGTTTTTTTTTTATTAAATATAATAATAGTAGAGGGTGTGTTTTACACATTTCGGTCAATTGAAGAAAATTTGATTGTTCCGTTTTGGTGTAAATGCAAGTTTTCAATTTTTATGCTAAAAAAAGGATCAGTGGGTTACTGTTTCAAATGTAATGTTCTTTCTTTGTTTTTCAACTGTGGGTTCCCTCCATGACTAGCAATAAACAGCGCCCTCGTCTGTCAAGAACATTTTGAAACAGAGAAAAGGTCACTTCTTTATGAAATGAAAACAAATTTCAGTTTGCCCCTTTGTTTGCAACACTTTGATCTTCTGATTCGTAAATAAAAACAAATGGTTGATAATTTTCACTTCACTAAACCTTTAAATGAAATTCATCTCAGGGGACCAGTCTAATGCCGCGTATCCGTACCGGATAGTCTCTAGACGTCTTTTAGACTTGTATTCATATGTGGACGGGAACCAGTCTAAATGCTTTGTTCAAAATTTAAGCGCGGTTCAAAATTTGCCCCCAACTTATGTTGCGCAGATTCTAAAATTGCGTTCGGAATCAAAATTTGCGCTGCGCAATCTTTGAATTCGGTAAAGTTCAGAATCTGCGCGTGCGCCGAGTTCAAAGATTGCGCCCAACAGTCGCAGCTAGCTAGCTAGCTAGCTAGCTAGTACCTGACTAAACCTAGCCGCGTATTGGGCCTAAAATCCCGCCGCGTTGTCCTTTAGGCCTGCCGCGTTGTTCTTTCGGCCTGCCGCGTTGTTCTTTCGGCCTGCCGCGTTGTTCTTTCGGCCTGCGGCGTTGTTCTTTCGGCCTGCCGCGTTGTTCTTTCGGCCTGCCGCGTTGTTCTTTCGGCCTGCCGCGTTGTCTTTTGGCCTGCCGCGTTGTCTTTTGGCCTGCCGTGTTGTTCTTTTGGCCTGCCGCGTTGTCTTTTGGCCTGCCGCGTTGTTCTTTCGGCCTGCCGCGTTGTCCTTTCGGCCTGCCGTGTTGTCCTTTCGGCCTGCTGCGTTGTCTTTTTTTGCCCTGTTGGCCGCCCATAATTAGCTAGCTGCGTATTTGTGGCAAGAATTTGGCGCGCGCGCATTGCTGACGAGCCTCTTCCTTTAATTTGCCCCATTCTATATAGACTGGTTCCCGTCCACATATTCCACATAGGAGAATATAAGGACAGCTTCATCTTGATCTGTGACTGGTCGTATTTGCGCGTGCGCATTGTGTGTTTTATATTAAAAAGTTGGCGAAGCCCTTTTCTTTAGGCAATGTACTTGATTTACATTTGAATATGTCTATGCAAAATATACGCACTTACTAAAAATAATAATAATAATAATAATAATAATAATAATAACCACGTGACCACGCGCAGATTTCTGCCCGTCATGGCCGCCCTTTACCGATCCTTATATTTTCGCAATGAGCGACATGATGGGGAACCAATCTACATTCTATATGCCATAGAGGGTCAATGAAGTACTAGTTTTGATATGCATAAGTACGATTTTGCAACAAAAATTTCTTGTTTCATATAAAATGCAGGAAAAAATAGTGTATCGTATGGAGTGTTAAAGTTATATTTACTTTATTTCAAAAACGCCTTTTTATATAGCCATTTTTGCGCCGTGCCTAGTCTGATTTATTGGGTTTGGTCTGTAGTGCGCGGCATATGCGGCGCGTCGTCTGGACTGGAGACCTGTCAAATCCCTTTTCTTCCGTCTCAGAAGATGTTCTGAGACAGAAGAAACAGACGAAAGGAGGTTGGACAATTTACATGTACCTGAAACATAATGACGTCACGGTTTGTGTGCATGCTCGCAAATCTATGGAGGAGTCTCAGGGTACCAGACGACTTAGTGTTATCAAAGCACATTTATGTAAACAAAACGTGGCGTCATTATGTTTTAGGTCCATAAGGGACGCAACTTTACCGGAAGTTCCGGTTCTGTGACCTCGAGCGCGGTGAAAACAATTAACGCCTACTCGCACGTTGCTCTATGCGATCAGGCGTTTGTTCTCACCGCACTAGGTCACAGAACCGGAACTTCCGGTAAAGTTGCTTCTCCCTATTGAAACGACACGGTTTACTCACATAAATATTCGCAATGTACACGTCGCCATTTTGGATCTAGCACTGATGAACCACCTTTCGAGAAGCTAGAAGGATCCCAGGGATCACATATTTCGATCAGAATCTGCGCGTAGTAAACGAGTTTAGTCGCCTTATAAATGAAGCCTTGCATATGTATACTGTTTTCACTATGAGTTTTCGTACGAAGTGCAGGAAATAGTGTGTAATGTGCGGATCGAGTTTCAAAATCTTTTCGTATCATCTGTAGTATATAGTAGTTGACGTTGAAAATGATATTTTTAGCTCCAAGAGGTACTGGAAATTGACAAACGTTATCAGGTCCTTAAGCGAACCCGTTAGAGGGAAAACGTTCGTTGCTGCCTGGGGCCGATTGCATGGCGCTGTTAAGCACAATAATTTGCTTAGCACAAAATTTATTTGCCCTTTAAATTGGATAATACCATCAACAATAGTATTTTATCTCATATTGTCTTCTTAGAATTAGTAGCAACAGTGGCTCCGCTTTTCCTTTGTATTCCTGTATTTTAATGAGGCTGGTTCCGCCACTGAGCAAAATACCAGTAAACATCACTAGCTGGCGGATCATTTTTGCAAAATAAAGCAAATAAATTCTGTGCTAGGTGATTTTTTTCTGTGCTTATCATTGACCCCTGTTTTGACCATATTAGGAAATCGCTTGAAACACACGTAAGAAATTATTTTTTTAAAAAGTAAATGCTTCACACAGTATTGTCCCCTTTTACATTTTCTTTACAGATTTGAAATTAATAATGCTTGTTGTAATGGCAGGTTTTTCAGAGAACGTATCCACTTGCCTGCAGGTAAGACACAATTAAATGAGCGTGACCAGATCATGATCCCGCACCCAATTTCTCCCATATGAAAACACGTCGAGCGAATATCTTGTGAAAAGTACGAACTTGTTGACAATGACAAGTTAGATCTTGTCAGAACATAATTTGTCATTATTTGTACGCTTACGTACATCATGTACGGTGACAAAATGTGCAGGGAAATTTCATCCTGTTTGGTCAAAAACCTGTGTCTTTTTTTCATTATACACAAGCGTTTTGTGTTATTGATAAACCTTTGTAAACTATGTACATTTCATACATAGTCTGAAAAGATAAAATTTACAAGAAAATGGAAACAAATAATACTTTTAATGTCCAAACCGTGATTACATTAGAGAGCAAAACAATGCGCAAGTATATGTCCTCTTTACTTTATGTGAACGGGACTCGCTGTGATCAACGCTTACAAGGTATATTAACAGTGTGTTCTTATAACGTATGTACTTATAGCACAATACAATAATGTGACTTGATTGCATCATGCATATCATGCATGGTGACCGTAATGTGTCCGTGACGAGATAATGAGATCTACATTAATTATTAATTCAAGACAAGACAAAAATAAGTCCTTGACAAGAAATTTTCACCCTGACAAGAGAAAACCTTTGAAAAATTACAGCTTGCCAAAACAAGAATATATATTGTATTCTTGTTTTTAAGATTTTAGTATAACCATGTCATACCATTCTGAAGTTCGCGCCCTCAATCCGTATATTTCCAGGAATATCGTAAAAACCTTTCTATAAAACCTTTTTGCTTCCACATCCAAATTGGGGATTGCAAATTTCCTGTTTATTCCCGGATGGACAGTATTTTGGGGAATCTGATTGTTATGTTATAGAACGAAATCCGGTCACGCTTCTTCGTAACCAACAGTTTAAAGGGCCCCCTATTTGGAGCTTGCTTTGGGGGTTAAAACAAAGGTTTTTAGTTTTTATGCTAATGCGAATATGCATATTCATGACCAAGGTCACTATGTCACAAGAGGCAAACATAGGAAAATCACATTCAACTGTGCACAAAAGATTCCACTTTTTTCTAAATTTTCCTGAAAATTTTGTAATCCATGGCTGTTTGAGTTTGTTTTACATGTTGCCTGCTGTAAGCTATGACAAAACTGGGGGTAGAAACTGCAGCAATTTGCCACAAGTCCAACTTGAAGTCTTATGTTTTTTCTTAACTTTTCCCTTCTGCTTCCTTATGTGATGCACTCAAAACAGCGCCCTCTGTCTGTGATTTATTGCAGTGAAATCTTCAAAGTTGAAAAAGGCCACCTTTTATTGATTTTACATCCAAACGAACAATAGGATGTCTTGCTGAACAAGTAATCCGTCATTATGAAGCAAATCTTAGGCACAAAGTTGTTTAGCATGTCACAGACACTTTAAGTTTGAGTAAATTCGAACAAATTGTGCGTGTGTTTGAAAAGCATTTTAATAACAGTGAAAAGACTAAAAGTGGACCAAATAAAACCGTTTAACATTTCCGGAAAACTGCAGTATATACAACGCATTGCCAAGTTTCTGTAGGGCATTAGAGTATCTTCAAACCATTTAAAGAAGAATACAATTAAACTTTCTAATTCTAAGCGCAGTTTAAAATTTAAAACAAAATGTAAATTTTTACGATGTTTTGACTCATTTAAGGAACCCTTGGATTTTAAACACTAATTGAACCAATTGAACTTTCCTCTTAGCTGATGTTTTGAGTGAGTAAATACAGATTCGGGATTGTATTTTACAGATAAGCAACAATATGCTTTACGTGTACGTCTTTTAAGCCAACACACATTTTAAAATCTAAAATAAGATATACTGACTACTTAGCACATTGTATATCTTTTGATTTCAATTAAAAATGAACAGTTGTCTTTTTAGTTAAATTCTAAATACTTTTGTGGAGTATCGGGTGCTGTGGCCGGCCGTGTGGTTTGAGTCTTTGACTCGCAACACTCCGGTCAAAAAACTGGTTGTGGGACCTATGCCCTTGCACTTGCCCTTGAGCAAGGAACTTAACCACAACTGACCCATCCTTCGGAAGGGATGTAAAGCCGTTGGTCCAGTGTGTTGTGTAACGCACTTAAATTATCCCAGAGCACTCTTTCGTGAAATGTAAGGTGTCTCTGTCCGTCGGCTGCCAATGGCAGTACCCACATATACATGTATTAATTAGGAGGCAGACATATGTAATTATAAGCTTAATGCAACTCAATCTATGAACTGCTAAATGAAGTTCCACAAACCCGATATAATACCACTCATTTATAAAGCTGCAAAATGAACAACCCGTGACCCACTATAGCGCTCTGCTAAAGGTAGACTAAAGTCGCGCAGGCTATAGGTCGAGTTTTTGCGACCATAAGAAGAAATCTGCGGCAGATCCATTCTCATTAAAATACAAAAACACAATGGAAATTCTTGGCGGTGCCCTGATACTTCCTGGAATTTCCATTGTGTTTTTGTATTTTAATGAGCGTGAATCTTCCGCAGATTTCTTCTTATGGCCGCGAAAACTCGACCTCGCCTGCGCGACTTCTTCTACCTTTTTGCAGAGCAGGTCGCATTTAACATTCTATAAGAGGTGTTTATACATTTTACACATGCACATAATCATAAAAATGCGGTGTAACTATAAAAATGCGGTGTATAATAATGTACTATAATATAATAGTTACTATAGTACTATATAATAATGTACTATACGTAAATTGGTCCACTCATTGCAACTATATTAACACGTGTTTGAACCATGCTACAATTAACAAGATTACTCTGTCAAAACCCTGCTATAATATAACATCAAAAGGCCACGTAGGAGACTTTGACGGATCATACTGCAATGTGTTTCAGGTTTAAACAAAATTATGACATTTGTATAATTCTTCCTATTTGTAAACAATTTAAAACTGCCGCTTATTTAAATATTATTTTAAACCCAGTTCTTTTTACAATTGGATTACTCACAAAATGATGCCTTCCAATTGTCTTGTATATACTGCTAGCAACACTTTTAGTTGGGGTATTCTTGCCAACTCATGAAGTAAAAATGTTGGTCACTGTAGTAGCCTATTGGGCTTTAAATAGAGTCGAAATAAGGGGTCGTCTAAAATTGTCAATATTTTCATGGTTCTATGTACCATGGTTCCACAAGGTGTAGGAAGGAGCGGCAGCGGTCGAGGGCCAGGGCCGCACGTTACATGCACCAAAATGTTGACATTTCATGGTACAGTGGCACAAATGTTGTGGTATTTCGGGGGAGGGAAGGGTCTTTAAAAATCCCATCAGACAAAACGTGCTTTGAAACTACGCGTGATTACACAAACAACAAACTCAAAACATTTATGCGAGCTATCAAATAAGTATACACAAACCTATAAAATACGCATATAAATATTGTATCGGTTTTTGAATTGGTTTTTCATTTTTTAAACACGTTCAATAAAATATCTTATATCGATCGATTTATATGATCATTTTATGTACATCTTTCATTAGATATCCATGTTAACGTTCTATGAGTACGCCTATAAGTATAATACATTGGAGTGATCAAAATTGATTCTAACAATTACAATGTATTTAAATGCACATCAGGCTCGTCAATGCGCGCGTGAGGCCAAATTCGTGCCACGAAATGCGCAGCTCCATAGCAAAGGCATGGAGCTAGCTGCGTATTTTGTGGCACGAATTTGGCCTCACGCGCGCATTGACGAGCCTCTGCCTTTAAAAGTACACAGTCCTGTCCAACTTCCAAGAAAACGAAAGTATTTATCACAAAATAATTCAATGAAAGTTCAAAACAGAATTTGACCAGCCCAGTTGTCGGACTTCTTTGTATATAGGCCTAAAATCAACAGATACAGCACGTGTTAATCTATACGTAAAGCACCATGGCACAATATTTTTACATCATTATACATGTAGGCCTACATGTGGTTATCTGTGTACAGGCAAAATGTAGACTAGTTTGAAGCATTTGCTGTCAAAACTGTTGTTGTTGAATTTATGGCATACATGTATGCGGCAACTAAGGCCCTTTATGCCATCAACTATACGGTTTTAGCTTCATACTTTATTATCGACTTGAGATGACGAATAAGTAGATGCAGTTTTAGAAGTGGGAGCAAACCCCCAAAGAAATTCCGGGAGAGAACCCATGCGGACAGATCCTCTGGACTCATTGGACTGCAAACCGAATCCACATACACGCCCCGGATTCGGGACGCCAGAGGTGAAAGGGGAGGAAAGAACCACTACGACAAACCGACCGCCCCAGCAGCGTTCAATAAATCATCTCAGTTATCAAAAGTCCAGAGACATTTGGTACAATTTATGCATGATTTCGCCACCAGAATAACTCCAACCGATGAATTGTGTACTGCATGTACATGTAATTCAACTGCTGTCAAGGTCAAACGAAATAGATCGAAACAAAAGACAAAAGCCTTCTTTCGATTTGATGCGCAGTTGCAAAGGCACATGTGCTTGAGGTTTTGAGAAGTATTTTTTTTTCGAAGCGGAATAGTACCAAACGTTTCCTCTTTTAAATTGAGTACATTGTATGTAATCTCATGTAATTATAAACAAGCCCTATCATGGTACCTTCCAAGGGCGTTATCAACTGAAATGTAGTTGCCTGATGATGAAACTCTAGATATCTTTCTATGCTTTTTCGAAAGTGACAAATGCAAGACTGACCAACCGGCGACCACACCCAAATTGCAGCACATCACCTACCAACATCGGAATCACCGGAGGAATTATGGTGACAAAATTGACATGGAGGAAAATAGGCATTTCTTTTATATGGAAGTTATAACATCCGAGATTTGGCGGTATGCAATACTAGAGGCTAGAGTATGTGTGATTTTAGAAACAAGCTCGAGCACCCCGGGAGCGAGTTTGATCGACAACCGTGCATTGTTGCCACTTCAAAGATATAAAATGCACAACAACCTGGGTATTACGCAGGGGATACTGCCTTGACATAGGCTTTACTTCGTGCATTCTAGGCAAAGTGGTTCTTGATGCTCGTTCTCTCTGTAAAACACGTGGCCACGTGCACATCTGAACCAGCGCTCGGCCATAAAGGGCAAAACACTGGCACCAATTCCCTTGCCATCCTTGTTTCTTCGACATTTACCCCTGACTGCATCAACTGCTTCACTGATAACTTCCAGGATATGACGGTAACGTGGACAGTTACGAACGGGCTCCTTGCATTTTTGGCAGTGAAGAAGGCGAATTTTGAAGAAACTCTCCTCCATGGACTTCTTGATGGAAACTGCCATTTTATCAAGGGTGCGCATTTCACAAAGGTGCTTGCAGTCGGGAAGGTAGATGTACGAGTCACCACCGCGGATATTTCCTCTTGGAAGATTGGCTCGTACTTTCTTCTTGTCGCAGATGTTGCAAAATGGGGGGCAAGGTTCACCGCAGACACCGATACAGGGGTGCTGGCATGAAAGGGTTTTGTTGCAATGCCGAACGCACGCATTTGTCTTCAGTTGTGGGTGTCTGTTGCTGTGCTGGCAAGTAGAAATAGTTGTGGGCTCCTCCGCAACGCTCCGACTAGCGGTCTCATAGCATCTTCTACAGTCTACCGAGCAGATACTGACGCATGCGTTACCGCATTTGTGGCCGCAGAGAAGTTGTACGTTGCAGGTGTTGCCACATTGTTTGTGCTCCCTTCCTTGGTGGCAGGTGTGGCAGTCACCTCGACAATTGTGACCGCATTCTAGTTTTTCCTTGCACGGCACACGGCAGCTAATGTTGGAGGCAGACTGGGCATTCCAGCATGGCATATCCTTGGCACTATGGCCGCAAGTTAGTTCCTTTCTGACGATGACCTCGCACCTATCGCGCGGATCTGCACCCTGGCCTTGTCGTTTTTGCTGTCGTCCTCTCCTCAATTTGGCGAGCGACGGATCCCCCGGGCAAGGCTGGCTGCATTTATTTGGACATCGGTGACCACATGGCAGTTCTTTACTACAATCCTTCTGGCAAATTACTGAGCCCGAAGCCACATAACAGGGTAACCTTACGGTGTGGTTACAACCAGTGAATTTCCTCTCCACCACTTCCAGACACTTCGTCACAATCCCTCTCAGGTCTCTGTTCCTTGAATCCGGTTTAACTTGTGGGCAGGGTTCACCACATTTGTTGGGACATGCGTGTCCACAAGGCAGTTTCCTCTCACATTTCTCAAGACATACCCTCGAGAAGTAACCATAATCATACCCCCGTCTAAGAGAAATCTCGTAAAGACGATCATCACTCATTTTGTCTCGCACACACTCTTCGCAGCATTTCATTGTGCACCTGTGTCCACATTCCAGTATCGTTTCACACTGACTGTAACATTCCACCGATTCGGGGTCTTTGAAACAAGATATCGTCACGTTGTGCCCACATGAAGGTCGACTCTTTTCAACGAGTTCTTCACATGACTTCACAATTTTCCGAAAGTGCTCCAATTGTTTTAGAGAACGGGGAAGCTCACAACGTTCACCACAAACATTGGGACACTGGTGGCCACAATCAAGTGTTTTCTCACATCTCTCCACACAGCCGACAACATTTTGATCCCTATGGCACGGTATCTGCACTGCATGTCCACACTGTGGTCGAATCTTTGTAACCATTTCCCTGCACATGTGCTCATCTGGAAGTTCCCCACAGTCCATGGAAACAGTATGACCACAGTTGGACAAGGTTCTCATAACCTGAACTTTGCAGTACGGGGTGCATGGTTTTCCACAAACTTCTTTGCATGGATGACCACACTGTTGCGTCTTCTCGCAGTTCTCTGGACAAATTTTGAGACAGCTTTCACCACATTTCCTTCGACATTGATGCTTACAGACGTCGTGGAATTTTGGACATGGCTCGGAACAGATGGCGTCTTCATAATCATGACAACGCACCTTGATTGTGTGACCGCAGTCAAGCATACATTTTGTCACTTGAACATGACAAGGTTTACAACTTTCGTAGCACTTAAGAGGACATGAGTGCATATTTCTGTCACACCTTTTCAAGCAGGACTTTTTGCAAGTGTAATCCTCATGATCGGGGTCGTAAGGGTGACAAAGTGAAATGCACACATGACCACATTGCAGCCTGTACTCACAATATGCGTCGCATCCTCCACAGGGAGCTTTATCTTGAAAATCACTCGCAGTCACAACTTGCCTGATTTTGTCAGGGTGGTTTTGGCAGATCAACGAAATGGAACGCCCAATTCTGTTTTGGGCTTCGAGAGTGCCCAAAATGTTTTTCCAAATCTTTGCATCTTTCAGAATGGTTGCATTACCGATGCAGTAGAAGCCCATTCGAGCCCTAGATAGGGCTACGCACACGCGATTGGACGTTCGCAGAAAACCAATGGATCCTTCTTTATTGCTGCGAACTAATGACAATAATATTATGTCGTTTTCTTCACCCTGGAAATTGTCAACTACGCAGACCCTAACTCCACCAAAGGTTTCTTTATCCATGAGCCTTCTGAAGCAAAAGAGCTGCCCCGTGTAAGTGGTAAGTATCGTAATCTGACTGTGCTTGTAACCCTGGCGTAGCAGATATCTGCAGAGTTCGACCACGACTTCGGCTTCGTATTGATTGGACCTGGTCCGGTCGTCATCATCCTCATCTTCAAGGTGTTCGTGGTCAATAAAGTACATGTTGTGAACCATTCCTTTGACATCGTCCATATTCAGAACAGATTCATCATCTTGTAGCTTTTCATAGAAATGTCTCTTCATCAGGGTAGAGATTTCCGGTCTCATTCGATGCTGGTTCGTCAGAGATTTACAGGGCACGCCATTGTTGATCATTCTCTCAAACAGAGAAGTATCCAAGTTGAATACCTTTGCCAGACGATAGACGGTGGGGTTCGGCTTGAGCTGCTGGTGATCTCCAATAAGAATGAGATGTTGACACTTAGATGTAAGGGTGGTGATAATATGGGCCTCCAGAACTTCAGCAGCCTCCTCTACCACTACGATACGAGGACCAAGTTGCTGCAAGACTGAACGATGTTTTGCTGCACCTGTTGTTGTCATACCAACAATATTTGCTTCCCGGAGTATCTCGAGATCTTCACTCACGAGCAAGGCTTGCAGCTCATCAGACAGTTCCTGGTACTTGGTGCGATTTTCGCTTAGTTTTTCCTCGTGGTCTTCGATGTATCTGTTGACCCAAAGTCTGTAAAGACGCCAACGGTCTGGTATCGACAGTGACCAAATCTTGGGGATGTTGCTTGCCTCCTCATCAGTCATCACATCGGGCTTTTGAAGCTGTTGCATAGGAAACATACTTTCAAATTTTCCACAGCGTTTGTTACAGGAAACATCGTATGCGGCATTCATTTTAAATATTTCTTGTTCAGCTCTCTGTCTACGCTGTTCTCGCGTCATTCTCCAATCGTCAAATGCGTCGTCAAACCTGCGATCCCGCTCAATGAGGTATCCCTCATCCTCCACATCAATAAACGCGCGCTTTCTTTCCTTCTTCTCCTTGTAATACTGCGACGAGTAGCTTGGTGTTTCTTCAACTTCAACAACCTTGAGCCAATTGAGAAGTTTTTCGGACTTGTTTTCCTGCTGTTGTCTGCCTTTTTCATTCTGGATAGAAAGTGCCCAGTACTCGCCGCGACTCATGTAATTTCGCAGTGCCTGGGAGCTCAGTAACACCTTAGTAGGTAGCTCAAGTTCCAAAAGATTGGATTGGATTGCCGTGTCCGTTTCCCGTCGCCGTTGTCTTGTTCTGTCGATATTTCTCGTTTCGTAGCGGCTTCTATTTGACCTACCCTGTCTTAAAGAAGACAAGTTTTTGCATTTCAGTTTTTCACTTTCGCTACGGCTTCCAATACGCACAATACTTTCTTCTCCGAAAGCTAAGATACCTTCCAAAAACTGATCCAGCGCATGGTTTGTGTAGCACACCACCAGGATGGGCGACTCTTCTATTTCCGGGTCGCCAATTCCATCGAAAATGTCATATTTATTGCAAAGCAGAATCTGCATAATTTTCAGTCCAATGTAAGTCTTTCCAGTTCCCGGTGGCCCTTGTATGATGACAAACTCCTTTGTGAGGGCAGTTTGCAACGCAGCTTTTTGAGAATCATCGAGGTTCAAGTCTTCTGCGCTCGGCCAGCTTTCCAATCTCAGAATCGGTACATGCTTTAATCTCAAAGAGTGTCTGCCGGTGAGCGCCTCTAGGTCGTACTCGACAGATTCAGCATCGCGGTTAAGATACTCGGGTTCATCAATGTTCGAGCTAACATCCACGATGTATTTCTTGAAAGGAAAATTGTACTCATTGATATGTTGTAGTCCAAGCAGCACGTGACGGCATGCCTCGAAGTAAGCAGCCGATTCTGCCATTATGTACTGAGCATTGGCAGGTACATCATCTGTCAAGAAACGAATGTCAAACAGACCCTTCTCCAAGTCGTCTGGTTTCCTGTTTTCTACGGTAGCACACAAGATATGTTTGAATTTATCTCTGGTCAAACAAATGAATGACCCATACAACAGTCGCTTACTAGACTCCCAACGCACGCGTCGAAGAGGTTTCGTGTCAAACATCAGCGTGTAGAGAAAACCATTGTCGCTCATACGTCGACCCTTAATGGTTACATTGTTGTAAATGCGGATGTCTTGGGGACGGGCACTGGTATCAGAAAGGAATTCTGTTACACCTTCACGTAAAGGCGCCACAAAGTCCTCCCTCAACAATCTAAACTGTACGTCAAGGTAATGTTCCACACTCTCATACCTGCCTCTCGTGATGTTTTTTCTCAGGAAAGGTTTTGTTACCTGTCGAATCTCGGTGCTCTCTGGGAAAATGGGGATGTCTCTAAAGTTATTTGGGGGTGGCTTTTGCATTGCAAGTTGTTTAGCAGACTTTTGAGCCTGCTCTACCGTGTTGTATGCTATTTTCAGTTGCTGCACGTCTGGCATCAAGCACTCCGGCGGCATCGCCCTCTCTAGCAGAATTAACGGACCTCCTATTTCAGAGTAGCTTTTAGGTTTGAGCTGTAGGAACAGCTGCAGTACTTTGAGTATCACACCGACATTGGAAGAGTCGTTGCTTAGAAAAGACTCGTCAGTCACGCTTTCAACGCTTGTGGGTAAAGCAACTAAGTACCTTGTCAGATGCTTACTTAAAAACAAGGAAGTCTCAACCATACCGAGTACAATACTCAATTCTCTGGTGTATGCTGACACAGGATCTAAATCACAGAGTCTACCTAAAATATGCAGGATTTGGAATAGGGTGTTTTCGTTAAAGGTGTCTTGGTCGAATGAAGCCAGGCTCTTATCCTTCGAATTTATCAACCTTTCTAGTATATCTACGGGGTTTTGGTCTTGGAGACTTCGTAGTTCGTCTTCGGAAAACGGGGGCGTCTTGGGTTTTTTTTTCACCGGAGGTCTTTTGTCGGGTCGTGCTCGTCCCTGAGGATCGTCCTCATTAGCTTGAGGTATAACTGGAGGCTCGCTGCAGAAAAAATAAATCAAACGTAACTGAGTATAGCCAACCACTTAAAAGCCGGTTTATATAATCACTGCAAAAAATATCTTTACTGTAATTTCAAATTTGTGTTAATTGATTTTTGGCGATTTTGCACAAAATTTTGAACTAGTTTTCAACAGTTGCAAATAAATTATTCGCCACGAAATTAATGACGTCAAATTTATTTGACTCGCTTTTGCAATCTGTGTGAACCGGGCTTTAAAAGAGCTTAAGCATGTACAGTTAAGCCCAAACTTATTAATACCCTTACGAATTTCTGAGTATTTTTAATCATGTTGAGGAACGAGTTTCTTCTTAAGTTACATAAGATGTGGCAAATAGTTGAAAGAATAACTGCATTGGGGCATTTCAAGAAATGCATTGTTTCGGGGTATTTTGACAGATTTACGAAAAATGTTGTGTCAAGAATTATCCACAGGGATTGTTGCACTGCACTCCTCCTTCGCAAAGGTTTCCTGGGTCCAATTTCATAAAGCCCATCTAGAAACATTCCTAAATAAACATTCTCAACTCATGCGTTTAAAGATAGGAAAATTTATATTTTATTGTTCCTAAATCCACTTAAGAATGTTTTTAACTTTTCAGAAATAGGACCCTGGTCTTTAAGGTTGGGAGGCTTCCTTATTGCCATCACTCGAGTCTTGAGCTCCCTCCACAGATTCTCGATTCGGTTGAGGTCCGGACTTTGGCTTGGCTACTCTAGAACGTCTGCATCGGTTTCCCGGAACCATTTCTTGACTGACTTGGCGGTGTGTTTTGGATCGTTGTCCTGCTGATACGTGCAATGCTCCTCGAGGCGGACTGTTTGAAGTTTTTTCCCGCTAGGATCTTGATGTACGCGATACAGCTCC
Source organism: Henricia sp. BOLD:AAB3569 (assembly GCA_037783545.1). Lineage (NCBI taxonomy): Eukaryota > Metazoa > Echinodermata > Asteroidea > Spinulosida > Echinasteridae > Henricia > Henricia sp. BOLD:AAB3569. The sequence continues at coordinate 631,636 of JBBELK010000209.1, read as the reverse complement.
CTTTTTAAGATGCTATTCAAAAATATTTGTATTCCAAATAGCTTTGTATCCTTTCTGCTTCTTTTGAGCATTCACAAGGTCCTCACTGAGTTCGTTCTTCTGCGCCATGCTGGCCATGAAGTGAGAACGATTGCATTAGTTCCCCTTAATTTATAGTTTAAAGGCAGAGTGTTGCTTTCTAACATTTCTCACTGTACATTCAATAGACCATGTACACAATTGGAATGCATAATAAGATTTTTACACACATCTTGGAATAATTGCATAACATTATAAAGATTTTTAGCAATGTCAACATTGGCCTCGATTCCGAGACTTGGTATGTGGTATGAATATTTTGAACAGGCATAAAACAAAAGTACCTAATATTTCTATCGTGGTGCTTATGATGTGGATTTGTACATGAACTACATGCCAACTAAATGTGGGTAAAGTAAAAGTTCCACCACTCCAGCTTGTAGGTATGAGATAAATGCAAAACTCTCCGATTTTTCAAAAGGGTATGAATAATTTTGGGCTTAACTGTAGAAAAGGACGGTTTCGATTCCTGGGCCAATTTCGTCGGGAATATTATATTAAGCGCTATAGAAAAGTTGTGCTAATGTTACCTCTATTTCACGCGGCCGCGGCGTGCAATGCGCGTGCTTGGAAACGGGCATTGTTCTCTCAAAAATGTTTAGCAAATGTTGCCTCTGACTGAAGCTTACAAACGTTTAGCAGTTCTTATAAGGCCTCCATGCAACAGCAGGGGCCTCCGTTAACACCAAAATTGGCTGCTAAACAGCTGGAATTGGCCCTACTACGAATACTCACTGTTTTTGTTCCTCTTGGGATCTTTGTTGTCCGTTGGTAGTTGCCGATGACCCCTCTTTGGTGGGTCTTCTCTGTCTACGGTCTGTTCTGGCTACATGCCCACTGCTCTTCGAATCTCCTTTGCGGCATTCCAGCTCTTCCGTGTAGCTATCGTTGTGCCGGTCTCTTCTTGTGTCCCGTGTGAAGCGTCCAGAGCTGGTTATTCCCCTTCCACGATGCGACACCCCACGCCCACGTGAGGCATATCCCTTAGCTTGAGAATGACCTCGGCTGCTAATCGCCGATGTCTGTTTCATTTGGCGTCCTTCATAGTTAGGAGTATCAAATGCTCCTTCATCCGAAGGATTGTTGTTTCTGCCTCTTCCTGTGCCTCGTGTGGAGCGTCCAGAAGTGTTTATTCCTCTTCCACGATGTGCCATCCCCTGTCCACGGCCAAGTGAGGCACGTCCCCGGCCCCCAGCTTCATGGCTGCTTGTTGCCGAAGTCTGTTTTATGTGGCGCCCTCCAGTGTTGGGCATGCCTGTGCGCTTGTTCCGGGGCCATGATGGTTTGTGCCTTGACGTAGAACTGTGATCTCCTGTAGGCCTATCTATCCCAAATGCAACATCGGATGCCAAATCGTCATCCACGTGTCCCTCTTGGTAAATTTCTGATTGGCACTCGAAAAAGTTTTCATCAGAAATGTCAAATGTGTCTTTATTGAATCCGGACGCCATGACTAAAACAAAAAGAAAGTCACACACAAATAATGCGGCGTTAGAGTACGTAAATAGCTTGCAAATCTTACGCGAGGGTGTATTCCACAGATATATAAACCCATAGATCAACAATCTTGCATTGGAAATCGTGATTTAGAAAAGTATGGGCAAATTACGACACAATGGGCTGCATGAGCTAACCACGCGGGTTCAAAGCACTCGTGGCTATTCCAAAAACACGCGTACGCCGTGCGTATTTCACGCGCTCCTATGAAGTATGGGCGCACGACGCGCGCAAAGCGGACTGAAAGCGCACGCGAGGATTTAAATTAAATTGTATAAAGCACTGAAAACCACAATCAACCAACTTGGGTGGAAGGTGTTTTGGTAATTATGTCAATGACACTCATCAGTCTGATAAATGTTGTCACATCCCCTGAAGAGGCTGGGCATATGATATTTTGTTTGTCAACAATGTGACTGTGTCATTTATATGTTAAAGGTCCAGGCTCGTCAGCAATGCGAAATACGCAGCTCCATAGCAAAGGCGTGGAGCTGTGCATTGCTGACGAGCCTGTGCCTTTAATGGTAAACTGTAGATGCATTTGTAGATGCATTTGTCAACAACTGAAAATTTACACCCACAAAAACCTTTTGGCCAAGTAAAACCAGCTGAGGTTTAATGTTTACATCTAAATACTTTTGTGGCACATTCGCAGTCTTATCAAAAATTACTTATTAATGAAATACATCATGGCCGTCCATACGTTGGCCTATCAGTCTATCACTTCCGCCAAACACGGTTGAAAGAAGTCTATATCAAATAGAGGTGCCCACTTGTAGGGCAATTTTTTGCTTATATTGTTTACCAATTTAAATAACAAAAGTTGCCCCACAAAAAGATGGGACAAATACATTTGTATAGAAATTAAATGCCAACTGTATTACCAAACGTTACCATCATTATACATATAGACGATGTGCTCTTTGTTTATATCTACATGTAAACCGACCTCTGTTGAACATTGGTCGTAGTTATGCGCGCGCATCCTGTTTTACATAATTTTGGTTTGGTAAGATCATGCCAAAAGTCACTTAATTCAAAGAAGATTTGATATGCGATCTTATTCCTTAACCAAATTATGCAAAACACGATATGTGCACATAACACCGGGTAGCGATATTTTTTCCGTACCACATATTTGCTATAGGGCTCCATCGATGTTTCTGATTGGTTACAACGGATATGAATATTTATATTCTTTATATAGCGCCCCCAGGAACTGATTAAATAAAGGGCGGTCGGGTTGGCGTACTGGTTCTTTCCACGCCTTTCACCTCTGGCGTCCCGGGGCGTGTATGTGGATTGGGTTTGCAGTCCCTACTTGACCGCGTGGGTTTTCCCCGGGGGATTTCTCTGGGGGTTTTCCTCCCACTTCTAAAACTGATAATAAAGTATAGTTAAAGTTTAAACCGTATAGTTGATGGCATAAAGGGCCTTAGTTGCCGAAGATGCCATAAATTAACAACAACAACAACTGATTAAATAAAGGGATAAAAGGAAGAAAACGAGAGGGTTTAGCGGGTTGCTTGGTAGTCTAGTGGTAAAGCGTATGACTATCAATCGAGAGTTGCGAGTTCGAATCTGCTTTCTGTCACAATTTGTTTTATTAATCGAGGAAAGACCAAGGCCTAACCACTTTCCAACTGTATCTTAACACAGCGTGAAGTTGGGTTAAGTGATACATGTAGCTATCAACAAAACGCATCAGTATGCAACGTATGCAACGTATGCATATATAAGGTTAAACCAATCAGAAGCAGTGCTCGCTTAACTCGGGTACGGAAAAATTTCTCCGCCGGGTATGTTTCGGTATTCTGTGACGCCAGAGGGCACATCGTCTATATGTATACACATATGGATTTGGAGGTTATGGTTGACTTGCTCTCGGTTTAGTTTTATCCCCAATGTCAATCACATTATTATCAAGGATAATCGCATACGCGTCCGGTGTCACGATCTCAGATGTTCCGCGTGCTCAGATGTTCCGATGACGTCACGGAACATTACAGCACGTTGCGTGCACGATCTCAGATGTTCCGCGTGCTCAGATGTCCCGGTGTAAAAGGTAAAACTGTCCCCTTGTAAATGTGTCCGCGTGCTTACTGCAGCGCATGTATCGTACGTACATGTGTTTCTCTCTTCTGACTCTCAGAAAGCCCTGCTGCGTAAGACCCCTTGCTTAAGTAATCAATTATTTTGGCGAAACGGAATGAACGCTCCGCCATGTCCGCGGCCGCCATTTTGCAAAAATGTCACTACATCTGCGCGCATCAAAGTACGTACATGGCGCGAATTCTGCTGATCAACTCAGCACTGCACCTAAACTGGTATAATTACATACGCTGTGCGCATGACGTTGCGTGACGTAAGCTACCATATTTGGTCATCGGAACATCTGAGTACGCGGAACATCTGAGAGCGGGACACCGGTTTAATTTGGCGTAATTTTATATCAATCGAGAACGAGCATACACTTCGTACTTTGTACTGTATATACACGCATCAGACCCCATTTGGAATATTGTAATTGTCATTTGCAGTTACCGCAAAATGTTAGTTCAAAGGTTTAGTTCAAAAAGGACTAAAAGTGTTGATAACAATGGTAACAAACACCACATTATTTGGGTTTTTTTCGAGTAAAACGTAACTTTGTGTGAGAAATTGCCAAATGTAAATTGGACGTGCGGTATTTGGTAATTTTAATTTCCTGAAAATGACAGCACATGCACACCATGCACCACGGTTCATGACATCTCCAGATGTTTCAGTCTATCTTTCGCTTATATTTAAAAAAGACAACTTTTTTAATAATTTTCTAGTTTCGATTTTTAAATTACAGGGTGTATCACAAAAAAGTAGACATAAAATGAAAATTGTATTATTTTTAGAAAATTGGCTTGCACCTATCGGTAGACATATAGTACTAGGTTTAATGTTTTCATTAATGTAGGGGAGTCTTACATGCATTGCCATGATTCTTAAATTACAACACCAACTTCGATCCATTTAACTTGTTCACTTATTTTCTTTTCTATTTGTCTTCCATCTTTTGTTATCTTTAATCACCGGTGTAAGCTCATCGCACAGGACCATTCCTTTGCGGTAAACAGACTGAAATTGGCATGAACTGTAGCTCTAAAATCAAGTGCGGTTGTTAGACGATGTGTAAGAATATTAACCTTAACTGTTTGTTTAAAATGATTATCGTTGTGCGTGCGGGTGCGATCGTTGTGTGTAGGCGCGCGCGGGGCTGCCGGGCAGTGCCTGCTTGGAATTTTACAGGTAAATATATCGTAAATCTTTGAGGAAAGTTTGCATTGTAATTTTGAATAATATTGTGTTTAATATGAGGTATAATATGATCCAGATTATCCGCGCAAGGCCATAGAGTATTATAGTGGTGTTTTTAGAGGCACTTGAATTGTTATTTCGATAGTTTTGGGCCGTTATGTTGCGGTGGTAAAATCTGGCCGTGCGAGTAAAACGTCGAAGCTTCCATTACTTTTTGCACATACATGTAGTCGTCTGTAGCGATGTTGTGTTGGCCGGCGAGCGTGTGGTGCTTGCATGAGCGGACGTGTGTGTATGCGGTGCGTGTGATGTTGAGTGCCTGGCTGATCAGCGCGCGGGTCAGCCAACGTTTATTTGTGAGTCCTCTCCTGCGCGTAGCACACTATCGCAACGCCAACACCAGCATCGTTTTTCTTGCAGTCTTGGAAATAGTTTCACTTTTTAAGTTAATGCAGAAGACTGTTAAATGGATTATTCGATACAGGTTTTAATCAATTACACTGTGGACAATACCTAACATGTATTTGTTTAAATCTTTAAGGAATTTATGTACATGTATTTGTTTAAAACTTAAAGGTATTTTAAATGGATGTAAACTTTATTGAGTGCCTGCTTGGAATTTTACAGGCCGGGCCGTTTGCCCCAGAGGACAATAAAACATCAGAAGCTCAGGACATGGAGTCAAAGCATCCTCTAATTAGAGTCGGAGTCAACCCCAGCTTGTCCTGTAGACCCTGAGCCACCCCTACTCTCCCGACAAAAGAACCTGCGTGTCTCTTCCCCCTCCAACCCTAGCTGTGCAACAACAAAATCAAAACCCCCCCTACAAAGCGTAGTCGGCAGGATGTGGAGACGGCTCAAGTCCTCATCACAGGATTTTGGTGACAAAGTTATTTGATTTCAAAGTTAAATTGCAAACAAAACAATTAAGCGTTACTTTTAATCCTTTCGGTGTTCCTGTTATACACTGTTTTAAAAAACAACAAAAACACAAATTAAGTTGGCAGTATTTGTTATTTTAATGGCGTTTTAAAGCTAAAAACAAAAAAAGAAAAAGTGCTGACCTTGTTAAGTGCTAATTGATGCGCGCTTGCAGTACCGTACTTTGCAAAAAGTTATTGTTTATCCTTTTTTTTTAACCTGCGAACCTCAGTCTGCTTGACGTGGTTTTATTGTATTGTGGCTTGGTGTTTGTATACAGTGCACATTTGTAAAAGAAAATATAGGCAGAGTGGCATAAAGTAGGCCTACTGTATTTGTGGTAAAAAAAAACAAAAAAACAAAAAAAAGAGTGGTTTATTTACTGGACAGGTGAGAATCTTTGAGTACAGCACTTAAGACCGCGTGTATTTTTACTGGCTTTGTGTTTAGACGAATGTATACCATACATTTGTTTGTTCGTAATCGTAATACATAAACTGGCATAAGTACTGCATTTGTGTTTTGAAAATTTTACAGGTGAGAATCTTTGAGTACAGCACTAAAGACCACTTGTAATTTTTATTGGCTGGTGTTCAAACTTCAAAGGTACATACTTTGTGCGATTGTTCGTACATACTGTGTAGACTGCCAAAAGAACTGCATTTTTGTTTTGGGAAAGAAAGAAAAAGGCTTGGTGAAAAATTTGTTGTAATATTTACTGTGTGTATCTTTGAGTACAGTACTTAAAGGGACATTACCTGCAAGTGAGATCGTTTATTGTAAAAAAAAAAAACAACAAAAAAACGGGAAAGCAACTAATTTTTTTCTCAGGTGGATTTCAGTCTTTAGTGCATTGTTAACCAAGCAGTGGAGCCTTAATTAGTCTCTGTTCAAGTAGCAGGTTTATTCATTGCAATTTGCTGGAAAGGTGATATCCCTTTTATAGTGATTGTTTTTAACCTGTCGTCATATAGCAGTTATGCAGTGCACAACGACATTGTGTAAAATTTATGCAAGCCAGTTTGTTTCACACATGCCGTGTTATGCAAGAGTAATGTTCCAGTTCGTACCGGTAATTGCAAATTGGTGCTACCTGTACTTTAATAACTAAATGTACATGTAATTTTATAGTGTTTCGCAGCACGTGTAATTGCATAAAGTTTTAACTATACAGCGCTGCGATTCAAGTTAGTGTTTTTATGACTTACTATCAGTTTGCAGCACATGTATTTTTTCTTTAACCATATTGTGAATACATGTGAACATGACTCGGTACGTAAAGGTTACGTCGAATGGGCTGGTTCGTAAATTTCCCCTTGCAGAAGAAAATGGCCCCCTTTCCCTTAGCGCACTGCAGGCCCAGTTCCCAGCAGCCCAGGGATTACTATATGGTGATGATGGCGACCAGGTGGTAGTTCCCCCTCACAAGGATGCTGTTGGCCCGCCCCTAGATGGCTGGGGCGACCGAGTCTTCGCCGTGCTGTTCCCCGAGAAAGCCCATACTAAAAGTGAGCTGACGGATGACCCAGCAGCATCGACTCGAGCACAGCTAGTCATGGCACCCGAGCGAAAGATTATAACGTTTGACGGGAAGCCAGGGGAAGTAGAAGATTTCGTCATCTCCATCGAAGGTGCATTTCAGCGCTACGCCATACCTACCGCCCAGAAGAGATCATTCCTCCTCGACTACCTGCGAGGGATTCCAAAATTGGAGGTCAAGGCACTAGTAGCCGAGAATAAGACCATCGAGGAGGTTATCTCCTTCCTGAAACAGTCATACGGGGACAGGATCTCTACCGGGGAGCTCCAGCGACAGTTCCTTGATCGTAAACAGCGTCAGGGAGAGAGTGTTAGGGATTTTGCAGTTGACCTGGAGAAACGATTCCTGCGGCTGAACAGACGAGATGCAAAACTGTACTCGAGCCCAAACTCGGCACTAGTGGAGCAGTTTGTTGAAGGTCTAAATGATACTATCATGCGGAACACATGCCGTGACCTTTATGAGCGGGAGGAAGTGACGTCATTCCGAGAATTGCGGGAGTACGCCATCAAGCGTGAAGGCCAAGAAGAGGCTCGGAGCAAAGCTGTGGGAACAAGTGCTGCTTATCAGGCGACTGTTCACCTTGACCAGAAGTCCAGTAATGATGGAGAGATCTTAGAAGCCATAAAAACTATGACTGATGGCGTCCTCAAGGCAGTAGAGGGCATGACGAGGCCGTGGGGGTATCCCATGTACCCTCCTAGCACACAACCTTTCTACCCGAGGTCAGCATCCCAGCAGCCAGCATTCCGACCACCGGGTAACTACATGCAGCGGGACTTCCGCAGACAGGATTCCAGTTGGCCAAGTCGACGTGGTGTGTGCTACGCATGCGGCGTTCCAGGACACTTTGCCAGGGACTGCCCATCTGGGAGGGGTACACCAAGCGCCCCTGCATCCACAAGTCGCAGGACCACATTCGAGAGCCAGCGGGCGGCAGTACTAGTTCCTGTGCAGCAGCAACATGGAGCGTTAAACGGACAGCCTCTGCAGTAGTGGGCCATACTGCAGAGATGGGTGTAAGAGGCTCAAGTCAACAGATAGGAAATAATTTTCTTTCGCGAGCTGTAGGGCAGTGCTTCTCGACCACAGTCCTATTTTCGGGCACTCCAGTCTCCAGTCTCCTTGACCCTGGATCCCAAGTTACCACAGTGGGGGAAGGCTACTTCGTTAGAGAGCTGCTCCCGAAGGGGTTTCAGTTACAACCACTCCCAGGACCCTTCTCCGTCGTTTCAGCCAACGGAGTCGAAATGCCTTACATTGGATTCTTCGAGACTGATGTCCACGCCATTGGCCAAACCATGGAGGCGCGGGTGGTTCTTGTTCTCCGGGAAGACTGCAAAACGCAACAGGCCTGGAAGAAAGAAGGAGTTCATTGTATTCTTGGGATGAACGTCCTCCAGCAGTGTTGGGAGCAGTTGGTGAATGAAAGCTCTGCCTCTCATCTAGAAAGGATCCCCTGGCCCTCACAGGACACAATTTGGCACAAGACTATACAGGCTGTTGGACAGTCAATGACGTTTGGAGCGGGCGATGGAAAGGTTGGCATAGCACTCAAGACTGGGCCACCCATCACTGTTTCAGCGCGACAAGAAGCTGCTATCCGTGGCCAAGGGCGCACTGGACCAGGTGGTGCAGACTACGAGGCGATGCTGGAGCCGAAGGAGATCGGGTCCCCCTCAACCTTAACAGTTCCTCCCTGCTTAGTAAAAGTGGAAGCCAGGCAGTTCGACATTGCGCTGCTCAATGAGACAGAAGCGGACGTTGTTGTACCTGCATCTGTAGAGCTAGGGACGCTAAATCCGACTTATGTTGTATGTGATGACAGCGGGAGTAACGGTGGCTTAAACGTCGGAGTCTCCAACATCAATGTAGAGGATCTGAGGCCTTCAAAACTGACACAAGTCGATATGGGTGACCACCTGATTACTGACGAGTTGAAAAAGGTCGAGTCCTCTCCGAGCGAACATGATTTAGTGGTGCATCAGACAGACACAGGAACAGTACATCCCATCCGACGAATGGGACGAAAGAGGCGCTTCCCACAAAGTATACACTTAGGCGGGGAAGCTCAGCGGAGGAAGACCCAGAACCTGCCAACATACATGCAGAGGCACCAGAAGGCGTTGCGAGCAGCCCGCAAAGTAGCCATGGAAAACACCAAACGTGCTGCCGGGGCGCGGCAAGCTCTACGGGCCCGAAATGTTTTTAAGAAACCGATGGGAGTGGGGCAGTATGTCCTCATCCGGAAGCAAGCTGAGCGTGGACGGAAGAAAATCAAAGACCACTGGGAAGCGGAGCATCAAAGTGAGACAAGTTCTTCCTTAGAGTCATCGGAGGAAGAAGGTGAATCGACCCCAAGAGGGTACGTGCTTCAACAACGAGGCTTGGGCGATAAACCCAATGCCCAGACAGACGAGGTGCAACATATGCAGGCACCCCCAGCTCAGGGAATAACAAAGCATGCACAGCGGTCCCAGAGGCCGACGTGGCAGATGAATCAAACTTGGGCTCAAGATACCCGGTGCGTTCATCGCGAGGCAAACCTCCAACCTGGTTCACCCCTACTTAAGTGACTCAGAAATCCCATTCATTGGTGCTCTTTCGTTTGAATGGGAAACCGACGTGTTAGGTTGATGTTATACCTTAAAGTTGTCGTTTAATGTTTCTCTTTAACTTAACCTTTTTGACGAGTTTGAACTCTGTGTTGATGAATATAACTGAGCTTCTGGTATTATGTGGCCTCGGTCTATATTCAGGCTTTTCACTTAGCGCTTCCCAGGAGTCATCGAGGACGATGACTGCAAGGCGGGGAAGAGTTGTAGGGGAGTCTTACATGCATTGCCATGATTCTTAAATTACAACACCAACTTCGATCCATTTAACTTGTTCACTTATTTTCTTTTCTATTTGTCTTCCATCTTTTGTTATCTTTAATCACCGGTGTAAGCTCATCGCACAGGACCATTCCTTTGCGGTAAACAGACTGAAATTGGCATGAACTGTAGCTCTAAAATCAAGTGCGGTTGTTAGACGATGTGTAAGAATATTAACCTTAACTGTTTGTTTAAAATGATTATCGTTGTGCGTGCGGGTGCGATCGTTGTGTGTAGGCGCGCGCGGGGCTGCCGGGCAGTGCCTGCTTGGAATTTTACAGGTAAATATATCGTAAATCTTTGAGGAAAGTTTGCATTGTAATTTTGAATAATATTGTGTTTAATATGAGGTATAATATGATCCAGATTATCCGCGCAAGGCCATAGAGTATTATAGTGGTGTTTTTAGAGGCACTTGAATTGTTATTTCGATAGTTTTGGGCCGTTATGTTGCGGTGGTAAAATCTGGCCGTGCGAGTAAAACGTCGAAGCTTCCATTACTTTTTGCACATACATGTAGTCGTCTGTAGCGATGTTGTGTTGGCCGGCGAGCGTGTGGTGCTTGCATGAGCGGACGTGTGTGTATGCGGTGCGTGTGATGTTGAGTGCCTGGCTGATCAGCGCGCGGGTCAGCCAACGTTTATTTGTGAGTCCTCTCCTGCGCGTAGCACACTATCGCAACGCCAACACCAGCATCGTTTTTCTTGCAGTCTTGGAAATAGTTTCACTTTTTAAGTTAATGCAGAAGACTGTTAAATGGATTATTCGATACAGGTTTTAATCAATTACACTGTGGACAATACCTAACATGTATTTGTTTAAATCTTTAAGGAATTTATGTACATGTATTTGTTTAAAACTTAAAGGTATTTTAAATGGATGTAAACTTTATTGAGTGCCTGCTTGGAATTTTACAGGCCGGGCCGTTTGCCCCAGAGGACAATAAAACATCAGAAGCTCAGGACATGGAGTCAAAGCATCCTCTAATTAGAGTCGGAGTCAACCCCAGCTTGTCCTGTAGACCCTGAGCCACCCCTACTCTCCCGACAAAAGAACCTGCGTGTCTCTTCCCCCTCCAACCCTAGCTGTGCAACAACAAAATCAAAACCCCCCCTACATTAACGTCGTCATCATGTTGGGAATTTCACGCCTGACCAAACAGGGGATAATTTTGTAAACAAAGCTAAAAAATAACTTGCGCATAAAAATGGAGGATGCAAAACAGGATCAAGAAGCATGAGAGGTCAATTTAACATGTCCTTTTTTGCTATCAGCTTTTCCAAAAGTTTAACTATCCCCTCAGTCGTCTACGTGACCGTCTTTTTCTTCACGCTTAGCGTAACACCAAAATGCAAGCATAATCACTGCTCTGTTCTGTCAGAGAAGGGCGAATTTGGTTCTTCTTCATCTCTCCAGGTCATCCAGTTCCATGGGCAGTAACACAAAATTAGACTTCAAATGTCCCCATAAAAAAAGTCCAGTGATGTTAGGTCTGGTGATTTTGTGAAACGGACTTGGGAATGACCACCTTAAGATCACCAGACCTAACACCGCTGGTCTTGGTTTTTCTTGTGGGGACATCTCAAGTTTTTGGTTACTGCCCAGTGCCCACGGAACTGGAGGACCCGGAAAGATGAATTATAGAACTAAAGTCACCTTTCTCAGGCAGAACAGAGCAGTGATTAGGCGTGCAGTTGGTGTTAACGTTAACCGTGCAAATGTGTGTCCAGAAAAAGACGGTCACGTGGACTGAGGGGCTACTAGCTAAACTTTTTTTGAAAAGCTGATAGCAAAGAAAGTACGTGTCAAATCCCATGCTCCTTGATCCTGTTTTGCATCTTCTATTTTTATGCGCAAGTATTTTTAACTTTGTTTACAAAACTAGCCCTTGTTCAGTCAGCTCAGACGTGACATTAGGGAGTTTTCGATTTGCACGACGGATGATTCTACGACGGATGAATTGCTATCCCGACTCATCTGCGCATGCGTCGACTTTGCCATGTCGTCGTCGTCTGATTTCTAGGACGGTAGTTGGGGCAAATCAACGTTGTGGCGACGACGGCAACGTTTAGGTAACATTTGACCTTCAACAACACATTTTTGGGTCTCATGACTCGATCTCAAGTCGTCGTAAAAATCGAAATGGATTAAAAGTAGGACAAGACGTTTTGTGCAACGACGTGTTCGCGGTCAGATTTTCCACCGTCGTGTTTCTCTCCGTCGTCCAATCGAAAACTCCCTATTCCCAACATGAGGACGACAGAATAAAATGCTGATAGGCAGACACCTATAGTTGAAGTGAAATGGATCTGGTGATTCCATGAGAGCAGCGATAATGGCCACGACACCTCTGAATAACAGTCATGTTAGATACTGTGCGCTGTTTCCACACGACACTGTGGGGAGCAGCCTTTGTTTTCGATACGATTTTGTAAAATATTCTTCCTATTTTTTTTAAAAACACCTTTTCGGGCACTTCCATGTGATTGACTTCAAACTTCACATGGACATTGGTCACTATGTAAATTAGTGCACAGTACGAATGACGTCATAATGACGTCATAACGTGTCAGATTAAAGCGATGGATTAAATTAATTAAATATTCAAAAATAAAACAAAATCAACCGTTTGACCTACGATCTTGCTTCCTTCGTCATATACGATCACTAACAAAGGTCTATAGAGGCAGAGGCTCGTCAATGCCGCGCGCGTATAAGGCCAAATTCGTTTCACGAAATACGCAGCTCTATGCCTTTGCTATGGAGCTGCGTATTTCGTGGCACGAATTTGGCCCCACGCGTGCATTATGTTGACGAGCCTGTGCCATTAAGACGCGCAAATGCATTGACCTCTGAACTCGTTTCCTATTGGTCAAACAGATTATGCCTTGCCATTTGAAAGGGTACAAGATATCTGGATGGGGTCAACTGTATTACACTTCGACTAGGGTGGGATATCCCAAAAAAATATGGCGACTTTTGACCTTGCTCACATGTGTCAGATTAAAGAGGCATGTAAAAAACTAAATATTAAAAAATCAATAAAAAGTCAACCCTTTGACCTACAAATGTTGATTCCTTCGCCATATACGATCACTAACAAATGTCTTTAAGGTGCGCACACGCCTTGACTTTTGAACTCGTTTTCTATTGGTCAAAAAGATTTAGCCTTGTCATTTGAAAATGGTACAGGATGTCTGGATGGGGTCAATTGTGTTAGGCTTCGACTAGGGTGGGCTATCAAAACAATATGGCGATTACCTTTTTATATTGCTCTTTTTAACAAAGTGGCAAGATCAGTGTAGTATACACGATTGGAAAATTTTTTAAAAACAGGAACAACAGCATTAAAAAAAAGTTGTGTTTGTAACCATACCACTGCTATCCACACTTGTAGTCGGATTTGTCCTTATGTGAACTCGTAAACAAAAATTTTGGGTGACTACAAATAGGCCTATGTTGTATTGCCATTGGGATTTTAAAATACATGTAGATATGTTTTGAGAATTTTGAGAGATCGCTTAGCCAGACCCTTTAAATGGATGAAAGAAGACTGCTCACACTCCCTCCAATCATGGAGGAAGGAACTTTCCTTCCTCCATGCTCCAATCTCAACCGTGACCTCCACCCCACCGGCTACTCCATCCGCTTTCTAGTAGTACATGTACCATGTGCAGTGCCAGTGGCGCAGTGACATCCCCCACCACCCTATCAACAAAACTTACCATGGCCGTGGTGCTTTGTTTGCAGAAATGGCACTCGATCGTAGGACTTCGCGTCGTAGGCCTATGTACAAATATCCAGCGACAAAACAAGCGTGGTTGTGCAATATTTTTGGTACAACTAGAACCACCAACCGCCAATCCACAGCTAATACATTAACATTGTACAATGGTACAATGTACATGTACCGTACGTGACAACGGCAGTTCGTGATTATCGTGACATTATTATTTTCAAGTTCTACAGTATACATGTATTGTGCGCTCCCGACATCCGATTCCATGTACTGTGTGGGCGTTATCAGCCGATCTCTGAATTTGCATATAGCCTAGCCTATGATAAACACCGACAATAAATTTCTCATCTCGGAATTTCCCTCAGCAGGCAACAAAAATTGAAAACCATTGCGTGACATACACGAGCTATATTTGTTACGGGGATTCCCCGAGTCTGGCTCCCTGACTGCCGCGACCTGTTCTCACACGCAGCCAGTCATTAATGAGTACCATACTGTGGTAATAACGCAAGAGAAAAATTCCCCGATTGCAAAACAGCCGCAATGGTTCGATGGGTCATAGTTCGTTCCCTGTGAATTGAGCAACATTAACAACGCATAGCCATATAGTCGTGGTATTGCGATGTACTTACGTGCAGTGCAGAAGACTTTTCAGTGAAGCAAGTCTCGCAAAATTGGCATGAACATTTTGTTTTGCACATGAAATTCGTCGCTCTTTCTTAACATTTGTTTGATCTCTTTCTGATCATCACCTCCCGACGTGATCATCAGCTGATGACGTGGTGGATTTTGGTAAAGTCGCAGGACTAGTACGCTGGCGATTTCGTTAGGGAAATTGATTCGGATTACCGACAACAGGACTACATTTTGTATTTCGGAGACATCTCGTTATAAGGTAGGACTATTTCAGTTTTGTGAATAATGGCGGCCATTGCGCCCCGCCATTTCATTAATAAACTTAAAGGGAACTTTAATAAACGTGGCTTAAAGAAATGTGGCTCCGAAGCAACATTTTCACACGGTCTCTTGCGGTGAACGGACGCCCTCGCCGAGTTTAAAAGCCCAGTTTAATTTGCAAGCCCATTTAAGGCGGTAAAGGCAGTATATTGCAAGCGCGATTTTGCGGATTCCTGGAATATAAAGGGCGTAACACAATATCAACAAAACACGGTAAACTAGCTACCTGCAGAATTTTTAGCTATCTACATGGATGCAGCAATGCTTCATAAATCTTTATAATGTTGCATATTTTTGTGTTAACAATGGTTAAAGGTGCTGTCCAGATTTTTCTACAAAACGGATTTCGTTGTAACCTAACAACTAAAATATCTCTAGTACTATCAACATACGGAAACAGGGGCCAATTTCATGGCGCTATTTAGCACATAATTTGTTTGCTTTGTAAAAAAAAAAAATTCTAGCAAATTGTGTTTTTTAGAAACAGAAGCAAAATGTTAGTAAATACATTTTTACATACGATTTTGGCTGGCAATCAATTTTTGCAATATAAAGCAAAGAAATTCTATGCTAAGCAAATTTTTGTGCTAAACATCGCCATGAAATTGGCCCCATGACATTTGCAATGTGCACATTTGGATGCGGTTCCAAGCAAAAATGTTGGTGTGATCAATGCACTGCTTAATGGAACCGGATAAATTAGTTTACAAAACGTGGTGTTTTCTCTTTCTATCTCTCTATCTCTCTGTCTGTTTTCTTTTACGATATCCATCCCTGGCGAAATTTTGTACGAGTATAAAAATCTGAACATGGGAATGGGGGTTGTCAAAAAATGTAATCTAAACACGCTCCTTTTGTGAATGATAAAAAATATACGCGCACACATTAAAGGGACACATCGGCTTACTGTTTACATAATGTAGCAATCTAGCATCCTTGACAAAACATTTTCGATGGTCGTTGTGAAAAAACATTATCAAAATGTCGTAATTAACTAGAAATGTTTAAAATTATCAAAAGAGACAAATGTTGGGCTATACGCTTTATCAGCCGTCACGATGTGCTATGTATCATGTATTTGTAAATAATGGCGTTCGATATAGGTCGACACGTGTTTAACCTCGATTCCTTGTTTTCCCTGACTCATCACACCTTGCATGATCCCTCAGGTCAGCGCTGACTCGAGGAAGCAACTCGAACGTAACGTGTTGGTGTCTTTAGCGCCCTCAATAGGCCTATGCTGTTTTTTTCTTCGGATATTATTTATCGCCGTAACGCGAAGCGACGACACGAAAATCTTAAAAAAAGATTCTCTCGTCCATATCAACACCCAGAAACCCTTCTTATGAAATCTGTTGGCAGTTTTGTGTACAAATTGGAAAATACGGTATGTGCATAGTGTTCGTAAGACATTATTTTCGAACAAGAAAAGAAACCAACCGCGAATGACAAAAAGCAAGTCGCACTTCGCGCTGGTTTCTACGGCTGGAAATACAACTAAAGCGGGCTTCCCACTGCGATTTTTGCTACGAATTAGGTACGATTAGCTACGATTTGGTACGATTGTGTGTAGAGTCTATAGTAGTCGTACCAATTCGTAGCAAATTCGTGGCAAAAATCGCACAGTGGGAGGCCTGCTTAACTCACAAGACCACATGACTTTTCGGAACCAGAATTTAGTTTCGAAAAGTCACGTGACCTTGGATTTTTGAAAGATTCTCAAAAACTACCAAATTTGACGGCGTCTTTTTTAGGATATATCTAATTTACTCTGGAAAGCGCTTCAGAATAATGTATGGGTCTATTTCGAGCCAAAATAGCCCAACAAAGCCGGTGTGTCCCTTTAAAAAACATTACAAGTTGGTATTTCATAAAGTATCCTCTTATACAGAAATGAATCCATGCGGTGTTTGTTAATGTTGCTGTCAACACTTGTTTTCTTCTTGTCAATTTATGAATTAAAATGTTGGGTCATTGCAAATTATATAATAGCCTTTAATCACACACTCTAAAAACAACTTGGTCAAAAATAACTAGACAATGAGGGTCAGCTATGGGTGCAACTGAAAATCGGTCAGTTTGACTACTGATTTTCTAATCAGGATGACTAAAATCTTTGTAACGTCAAACAAATATCTGAAACAACTACCAGGCGGAGTCAGATTCACTGTTGTAAATATATTTCTAGTCATTTAACAATGGGTGCAATGTTTTGACTGATTTCTAGTCAAATTTGACAGAGTGTTTTTACAGTGCAGGTGGGGAACATAACGGTTTTTTTCCAGATCATCAAACGAGTTACTTTGCTGTGAAATTATTTTAAGACATCCGTCAATTTTTATTCTCTCCTTTCATTTGCATAGTTTTTAATGGGCCCCTTATTTAGGATTTTTATTAATGAAATCTATGCTTTAAAACCACTCTACTCAGTTAAAGTCATAAAAATCCTATTTGGAGCTTGCTTTGGGGGTTAAAACAAAGGTTTTTAGTTTTTATGCTAATGCGAATATGCATATTCATGACCAAGGTCACTATGTCACAAGAGGCAAACATAGGAAAATCACATTCAACTGTGCACAAAAGATTTCACTTTTTTCTCAATTTTCCTGAAACTTTTGTAATCCATGGCTGTTTGAGTTTGTTTTACATGTTGCCTGCTGTAAGCTATGACAAAACTGGGGGTAGAAACTGCAGCAATTTGCCACAAGTCCAACTTGAAGTCTGATGTTTTTTCTTAACTTTTCCCTTCTGCTTCCTTATGTGATGCACTCAAACCCCCACCCCCCCCCCCCCCCCTTTGTCTGTGATTTATTGCAGCGAAATCTTCAAAGTTGAAAAAGGCCACCTTTTATTGATTTTACATCCAAACGAACAATATATATAGTATGTTTTGCTGAGCAAGTAATCCGTCATTATGAAGCAAAGCTTATAGGCACAAAGTTGTTTAGCATGTCACAGCCCTTTAATATTCAACTTTTCTTGAGAATTTGTTTTGTGTTAGTTCGACTGTTATTATTGACTTATTGACAGTCACCATTGTGCACGCATTTAACGTAGCGCATGGTGCGTTCAACCAATGGCAAAATAAAAGACGATTTCCGCAAAGAAAAAACAAATATCTTTTGGGGTGGGAGGCGAAGGGCGCGGCCGGGGTAAAGGCAGATTTCAACAAAAATAGCGCCTGCCATTACCATATTTTATAAAAGTTTACACAGTCCACTATTTGGCCAGAAAGGTTTTTTTTTCAGGTAAGATGAAGAGTATTTCTCTATACCCTGCATAACAAGATATCGATACCCATTACTCTTTAAATAAAAACAAAATATTTGCACGATTTTAAGCCTAACAAGTAAAACTAGACTTGTGTTCGTTCTTGACAACGAACACTGTTCCGACTCCTTTTTATGAACATGTCTGGTGATCGAGATGACCTATTATCACCTATATACATTGTTATATTTAAATATTTAATCATCTTGTCCCTAGAGGGCGCTATTTTATACGATGACGTCAACACTCATATTTTGAAAAGCTTGAGGGCCTCTGACATTAACACCCTTGACCCCATGGCATTTCAATACTCTCTACCATTTTCACACTAAGGGCCACTTCTGGTTTCGACTGGAAGTGAGCAAGGTCAAAGGTCATGGTCATATTTTGTCCGAGTTTGTCACAAGCATTTTTAACACATTAGGTGTTAAAACTAATACTTGTGGTGTTAAAACTTAACACCAGGCTTGGTATCTACATGTATAAAAGACAACCACTGGTGTTAATTTAACACCACAGTTTTTTGCATCGCAATCAAAAGCAAACCGTAAATAACAAAATCAACTGTTCAAGATTACTTGATTGAAAACTTTTTAAACAGCTAGAATCCCCCCTTGACGAAAATCCAGCATTTCGGCTTTTTTCGATAGTCCAAACATCCCTCTTGCCGACGTGGATTTTTATTATTTTTTAATTGTCGGTTTTAAGTGGATAAATTGCAAGCAAAAGTGCGCTTTTCGAAAATGAGATTTTCGCGATTTCTGAAACGACATTAGGTATTCATGATATGCGAGTGACCCCGTGACGCAATCCTGAGAAAGAGAAGTCAACACGATAGTTAGCTCCATACGTTTACACGCAAAAAACTTAGAAAACCGTATCTTTTAGATGGTATTTTTTGAAGAATTTTGTTGTTCCAAAAAGCCAGAGATATGCCCAGTAGCTGCGTGGTTGCATGTTTTACCAGACACTATGAAACAAAAAAGAGCAGAAAGATTTTCTTTTCTATTACCAAGAGAGAGAAAAATGAGTCGCTCATTTTATAACTTGTACGGCCGATGTCCAAACACGTGGAAACTACGCCGCAGTGGACCGTATACACAGACCGCTGTGAATGCCCTTCGTTCCGTGACAAAACCACCGGTCGCAATGCACCAGTATTTACTTCAAAAGAGATCACTGTGAGCCACAATTTCATCGTTTTTTCACAAAACAGGTAATATTAGATTGCTGTCATATTACATGAAGTGTTTTTCACGTTTGTATTTTGAATTACAAGGACAAAATAGGCATGATAAACATTCACTTCGTGTATTTTCCATTCAATACTGCACAGACCGTTTTGTATGTTTCTCAGGATGACGTCAACACCCTGTTGATAAACAAGCCGAGTGACCTCGAGCGTTTCAGAATTTGGGTGAAGAGGGTCGGAACTGCTTTACGTTTTAAGCAAAAGTCTGTCGATTTTTTGTGAAAAACAAGTTGTGATGGTGTTGTAGACACATACACCTCCATGATAAACAGAAAAACTAAAAAAATGTGGAAGGGGGGATTCTAGCTGTTTAAAACAGAAACACCAGCTTTACCTAAGTACAAAATAAATTGCCGTGTAGAAATTTCATCCATTCGCATAGATGCAATAATACTTTGATGCAGAAAACCTTAAAAATCCATCCATGCATGTTTTCTGTGTTAAATAAATGGTAAAAACAATCAACATTTGTAAACGATTTGTTTAAAGTACCTTGGCAATAGAACTTGCGGTACAAAAGACTGTCGATAGTCCAAACATCCCTCTTGCCGACGTGGATTTAATTTTCAATTGTCGGTTTTAAGTGGATTTCTGAAACGCTTATTAGGTATTAATGATATGCGCGTGACCCCGTGACGCAATCCTGAGAAAGAGAAGTCAACACGATTGTTAGCTCCATACGTTTACACGCAAAAAACTTGGAAAACCGTCTCTGTTAGATGGTGTTTTTTGAAGAATTGTTTTGGTCCAAAAATCTGGATATATGCCCAGTAGTTGCGTGGTTGTATGTTTTACCAGACACTATGAAAAAAAAAAAAATAGGCGAACTTGTACCGGGTAGGCTGCCGTAAGTTGGGTTATGTGTACGGCTAGGCTGCCGTGTGTGCGCGCGTATTGACCCCCTTCGAACACGTGCAAATACGCCATTTTGGGAGTCAAATAATGCTGAGTCATTGTGGAAGCGATGTGCGTGCGCGTTGTGTGTGTCTCTGGTGGGCGTAACGCGGTTTAGTTCACCAATGGGAGCCTCAGCATTGCGCGTTACGCGTGCTGTGGACACACACAACGCGCGCGCACATTGCTTCCACAACGACGCGGCATTATTTGACTCCCAAAATGACGTCATTGGCACGAGCTCAATTCATTTTCATTGACGATTCCGCACGTAAATTGGACGCAATTTAACAAGCATAAAACAGCAACCCCTTGATGAATTTTTGCAACAAAGGTATTTTTGAAATCTGTTGCAGCTGGTCTGTTGTTTGAAAGTGGTTTTAACTCAAAATAGATATTTTGATTTTTTTTCTCCAAGTCGCTAACAACGGTCGAGCTGGTGCAACAGTCAACTTGAAGTTGACCAAGTACAACGCTCGACCGTTTGCCAACTGCCGCTGTGGCACTCATGTGTTTTGCTTCAGTAAAAATCATAACTTTGTCCCAGTCGTCTTTTTTTCCCCATCAAACTCTCACTGTTTCGTGGTTTACAGCTCATAGCAAGATGTGGAATTCAACTCCTAAATTCATACCCAATTAATTTTTTTTTTCAATTTCAAGACGGCCGTTCGTGTCAAAACCAACGACCGCGATTCACTGAAATTTACTTTAAAAGAGCATCATTGTGAATAATAATAATAATAATAATAATAATGAGATTTGTAAAGCGCACATATCCACCCTGCAGGGTGCTCAAGGCGCTGTTAACAACAACAAGTAATTAATTCTCGAAAATTTGCGACATCAAGTAAGTTTTTAGAAGTGATTTGAACCTAGTTGTACAGTGGCATGATCTGAGGTCAAGTGGCAATGAATTCCAAAGTCGAGGAGCTGCAACAGAAAAAGATCTGGCGCCCCATGTTCGCTTAGAATTTGGTTCCTTGAGAAGTTGCTGGTTACTTGATCTAAGAGTTCTTGCTGGAGAATATTCATGTAGTAGTTCCTTAATGTAGTAGGGAGCCTTGTTGTTGAGAGCTTTGTGGACCAGAAGCATGAGTTTGAAAATAATCCTTTGGGAGACAGGAAGCCAGTGTAGTTCCTTCAAAATGGGGGTGATGTGACAGTTCCTCCTGGATAAGGTGATGATGCGGGCAGCGGTATTCTGAAGACGTTGAAGACGGTATATTTGATTCTGAGGGAGTCCGTAGAGTAGTGAATTGCCGTTGTCTAGTCGTGAAGTCACAAATGCATGGATGATTTGCTCGGTGGCACTTCTATTCAAATACTTGCGTATACGACCAATGTTTCTAATTTGGAATGATGCCGAACGGACAGTGTTAGCGACGTGAGGTGTAAATGTCATTGCTGAATCAAATATAACCCCCAAGTTCCGGGCCTGTAACGATGGGGCTATCTGTGCATCACCAATTGTAATAAATGGCACAGACACCTTCGTTAATTGTTGGCGTGATCCAAACAAGAGAAACTCCGTTTTTTCCTCATTTAGCTTTAGAAAGTTGTTTTTCATCCAGCATCGGATCTCGGAGATGCATTGTTCCAGTCTTGCAATAGAAGAATCGGCAGGCTCCTGCGAAGACTTGAAGGTTATGTAGAGTTGAGTATCATCTGCATAGACGTGGTAGTTCAGATGATGTTTCAAGATGATATCACGAATTGGCAAGGTATAAAGAGTAAACCACTGTGGGCCTAGCACAGACCCTTGTGGTACAGAGTACTCTAAAACAACAGGATCTGATATTGCATTGCCAATGCGGACATGCTGGGTTCTATTTGAGAGATAGGACCTGCACCATTCGAGAGCCGTGCCGTGTATACCGAGATAGTTCTTAAGTCGAGATACGAGGATGCCATGATCAACGGTATCGAATGCTGCACTCAAATCAAGCATAACTAGCGCAGTGATATAACCATTATCCATTGCGGACAGGATATCATTACTGACCCGAACAAGCGCAACTTCCGTCCCGTGGAATGGCTTATATGCAGACTGGAAAACGTCCGAAAGCTCATGGTCTTGAATGTGGTCAGAGATGCGGGATGAGACAATACGCTCGATGATTTTCCCCAGGTACTTCAGGTTTGAGACGGGTCTGTAGTTTTTCAGAATCTCCTTGTCCAGGCTGGGCTTCTTCAGAAGTGGCCGAATGTAGGAAACTTTTAGGTTGTCCGGGAAGCAACCCGAGTCCAACGATGTGTTGACCACCTCGGTAATAAAAGGAGCAAACACATCAATGTGTTGCTTTATCATCATAGTTGGAATAGGGTCAAGTTCGCAGGATTTTGATGGCGAGTTCATGATGACACGCTTAATTTCGTTAACATTGGTTGGCTCAAAATTAGAGAGTCTGCAGTTGGGATCCGCATGTGGCTGAACTAGTGGGACGGAGTTGGACACTGGCATCAATGAGGATCGGATGTTCGTAATCTTGTTGACAAAATAATTTGAAAATGCATTTGCAAGGTCCTGGTCAGATTGTGAGGATGGAAGGACCGGGGACTTAGGCTTGTGCAACAGCTTGTCGATTACCCTGAACAGCTTTTTCTGGTCACCAGAGCTTTGTTGCACCTGTGTTGAATAGTGACTCACTTTCGCTTGGTTGATCATGACGTTCACAACATTACATTGTTGGCGAAAGCTCTGCCGATCAGCCTCTTGCTTGCCATTGGCACGCCACCTCCGTTCAAGCTGACGGCGAATTTTCCGTGCTGCTCGGATGTCATCATCAAACCAACGTGGTCCCGGTCGAATCTTGATGGATCGTGTTACCTGTGGAGCATGTTTGTCCACATTTTCACGTACCATGCATTCATACTCTTCAACACAAGCTTCAAGGTCATCAGTGCCGAGGTCGATGTTCGATAGAGATGTTTCAATATCATGACAGAAGGCAGTGATATTGATATTACGCCATCGCCGAGTTTTCAAAGTCATAGTTGGGAGGGGTGGCTTCTTAAAGCCAACGTAGCCCATGATCGCATAGTGGTCCGAAAGTCCAGGGTGGATTTTAATATTTGAGATTATAGGTGTGACATTCTCACGCGTTATCACCAAATCGAGACAATGTCCAAGTCGATGAGTTGGCTCATGAATGTGTTGGACGAGACCGTACGATGAGAGCAAATACTGAAACTGTTTTGCATTGGTGTTGGACATATCGTCAACATGGATGTTGAAGTCGCCAGCGAATATGACTTCGGATGGGTGGAGGAGATATTGTGTGATCAAGTTCTCAAATTCATGCAAAAAAGTGGAAAAACACACATGTTGTCCATGGATGTCTCTTTCCGGACGATAGATGACTACCATGCGAACAGAATTGGAATTACCAGTTATCTCCACATGGAGAGATTCAAAAGTTGCATAGTTCGCGTTATCATTTTTCATGCAGACACCCAACGTAGATCTGTAAAGTAGAGCAACACCTCCACCTGTCTTGTGGGGTCTGGGTATATGATGAAAAAGGTAACCATCTGGGGTGCACTCGCGAGCTATCAAGTCGTCGTCTGGTTTGAGCCACGTCTCTGATACAGCAACTAAATCATGATTATTTTGAAGTACCAAGTCGACAAATTCATCCGTCTTGTTGCAGATAGACTGCGCATTCAAAACACAAAAACTAAGACTTGTGTTTTTACATGTAGGTGATGATGATGAGACATACTGGGGTAAACCTCTAGAAGATGGAGGTTTTCCAACTGCCCGACGGCGACCAGCCTTCTTGCCTCGATGTGTAGGCTGGTATATGCAGGTTGGAGTACATGTAGCACTAATTCTAAGATTTCTTAGCAGGGTCAGTACTGATTGTGACAGAGATGTGGCATTCGAAAATGGAGAAGTACGCAGATCAAGGAGCTTGCTGCGAGAGTATGACTTCAACTCAGTGGTGGTAGTGTGGTAGTCAGAAGTATTAGTTGATTCAGGGCCAGGATTTGGGTCAATGTCACCGGATACCAAAATCTCCACGCGGAAAGTAGCAGACGAGTTTGAATAATAAGGAATTGGTGCTTTTAGAAATTTCCGATGGAAAAATTGTTGTTTTCCCCTCACAAGGACTGCACATGCATCAC
Organism: Henricia sp. BOLD:AAB3569; assembly: GCA_037783545.1. Classification (NCBI taxonomy): domain Eukaryota; kingdom Metazoa; phylum Echinodermata; class Asteroidea; order Spinulosida; family Echinasteridae; genus Henricia; species Henricia sp. BOLD:AAB3569. The sequence goes on along the minus strand of JBBELK010000209.1, from coordinate 607,193 downwards.
AAGCATTAGCAGGAACTTGAACAAAGCAATCAAAAACTGAGTCATAATGGCACACTGCTTGAACAAGCAAGGACAGAATAAACAGGAAGTGCTTAAGCCACAATTTCATTTTTTTTCACAAAAAGATAACAATAAATTGTTGTCATAGAACAGAAAATATTTTCACGTTTGTAATTTGAATTACAAGGATGAACATACACTTCCTATGTTTTCCATTCAATACTACACAGGCCGTTTTGAGTTCTTCTCAGGATGACGTCACGCCCCTGCTTGTAAACAAACCAAGTGACCTCGAGCGTTTAAGAATTTCGGGTGAAGCGGGTCGGAACTGAATTGCGTTTTAAACAAAAGACTGTCGGTTTTTGGCGGAAACACATTGTAATCGCGTTGTAGAAACATAAACCTCCATGATAAACAGGAAAACTAAAAAAAATGTGGATGGGGGGATTCTAGCTGTTTAAGTTACATGTGTACATGTAGTCGAGTCCATGGATAGCCTGGGTACAGTACGTAGGCCAGAGCTGCCAACCCTCTCGGATTTTGCAACAGATTCTTCAGAAAATGAATCGTGAGTCCTGGCATGGATAAAAACCCTCCTAGATTGTCAGTTAATAACCTTGGGAATTTTTAGATGTGTCTGGACTCTGGAGTCACGGAATGAACCCGTTTCCCCAGATGTCTTCCCCAAAATCCGGGAGGGTTGGCAGCTCTGCCTAGGCCTAGCATAGTGTGTATATGCACACACACATAGCATCACTCACACTAGCCTTTTGGCAAGGCCTTATGGGTTTGGCGTTATATTGGTTGGTAAAATGTGGCTATAGGCGAACGTTACGTCTTCTGTCTTGCCATAAGGCCCTTTTCGAACTACATATACTGCTATGCTACATTATTCATTGGAAAAGGAAAGAGCAAAACAATTGGTGTTGAATCAAACTGTGCGAAAATCGTCAAATTTAATTACAAGTCCTCAATGGTCAGAGCACTCGCACAGGTCCCTGCACAATACGCCTTTCTTAATATTTATTCATGACGGACCAAAGCGAGGCTATAGTTCCACTCATTTCAGTGCCGGATTGTATGCGTGCGATAAGCCTACGAACGTACCGATGTGCTCCCAGTTGACAGCGTAAAACGTTCGTCGTTTGGACCTTTTTAGGTTTGCTTTTGTAGATTTCTGAGTGATAATGACCGACAGAAGCAGGGGCACATCAAAATTAGGAGAGACGAAGGACAGATCTTCGAAGGACATTTTTATAAAATTATTTTGAACCGTGTCCGGAAATTGGGCCATGCAGCGACGATGACTCTTTTTCCATCCCTCTGTAATGTCTGTTGATTTATTACGGGTAAGAATTTACAAGTCGGACATCACGATAAGTTGAAAAATGACTAATTAACTAATGTTAGCCGTCAGTAAGTGCATATCTGATTGAAAAACAAAAATTTGGCAGGAAGAAATTACGATTCATATTTCAACAAATCTTTGCCATTTTTCAGCCGATCTCGTATTCGTATAATTTATAAGGCAGTAGAAGAAGTCTGACTTGTAAATTCTCTCCCTTTTCATATAAAATGGTACCATTGGTAAGAGTTGATAAGTTGATCAGAATTTATTTTCTTTAAAATTTGATTTGATGGAATCAATTTAAGATTTTGTTCAGCCTGTGTCTCATATGTTTTGCACACAAGGTCTGAAGCCATGATCAACTTCTCAATTCTTTCGGGTACCTTTGTGCGAGAAATTGCCAACTACAGTTTTTTGTTGACAATTTGCAAATGAATTATTTAGGCCTACCATTAAAAAAATCATGCATCAAAGCAGCATGTATTTTAAAGGTTTTTGAATTATGGATGAGTGAAATTTTAAAAGGCACCTTTAGTTCTGTAATGCTGTGCGTACCATTTTAAAAGTTTACCAATCAATCGTGTCTTTAAACCTAATGAAGGAAAGCAATGATTGAAAGATAGGGCCTGAACATTTTCTTGTGATAAGCAGATTAATTGACGTTACTATTAGTATACAGCTTGCTGTCTTAGTTGCTAATGCAGGCACGTCAGTCTTTCCACAAATCAAATTTTTTAACAGAAAAATAATTGTCCTAAGCACTGATGAGTGATGACTGAGAGTCTATACATGTAAATTGTAAAGAATAAACAAACTTGGAGGTCAGAGTTCAATTGTAATGTAGCATTTATTTTGTGTAGTCGGAGGCATGCATGCTTCCAAGTGGACTCAAACTGTCATATTTTGTTCACATGTACACTTGTCTATACAGGAGCAGGGGTCGATATCACAAAGATTTGTGACGCGTCGCAGATATAGCCACATCCATCACAACTCGCTGAACCTGTTGCGAGATGCAATGAATTTGGTATACCGGTACTTGCGACGCGCCGCAAGTCTTTGACCCCATGGGTGCCGTTTAAGCTTAAAGGCACAGGCTCGTCAGCAATGCGCGTGCGCCAAATTCGTGCCACAAAATACGCGGCTCCATGCCTTTGCTATGGAGCTGCGTATTTCGTGGCACGAATTTGGCGCGCGCGCATTGCTGACGAGCCTGTGCCTTTAGGCAGGAATATACATACATGTACCTTCATAGATCAGAAAAATGAACTTTCAAAATCCACTAGCTATAATCTCATGACATCAGTAAGCCAAGCAGCACCGTGAAATTGGGCACTTTTACAGTGAAGCTTTCACAAAGTGTGTCTACATGTCATGTATTCACCTTGGACAGTTTGCTCAAAATTTCAACAAATTTTAAATACATGTACAGTGGAGGTTCATTCATGATTATCAAATAACTGTCGTAGTTGCATGTACATCTGCCAAGTAGGCCTCCATGTTATGTGAATACACCATGGAGTGTACATGTACTTACATGTAGCTGATCACATGCTCAAAATAGAATGTGTCAAGCAAGGCTTTAACAGTTTTGTGTGTGGTTGTCCTTTGCAATTAATATAAGTCACAAAGTCCATACAGCTAGCTGCAGGGCATTTGGGAAAAAAGTCTTGTGTAGCTGTAATTTATCATAATTTATCAAATATGGAAGCCCCAGACACGAAGTAGCAACAGGACATTTTACTTCTGTCGGGAGAAGCCGCAAGTAGTCAGGAAGTATACGGACTGATGAGAATCCCGTGTAGATGGAGGTCAATCTTATTCCTCATTTTCTGAAAAAAAAAGCAAAGGAATCGCTTTTGTTAGCACTTTGCCTAAAACGGCATTTAATTGTAATTACTAAATTCATTTTCCCCATGGCTCATCAAATGCACATTAAGGACACAGCCTTGTCCACCTGGGGCCGATTTCACTAACGTAAACATTTGCGATCATCGTAAGTATGATCGTTAACTTCAATTCCATTGTACGTCAAGTTGTGATGGATTACGAGTTTAGCGATTGATTTGGGCATTAGCGATCACCGCTAGGCGTTAGTGAAATCGGCCCCAGGTCTCTACTAGTATCAAGCAGGTACGAGTTGTGCATGCACACAGCTGAACTCAACACTTGTGTATAGGCACTGCAAAAGGCCCTGTTTTAACAGGATTTTTGTAATATCAGCATGAAAAGCTTCTTATAAAGGTGGATCTATTCTTGTATTAATAATTTTTGTCACTTTTCCCCTGGTATAGACTGCAAAAGTAAATACATGTACTAGTAAATGCTCAACATGGGTTTGTGCCCGGGGTTTGTGTGTGCCAGCATGGGTGGATTGACTGCTACCTTAAATGTGACATTGGAATTTTTGGTTGAACAAAATACCCTAAATTACAACAAATTTTACCTCGCAGAAATACTTTGCCGACAGAGATTCCATCTTCCATGCCGTACTTTATTGCAACTCTGCTAATTTGTGGGTCTGAGGAGTAGAAAAACGAAAGAGAAAGAAATTGTTAGAATGCAATGGAGCATGACATAATGAAAGTGTTTTCATTGCTAAAATCAAGTTTCCTGACCGAATTTATCCCTAGTATTTGTCCTCCAGATTGAAAGTGTGAATAATAGAGCCCATGTTTTTCCCCACATGGCTACTTCCCCCCCCCCCCCCCCCCCCCCCAAAAAAAATGGAGGACAAACTTGGGACGGTCGTCACCTTGTCAAGATTTCGGAAGTTGATCATAAAAATGTTTCATGTTTTGCACAGTATGCACACAAGGTATGAATTAGCCATGATCAGCTTCCCAATTCTTTCCGAAATTTGTGAACATTTCCATGCTAATATTACGATTTCTTAACAGAATTTCACGTTTTGGTGGTTGATTTTAGTATGCCGTAATAAAGGAAAATGTAGTCAGGTAGTGCAGGCATTTCAGTACAATTTTACCACGAAGGCACGACACGAGCATGACGAGTGAATCTGCATGTACTGTGTACATGGTGTAGTGTAGGCATATGCAAACATGCATGTCGTTCGTTACGATATTTCATCAGGTTATGCGGAAGTAAACACCATCATTTTACAGCATTCCTACCTTTCAAATCTTGCACCTACGCCGCTTTTGATATAATCCTGGAGTCGACCATGAATCGACGAAACTTGAGGCTAAGCTAAGGTCCCTTGCGTTGACATCGATATAGCTGCCATGCATCGTGCGTGCGTTGAATGGTTTGTTTACTTTTCGGAGGAACTATAGCCTCGCTTTGGTCCGTTTATGAATAAATATTAAGAAAGGCGTATAGGCTACTACATGTTCATGCGAGTGAAACAAGGGTGCATGTTCGTCAGTGTTTTTATAGACCGTATCGAATAGCTGCCATTTCGTGCCGGGCAGTTTATTTATTCCTTGTGAACATGCAGGTTGTGCATATTGTGCTTCCATTGTTGAACGGTTTAAGTAAACAAAAGGTGCCCAACGAAATGGCGGCTATTCGATACGGTCTATATGGACATACAGCATAGAAGGTCACTACAAACAGTTCCATCCAAACACTTCCATCTAAACACCAACACTCCGCGTGCTTGGCTACCCTCTCCAAATGAAAAGAAATTACGGTACCAGAAAGCTATAAATTGCCCGTAGTTTTCTCTCTAGGTGGTCAGCAGTTAGTGACAGTTAAGCATCTTTCGAGTACTCGTTACAGTAAAGCTAGCCTTGTCCAATTAAGGGCTGTGAAATTGTGTGAATCCGTGAAGAATTTGCCTGTATCTTATGCAGCGAAAGTGCGCCACCGCGCGGTAAATTGTAGCCAACTGCAAAATAGTCTGGTCACCGAATTATCTTGGTCTAAATCCTGACTTCACGCGCGAGGCTGAATCACAGCCTTGTTCTTTCTGTACTCGATGTGTTTTATGGGCGGGGACTCTTTATGCTAATTTTTCAAAGAGAGCACCGAGACGTAAAAGCCTATTGGTTAACGGTTGTTTTGACAGAACAATACGTTGCCGTTTGAAAAATAGCAGATTTTCCGTACGTAGCCTATACCCAGTTGGTAAGTTCACAAACACGTCATACCTTCGAGAAAGTCATCAATTTGCAATTTGCAGGCTGCATAATTCAAACTACCGTTGATTTCCTCAGATGTAACATTATATGATGATGTCGCCATAATTGCATCAGAGACAGAGACACACAGGCCTACATACTGTACACTACACGTGTGTACGACGTACAAACGTTTATGCTTGCAAACCGGTTACACGCACCATTTGACCCGAGTAGTGAGCTCTGATTGGATGTTATGTGAGATGAATATTTATAAGCACTCGGGTTTTGCATAAGTAATTGCGTCGGATTTCCAACGCAGTTATAAAGAAACACATAACACATCGAGTACGTCAGAAAGAACAAGGCTGTGATTCAGCCAGGCGCGTGAAGTCAGGATTCAAACCGAGATATTTCCGTAATTCCGTAACCAGACTATTTTGCATTTTGGTGGCGCACTTCCCTGCATAGCATACAGGCAAATTCTTCACGGATTCACACAATTTCACAGCCCTTGGACAAGGCTACAGTTAAGCGTGCTCAAATTTCTACCCGATTAGTGGGAAATAAATCATTCGTAAATTGTCAGTTATTACTTTAATGCTAACCAATGATACCGAGTTTGTTCTTAAATTAGTCTCTCTTTTTTCCATTTCTTTGATATAATTATTTTACTGGGTACTTGGACAGTGGTTAAGGTAATGCATATTTTTGTGTACTTGTTACGGATAAGCATACTCAAATTTCTTCCCGATTAGTCAGGATTAGAAGGTAATTGTTCGTTTTAAAAAAAACAAAGGATGATACATGTACATGTACGTACATGTATATACAAATCAGGAAGGATCACAGATACAACCAATAATAGTCAATCCTAGCATGCAGTTCTCATCGATGTAGTCAAGCATAGGCCTATATGCATATGATCATTTAGAGGTTGATGTCAGATTTGTTTGTTTAAGAGCCCTGCTTGCATTCCGGCCTTTCCTGTGTGATTGTTTTTCTCTCTCTACTGAGGCCTGCTGAGGCTGGTGCAAATTTAACATTGAACTTGGATGCACCTGCTATCGAGTTCCATGCTGCTATTGGCAATAAATAGCAACAATTATGCTTGGAAAATGTCTGCGATGTATCAATACATTTTAAATGTGCCCAGATTTTAGCTAAAATTGTGTTCTCATAAAATTTAGAGTTCAAATTTTCTGACCCTTTCCTCCCGACCCCCAAATTTTCTGACCTTTTAGGGGGTAACAAATTTGACTGCCGACCTTAAAGCTTGAGGTACCATCTTACACTGGGAAATTCGTGTGGTGTTTCTTACCATTTCTATCAACTCTTTGGCCGGGTTCTCGTTTTTCTTCAATCTTTTTCTTGAAGTAAAATGTTGGGTCACTACAGATAATGTACTTGGGATTTAATATAGTTGATGTAATAACAGAGGCAACCGCAAATAACGATAAATGCACTAGATCTTGTTGACAAGAAAGGGTATATTAATTCCATGAATATGTACATGCAGCGCAGCAGCACTATATACCGTAATTTTCGGAATATAAGCCGCCCGGGGTATAAGCCGCGGAGCCCGAAAATTCCAGAAACAAGATCGGACGTCAACATATAAGCCGCATCACCGTATAAGCCGCACCATTGTGCAGGCTGTGGCGTCCTAAAACCACCACCAAAGTGCTGCACATCGGACAGTGCACGCATCAGCGGTCACACTACACCATGTAACTGTCATCAGCACATCGGCAAAACGC